>JARHVA010004545.1:632500-750000 GCA_037957365.1 Torreya grandis | reverse complement strand
ATTTACCTATCAGCCCATGGAATATGTGGTCCATCACTTGCTAGAAACTTTCTCCTACATTGATAATCTTGAATTGCATCCATTTGTAATAAAACATTCCCTACCTAGTTGTGAAGTCAATCTTTATTCTATCACTTTTATTCACCAAGACTTGGTTGTAGCCCAAAAATCTATCTAGGAATGAAATCATTATATAGCCACTTACCAATTGTATGACTTCATTTAAATATGTTAAAGGGTAATTATCCTTTTCAAAAGACTTATTCAATTTTTGGAAAGTGACATAGAACCTGATCTCTCCATTATTATTTTGAATGGGCATAGGGTTAGCAACCCACATTAAATGAATTATAAGAAAAATTATCCTTACATCAAGTGATTTCATCAACTCTTTGTAAATTAGTGGTTTTGGTACTAGCTTTACTAGTCTTTACCTCTATCAGAAAGACTTGTAATATTCTTTTAATGGAATATTGTGAGTGATCATACTAGTATCAAAGATATTTAGCTTATCATATGACCATGTAATAACATATTTGAAATTAGTCAAAAAGGTAGATGCCTTCTTTAATTACTCATTGGTGAAAGCAAGACTAATGTTGACTTTTTGTTCATTTTTGAGATCTTCCAACTTCACTTATTTTTAGTCTTTCCCACTCACCTTAGGTTGCTTATCTCTAGCTCCTTATTTATTAGGGTCAAAAATTCTCTCCATGGAGATCATGCCTTTAGTAATTCAATTATTTAAGCTGGCTTACTCCATCCTTGTCTTTTGAGTTCTCTTCATAACTTTCATCCATCTCATCAATAATATGAGACTCAAATATGCCAGTATTTCATAGGAAAATGACTATTTTTTGGTCATCATCAAAGATTTTGAAGTGATTGATGTTATCTAGCACAAAGGGGTCTAAAATAATCTCCATGGTGAACTCTTATAGGTTCAAAGATATTAGAGGCACCATGTCTAATTCTTTTCCTTGGGTAATGAAACAATGTTGAATGACCCAAAGTACTCAATTAAATCCCATGCTCTAAATTTATATTTCCTTAAGCAAGATAATTTACATTGATATATACTCCTAATTTGATTCATGACTAGTTCAAAATCACCATAAACTAATAGTTATTTAACCTTATGTTTAATTGAAAACTAAAATCCTAAAATAAGGGATTCATATTTTTCTAAATTGTTAGTGAAAGAGAATTTTATCTTATAAGAAGCATGATACTCTTTACCTTTAATATTTCATAATACAATTATGATGCTTGAGCTTTACTTGGCCCATGTACCATTGAAGTGCAATGTCTATGCATCTCTGCCATTTTCCTTGTCAATTTCACCATCACCTACAACAATGTTAGTGGTCTCTAAAGTATATAAACCCAAGTCAGAGGATTAGTAATTTACCTTTTCATTCTTGGAATTGTACTCTATGATCATGTATTTCATCTTGGGCTCCTGATCTATCTTGATCTAATTGGGGATCCCTCACCAAGGTAGCCACATGTGAGAGCAATCTGTGGAGATGTATCCATTAAAGGATTTATTCTAATCCTAATTTAGAAACAATCCATATGCCTCAAGTATATCAATGACCTAAATATTGATGAATTATTGTATTCTAGGCTAATGAGCTAACTACATATGTATATTTAACAATTCACTAATTACCTTTACCCTTGACTTGTCTAACTCTACCACCTTTTCAGACTTGACTGGATTTAACCCCAGTTTCTCACAAATTCTTAAGGGCATAATATTATTAGAAGCACTTGAATCTAGTAACCAATTATGTAGGTTTTTATCAAATATTCTAATAGTTAACAAGAATGGTGGAACCTCATGTTTGCTTTTGTACATTACCATGTTGGCATGAGCTTGTTTAGCCTTTCTAGAGATTGGATTCTCATTTAGTGATTTCAACAATAGATCACATTATTCAGTGATTTGTGTGAGATCATGAAATGTATTAGTTTCATTGATATTCTTCATGTCCTCCACTATATTGTATCCACCCTTAAATGTTGTGCAAGAGGCCTTCATTGTTCGTTGACTCTCCTTACCCTTGGGGTATGGAGGATTGTTATCCATCCTACCATCAAGAGGTGTATTTAGCTTATTAGGTGGGGTGAAATTTGTTAGAGGTGGTTTCTAACATTATATACTTAAGGCATAGTTGCTTCTTTGGTACTATGAGAAAGAATGTATGTCTTAGACATTATCTTTAGGTTCATTTTCATCTTGGCTAGAGAAGTCATAAGTCTCCACCATGAAGATAGATTTGGGTGCTCTAGAAGTATCATTAGAATTATCAAAGTTTATAGCATTTTTTGATTATTATGATTCATGTTAAATCCTTCCATTTGGCCCTAAATAGATTTAAAATCATGGTATAACTCCTCATAGTCCATCTATCTATGTCTAACAATGTTATGCACTTGACACCAATTAGGCAAGGCCATCTCATAGATGTTTATTTTGGGTAATTTTCTCAAATGGGACTCACTATTATTGTTAGACCTATTAAAAGGTCTATTATACCTTTAAAAACCATAATTTACATTATAATTTTCAACATTATTTTATATCTACTTCTTGAGATTTAATAAATCATTAGCAAGCTTTAGGATAGTCCTTTCGATGGAGTCTAACTCTCCTTTTGGGGGTTATGGGTTCTTACGCTAGGTGGAAGTTTGGAAATTTATTTTGTTCACCAACATCATGGTTCAATTATTTTGGGGATGATCCTTATCACTTGGTTAAATAATCTAAGTTAATGGTTTGGTGGAGCATGACTCAAAGGCAACTAGTTGAGAACTGATAATTGATTCAAGGTAGGCTAGTTTTGATTCATATTGGGAATGAAATTTAAAGTAGGCATGTTGAGATCAAAGTTGGGAATAACATAGTTAGGGTGTCCTTGTGGATGCATCTACTCATCAATGTGGATTGATTAATAATAGGCTAAGGGTAATGTGTCAATGCCCACAACTCTTCTTAAGAAGATAATTGTCATAGGATCTAAAACATTATTGTATATTTCTAAAGCTAACTCATCAGTAGGCTTACATAATGGTCATTTTAGGGTATACATCTTTTGGAACCTAGCATTAAAAATTCTTCTTGGTTCCTTTAGGTCCCTCTTTAGGGTGGTAAATTATTGGTACATGAATCCCAGGCTAACTACTCTACCAAACTAAGCAATAAAGGTGTTATTAAACTTATTCCATCTTATGATGGAATTTTTGGGTAGATTAAGAAACTAATCATAGGTTGCATCTATAAATGTGAAAGGAAATAGATGGAAAGCTACATTATCATGAATGGAATTAAGAAACCTTAAAGACACTTTAAAAGACTTGATATTCTCCTAATCTATCACCCTATTAGTAGGAGTAAAGAGAGGTACATACTTATCTATATTTCTAGGCTATCATGCACAACTCCAAGGACATTGATGGGTGAACCTGCTAACCATGTCATGACTAGCACTAGGGGTTAAAATTTATAGTTTGATGGAGAATTAGGATGAATCCTAGAATTTAAATTCCTACCTTTGTCTACCATATATTTTTAAAATATTTCTAGAGATGCTAAAGGGGTTCTAGGCTCAAATCAGGATTTGGTTTGAATCTTAGGAAACTCCAAGATGTAGAATAGGTTCTAAGAGTACATGAACTGCAAATATGGACTCTATAGATGATAAATACCACAAATATCAATGGATATAATGTAGGAAATACTATATCGAGTATCTTTAACTTGATCTTTGAAGATATAGGCTTAGGAATCTCATATTTCTCAAGACCTACACAAATATTTGTTAGATTTGCACTAAAACCTATGAATATAATTGTTAAACCAACATTTAAAAGATAATCCATGTATATTTACCAATCAAATAGAATTAGAGTGTTTTAAAATGCCTTAATTCTCAAATTTATGAAAATATTTACTTAAATCAAAATAAAATAGAATAATTAAGATATTAAATACTTAGATCTAGTATGAGCAACATATTAGAGAGTGATCTTTCCACACATATCCTGATTATTTGACCATATTATACCAAAATCTTAAAATATGATAAAATAAACTCTAATATATATAAATTATAAGGTGTTTCACCTATATTTTCATAAATTTAAATCAAGATATAGATTATTTTACCAAATTTACACAAATAAACACTAATTTGATGAAATCTTTCAAATAATGCATAGATTTATGCAAAAAATGTAAATCCTTAGTTTTATTTAACATTATTCACATACTTTGAAACATTTAAACATGTTCATAACAAAATACATTTAAAATTCAACAAATATGTATGAAAATAATTGTATGATGCCCTCCTTCCAGTGTCATCTTTTCCCTCCCTGTTGATGCACTTTTAGTGCTCTTTGTGTCACTAGGGAACAACGGGAACTCAATTTAAATTCTTGGAATGAATTTTATCTTGAGTTTTTAGTAAAAATATTATTTGGAATAACATAAATAGTAGAGATATATTCACCAATTTAAAAGTCTATAAGTAGACCATGTTGTAGGGACAATAGATGTTGTGCAGTGACACAATTTCCTACTAATATTTGTGAATTATATTAGTATTTACCAATTAATGACATAAATAGAAAGTAAAAATGGATATATATAATGTGATATAAACTAATATGATTCATATGTAGATCTAATAGAGAGTAGGGTAGGGAAAAGAATAAATTGTGCTAAAGATGAAAGAAGATGCCAATTTTACTAACTTCTAAGGAAAAATATAAGAAACTAACATCTACCAGCTCTATCATAGTTCTCAAATATGATTAAATGAAATTTAAGCTTTTGAGGAGAGAAAGTGCATATATCTAACAACATACATTACATAAACATAACACATTTGAAGTAAATTTCACAACACATTTAGTTGATAATGAGAGAAAATAGAGAAAGTATACTACCAAACTAATCATCCTAACATAATATCAAACTAACAAATACATATATGAATTATATTTTTTAGGTTAGATTATAGAAAGGAAACATTTTGATGTCTAAATAATGAGAATTTAGAATTCACAAAACCACACAAGAGAATACTAAAGATAGACTCTCAAATTCTTTGTTTCTTTTCATTAAATTTTGCAAGTGTTTTTCTAACTATAGAATGAGGGGAAAACCCTATTTATAGGCTAAAAATGTCTAAGATTAGTTTGGATGGGCCCATAAATGGCACCCAATATACAACCAAGTTATCTAACTACCATATTAGAAAATAATTTTCCATGTTTGAATTATTAAATATAACATAATATCTTCCAAAGGGTTGGTAGAGTCTATTGACTAGCCTACTACTATTGTTGCTACTAATTATTCTTCCTCTCACTCTCCTCTTGGGTCCATACCTTTGTGTAGGCTTGATAACCCTTATCAATTTGAGAGAAGTCTAGGAATCTAGGCCTAAATAAATTGGGTATGTCCTAGATTAGCATGTCATGCTCCATAATTATAGGCCATAATGATCCCTCAATTACCTCAACCTTCTGCAATCTCTGGTTAGAAAATGCTACATTGTCAATTTCCTCTACAACTATCTTGGCACTAGCCACATATTGTTAGAAATAATAATAAAAAAAAAACATTAATCTCCACTCTGAATTATTAATCATCTATGAAAGTGTCATCAAGTTTGGTCACCTTAGTGATCATGGCATCCTTTAGTAAGTGAGCAATTCTGAACTCATTTTTCTTAAAGGATGTGTTAGCATCCTTGAGATAATCAAACCAAGTCTTCAAAATTATTATCCTATTCATCAAGATAGTCTATTATAGAACTATATCTTCAAGAGGTAGCACCTTTCGGTCATAAAACATGTTATTCCTTGCTACTGTTTCCAATTTTGCCAACTTGGTGTCATATTGGACAAGATTTTGGTCAAGATTTGTGACCACCTTAGCCTGCTAGATTCCATATGCTTATCTCTTCTTCATGACCTTGTATAAGTTGAATACATTAATTACAAAATTTATTATTGAAATAAATGTGCCTTCTAACATAATAGGCAATGTTTATACCTTCAACATCTTT
Source organism: Torreya grandis (assembly GCA_037957365.1). Taxonomy (NCBI): domain Eukaryota; kingdom Viridiplantae; phylum Streptophyta; class Pinopsida; order Cupressales; family Taxaceae; genus Torreya; species Torreya grandis. Next base: position 743,914 of record JARHVA010004545.1, on the reverse strand, counting down.
ATTTCATGTTTCATCCCCTTCATAATGGTAATAGTGGATTCAACATGTGCTTGCACCAAGGATATAGGATCCTATTCATACCCTTGCACTTCTCTAGGAGAAACATTCCTCTTTTTATTCATAGTGAAAAGAGGCTCTTCACTTTCATAAATCACATCTACTCTTGAATTTGGTTGTTCCACCTATCTCCTCACTACTCTTTTCATTGTCCTAGTGGATGCATCAAATCTCATTCCAATTTGAAGGGCCGAAGAGGACATCTGAGTCCTTCCCTATATCATTGTTTGCATCATATCACTTAAACAATTTAGGTTGGTTGAATAATTTGGAAGTGGTTGCAATGTGAGTGCTTGGGAAGAAGAGGAAGCTAAGGCTAAATTAGGGATATACAATTACGTTGGGTCCAATTGTCCCAATGGATCAAATAGTGTTTTATCTAGGCCCATGTTTAAGATGTATGAGGGAAATTTTTGGTGCCCAATCACTTTTTCTACTGGGGTGAGGAAACATATATGTATACAAATGAAAAATGGTAGAATGGGCCTTAATAGTTTGGTAGGTGTAATAGAGCCAAGGGTGAGGGATACACTTAAAGAAGTTATTTGGGGTGGAGTCAACTCAATCGCCTAACAAGTCATAGTGATTTGAGAAATAGGTGGAGTTAGAAAGTTTTTAGTGGCATGGGATATGATGGTGGAATGGTTCCTCCAAAGGAATAAGTGGTGGTAGATGTAAAGATGGGCCTAGCATGTGTATTAATAATAGGGTCAATTATAAATGTGTTAATGAATAGAGATGAAGGTAGTGGTAAATACCTTATAGAAGGAAATTGGGAGGCTAATGAAGGGGATGTTGATCCACTTATTACAACTTTGAGGGACTTTATTCTTACATATACTTTCTTAACCATTTACCCTATCAATGCTTGTAATTATACTAATGAGATTTTAGTAACATTTATATATGATTTATAAAAGTCCTCAAGGGTTGCTTCTTCAACAAATGTAGATGCAATTATAGGTGCTTGTGAAGAGCCAAGTTGGCCACTTGACTCTCCTTGATCTAAGATCAGAGGTACATGTTGACCACTTGGAGTAGCCTAAATCTGGGGCATGTATGGTTTATTTCTTATTAGAGGATTGTCATTTTCCTCTTCTTCTTCTTCTTCCTTATCCTCATAGTCTACATTAAACATTCTCCTATCAGTTGGTGTGGGTTGAGGTTGTGATATATTCTAGTTCCTTCTCTCTCTATTGATCCTCATCTCAAGTAGTATGTTCTTCCTCATAAATTTCCTCAAGACTTCATCATTTAGTACATTGAGGTACATCTAGTCATGTAATTCAGCTTGATGTGTGTATTTCATATATACATCTCTCCTAAATTTGGAAAGGTGCTTGGAGATTATTTGATTAGGATCTCACATCCTATAGTCATATTTGGTCAAGTGATAGGAGTCTTTATGCCTTTATACCACCATCATGTCTTTCCATTGCTTTAGTTTGGCTCTTCCCAAATAGTAAGAAGCCTTGAGTGGGGGAGTCTTCTTATTCCTCTTGAAGATGCCATAAATTCCATGGACCATTTGGTAAGTTATTTATTATTATACCAATTTCATTGGCACAAACTTTGGTAGGCTAAGGGGAAATACAATGACTCTTACTTAGATGACTGTATAATTAGGATAGAGCCAATATATTCCTATACCTCTCAATATTTATCTAATTTATGATGGTACCCTCTACATAAGACATTAATTGATTGAAACATAGGTAGGGGGATAGAAATATTATTAAATAATCTTAATATAGTGCCTAAAATAGTGAATATACATCACCAAAAATGACTAAGGCATAAACTCACCTCTTCCAAGATTCCATGTGTCTAGCCCCAGTTGTGCAATTATACAAATTACATCTAGTAGATAGCTCACCATATACAATGGAGCTCCATTTTTACATGTATCTCCCATGGATCTAAACAAGATGTTGTTAATGACATATCCAATGGAGGGGATCTATTGATCCTCTATCATTAATTATAATATTGGAATGGTATTGATATCCACATATCCTATGTGGGCATTACCAAATATCCTATTCAATAGTGCAAAGCTAATCTTGGCCCCCTTTTTGAATTGGTAGATTGAGATTTCCCCTTATCATCCATGAACACCACCCCTTTTGGGTTCATCACCCATGTACTTAAAACTATATATATCTTGTGTACCTTATATGAACATTTAATAATGCTTTGTTTGTAGTCCAATTATGATAGGGGTAGGTCATAATACATTTCACAATTGGGCCTGACAATGAAGTAAATGGGAAGCCCTTGGTGCATATACTTAAGCAGTCCATCTTCATATCTCATATTTCCAAAGATGCTTTATGGAGACTAGTAATTTTTTTTTCAAGGACATCAAAGGCAAGATGAATGACATGGGGTATGATCTCAACATCATCAAGATCCCCAACTCCTTCAATATTATTGTAGATGTTGCTATAGTGTTTGTTTCTTGAATTTACATATTTTGAAATAAATTTTGTATACTTGAAGACTACTAAATTGCCAAATTGAAATAATAAATCATCATTACCATAGGCATTGCCCTTATCATAGGTGGAGGATCCTACTCATGACATTTTAAAATATTTTTGGTGACAATGGATGTTATTTTATAGTTCTATGTAACTCTAGAGCTCCAAGAATGGTGGTCCTAATGCAATTAATGAAGAGTTTGAGCTTATTTGACTTTGAAACATATATAGAAAAGAGGGAAAGTATGTAGGTATTTGAAGGCAAGTATAGGTGGCAATGATTGAGATGGGTATCCTTTTGAATATTTCCCTATTTAATACAAGTTTGGATATAGATTCTAGTTTGTGACACATTAATGGTGAGATCATCACATTTGCATTCAAATCTTAGTGCTAATTTTCCTTTGATTTTCTATCAATTTTGGCTTTAAAGCCAAATATTTTCACTTCTTGACATGTGACATGCCACATCGGTTTTAACTAAGTACTTGTGGGGTCCAAACATGATTAAGCTACTTAGTTCAATCAAGCTTGGACACATATCACTTTTTGATTGGTTTCAAAATCTAAGAATATGGATCTACATGGTAACTATTTTAATTAGTGTCATATGGCATCATTTGATTTGTGGTAAGCTCTATGTTGGGCTCCCATAATTTGGTCAATTATGGGAATGCCACTTGTTGCTCTCATAAGCAATGGGGACTTATTTTGGTAAGTGTCTCTTTCATGGGACATCATGGTTTTGATTACTCTTAGGAGCCTTATGGATAGTTATCAGCTACTTTGTATCAAACTTATGGCTTGGATGAATCCATGCATCACTCTTAAGATTAATCTATTGATCTTAGATGTAGATTTATGGGGATGACATGCATCATCATCTTGTGGGTCTAGTGGGGACATGCATTATCATCTCATGCTCCCATAATCTTTGGATTGGATGAAATGTAATGTGGACATCTATCAATCATGAAAGGTGCATCTTTGATCTAATGGCTGATGAGCTTCCATGTGTTTTCTTGGTGGGCTCTTGCAATTCCTAGATTAGATAGTCTAAATATATGCATGTGTTGCTAAAAAATAAGTACATGGCACCATATCATGGGTCTAGTGGGGACATGAATCACCTCAGAGGAGTCCTTTGAATTAGTATATGAAGCCACACATGCATGAAAACTTTCCTTTAGAAGGACACACATCATTCTTACAAGAGGGCCTAAGATAGTTGTACACCATTAGACTTTGATTTGATGGCTCAAGTACTTCCACATGTTCATCTCTGAAGTCTCTCATGAGTCTTTGATTAGATGGCTTAGGAGGTTACACATAAATCTTAGATAAATTTTAAGGAAGCATGTGGAATCTTATAAGATGCTCAAGTTACACTTGGGACACGTGAAATTATCTCATAGACTACAAGATAGGTAAGGAATGAAGTGGCTTGGATGTAAATGAACCTATTTGGAAGAAATAGGATCTTGACATGTAGCCTATGGATTTGAATTCTAACTACTAGTGACTTCATGAGCTCTTAGGATCATTCCATGTGTCATCTTTCAAAACTAGTACATTTTATCTAAGTGTCATACATGAAGCACCTTTCTTTTAGCCAATAGTGTAGGTTGAATTTCTGACAGTAATGATTTATGTCTTGGGTTAGCATTGTGGTGACAAGTGGCATGTTATGGAGAGTGTTATTTTTATAATCCCATCTATAATTTTTATGTCCCATGAGAAGTCAAAAAATATTGCTTTACCTTTAATTCCCTACAGAGTCATGTGAGAAGTTTAGTTAGACTTTAGAGATGTTTCAACACCTGTCATAGGAAAATTATAAGAAGTTTAAAGTGAAACTTTCAAAATTAAATGATTTAAACAAAATATAATTATAGTTAGATGAAAGTCCCATAAAATTTTAAGGAATTCATGCCAGTTTTGGAACCAAAATGAACATTCTTGATCAATTCATGGTTAATTATTCATTGAAACTCAGAGAAAACTCACAGTAAATTGCAACAATCCAAATGTTTCTATATGTTAATCTATGTTACAATATGAATATTGAACCAAGAATTGTGAGGAAGTATTAAATCAGATTTTCTATGTAGTTGAAGGATTTGTCAAAGTTGACATCTTAGACAATTTTGGAAAATTAAAACAAGAGGGTCCCCATTCTAGGTGTAGGGGGTAGTTGAGCATCAATAATGAGTACATGAAATTATGATATTACTTCATGAAAAAATATATAGATATGGTGAGGTGTGGTGAAGTACATGACTACCACGAGTCCAAAGTCATTTTAATCAAATCTAAATCCTACATTCACTCATGTACATAATATAACTAATAATGTTTCATTCCTTACAAATTGAAATAACTCCTGAGACTATGTTTCTATTTTAAATTTGGTTTGGATTGATGTTTTTTTTTTGGAAAACTTGAAAACATAATGGGGATCAATAATAAATCCATACTAGTTTATATTTATAAGCTAGATAAAAATTTAGTCATTGCTCAAATATTTAAAGATTCATGTGGTTTGAGTTTATTGATAAATTTGAAGGACTTAAAGAGGCAATTTTTGAATAATTCACATGTAATATTGATGAATAATACTCAATAGTGTGTGGTTTGAATATTTAGGTAAGTGTTATATACATGTAATACTAGCCACCAATGGCTTCATACATAATTTTAGAACAATTCTTACCAACCATTGAATATCTAGCCTAATAATTTATAAAGGTCTCAAATTTTACTTCATAACCATGTAATTAAACCAATTTGGCTCATTAATAAATTAAATAAGACAAATGCACATTGAATTAAAAAAATATTTAAATAAATGTCCAAATGCCTAAAAAGGATGAATTAACTTACAAATCTTAATTGAATTTATCCATGAGCTAATAAATCAATTATCAAAAAGGAAAATTCAAATATGAATGAATATCCTAGAAGCTAATAATTACCTTTGTGAGTTGTCCCAAATGAAAAATATCTCAAATCACACTTATTACATGTTAATCATGACCATTTAGACACCTTTAAACTCAATCAAGGTTAACCAAGCCAACCTAGGTTAGGATTTAACCCATTCCAAGTTAATGTCAAAGCCTATAAAAGTAAGCCTAGACCTCTTCAATTAACAAGGTATGTTGGAGCAAAGTTACCATGCACACATGATTTTAGAGATTCAAAATAGTAATGTTATTGTGAAAGAATTTGGGAATGAAGAAAAATCATACATTTATAATGCAAAAATTTATCTATGCCAAGCCAAGCCAAGTCACATCAAGATAAATCTAAGCATGAACATGGTGAAAGGAGGATATGGAGATAGCTAATCCCCATTGATGAATATCTCTTGAGCATAATCTAAGCAAGCCAATGAAGAATCCTTTTAAAGTAATCAATGATTTAGTAATGAATTTGTATTTGTGTTTAAGTTATCATTCCTTTCCATTTTTAGTTATGTTTTAAATTGGTTTGTTCACCATGATCCCCTCATAATCTAGGCCTAGAGATGTTAGATTCTTTAGTGTGTTGATTTCATTATTTTTAGAACTAACACTTTACTAACCTCCTCTATTGAGTCAAATTCCTTGATCACAAATGGCATGCCCAGTGGGACCGAACATATCCCACATAGTAAGGAGATCATTATGCAGGTCTTAAACTAAATATTGGATGCTTGAAGCTCTCTTGAATTGATTTTATAACCTTTTTTTAGATGGATTTGATTTTGGTTTAATTCTTGAGTTTACATAGAGATTGGTGATGATCAGACACAAATGTTGATGGTTAGGCCCTAACTACCAATAGTTATGCTCAACTACCTCTAATTCTTTGAGAACTCTTATGGTTGGGTTGTAGTGGAGAAATGTCATTAAGGATTGCATTTTTATTATTTTAGCTATTTTATTCCTTGATTTTTTGGTTTCAAAAGCATCTCAATCTCTCAACTAGATTTCACCTTGTGGATTTTTATAAAATTTCACCTAATAATTTCCTAACATAACACATTTACTTTTTGTGGTTTTTCCTTCAGGTTAACAAGTTTTCAATGATGAACTTTATTGATCGATGCCAATGCTACTCAACTGACTATGGTTCTTATAAACCAAACAGTGTCGATCACTCCTACCTATCAAAGACATCAACATGTAGTTTTTAAATCTTCATTTATATGCTTAAATATCTTACAAATTACATTTTTATCATTATTTTGGGCAGATTTGGGATTCTTATTCTAACTCGCATTTTACATAGAGACTAGTGATAGTTGGGTATAATTGGTGATAGTTTTGCTCGAACTAACCATGGTTTTACTCAATCATGTCTGAATCTATATGATCATCGATGTTTGGATTATAGGGGAAAACTCATTAAAATCTTGCATTTTTATTCTTTCTCACTTTACTTGGTGTGATTTCTCAATTTTAAATACATCTAAATCCATTAACTAGGTTTTACCTTACAATATCTCTTCATCTTTGTGCTAACCAACCCCTAACCTAATGTGTTTATTGTTTGTGGTTTTTCCTTTGGGTTGAGAGGTGGTCGATGATAGCCTCAGTAGACTAGCATCAATTCTCACAACTGATAATGGTTTCTAGGAACTGATCGGTGATGTTTTCTTTGAAATTATGGATGGTCACCTCTAATCACCAATGGTCACTATGTCAAATTAAATCCAAACCCAAGAGATAAAATTCAAACCTTATTTTCCCAATCAAGAAAGTGTTTCAAATTAGGGGTTACTTTCTTATTTTTAGGGTAAAGTTAGACATTGGACACAAATTTTCATGCTTAAATGGTTTCTAACAAATAAATTTAGTGTTTAAAATGAATTAAGATAAATTCAAACATTTGGACTTAAGTGATTAAAATCAACATGGTTATGTTTTTGCTTAGTTTGTGTTTATGCAAGTTCTTTAAAATTTATAAATAAGCCAAGGGCCCATGAACTTAGTCCAAAAATTTTAATTGGTGCCTAACAAATGAACCTAATCGAATCATGTTGTCAATCTTGCTCACATCATATTTTGGGTATCTAAAAATAGCTTAGTTAATTTTTTATAACTTAGATGTTTTTCAAAATTTTAACAAGTTTTTATCAATGCCAAGATGCCAAAATTCATAACACATTTAATTTTAGCATCTTAAAATGAACTTAACATCATATAGATTTGATGTTTTTGAGCAAGTTCACTTTTATGCCGTGCTTATTTGTTGATTGTTTGTTTCGTAAAGAGGATAACACATATATGCTCTCCCCCCATCCCCTATAAGGAACTCATGGGATAAAATATCCTTTCCATTAAATTTTAGTTCTTATTCCAAGGTGTAAAACTAACATTTCCTAATCTCTCCATAAACTCACATAGTATTAGGTAATCTAAAAGCAACCCTAAATTCTTTCTACTTGCCTTTTGTTTTCATGCATCCTAGATTGTGAAGGGGATATCATTACCTTTCAAAAGTTACTTAGGTAATCATTGACATAGGGTTTCATCTATTATTAGTTTTTCAACCCCTCTACATGGGGGGTATATAAATTGGTATCACCCCATTGGGATGGTGTTTTGATTAGTTAAACCATTTCCATTAGTGAAAGGATAAGCCCATAATATACGATTGATATGGACATCGTACTACATTGAGCAAGTGATAGATGTAGTGGTTATGAAAACAAAAAGAACTTTTCATAATAATCTAATAAACATGGACTTAATTGACATGTTTCTTCTCTTATGTGAAAATGTGAAAGTTGTACACATGGGATCAATCTAGACAATCAAAAATTTGTAGGTTTTAGTCAACCCTATTTTAATACACCTTGATAGGATCTAGGATGACTATAATTAGTTATATTTTGGTCATTTATTCTTTTATTTCTTGGTTTTTTGAGATTAAAAGTTATATGTTTTTTTATACCATGTCAAAAACAAGTTTGTTTATATGCCATTCCTTTGATTGAGGAGGTGTTATGTTGGCCATTTTACACCACACTTATGCCTTGAAATTTTTGATAAACTTATTTGTGTGTGTGTCACTTGATTTAAAATTGTAATTTTATGCTACCCAAATAATTATCAAGTTTTTGACTTTAAGTATTTGAATAAAACCATTGATCACATCTTGACAGAGTGATAATGTTGTTATGTTGCTCAAAATTGTTTCAAAACTTGTTTTCCTTGTATCAATTACCATCACTTCAAACCATGTCATGTATGCCATTTAGATCATTATTTTTCATAGTTATGTCATCCAATATTATCTAGGTTGTTTGGTCATCAAAATCTTAGTCGTCAAATATTGAGTTTTCAATTAAATTTTATGAGTTCAGATCCAAAGATTGATTGATTTCTATTTAGGCCTTGGTTTCCAGGGGCTAATACATAGATCTTTATATTTTGGGTTGTGTAACTTAGGTTAATTACTTACCCAAATTTGATAACTATTGATTGTTTATTCATAGATCCTTTCTTTCATCATTATTTGTGCCTTTATTTAAGATAACACAACCTTTCTTTAGGTGCCTTTTGCTTTGTGTCCTATGCCAATTGATCATGTTTATGTTTGATTCCATGTGTTGGGTCTATGTAAAATTTATTTACAAACTTGTTAGATTGAATAAAAAAACATCATATTTGTTTCAAGTCTATCTTTTGATGTTTTTTTTTAAAAAATTCCTAGCATATCCTATTTGGGCCTAGATTTTGACTCTATGTTTGGATAAAGACATAGTGGCTTTTTCCCCTTTCCTAGTTTAGACCTTGTTTGGAACACTTTGGCCTAAAATTTGACATGTAAATTTTTATTCAGATGATTGACCTTTTTTGTGTATGATATTTTATGTTATATTATTTTATGCCAAGTCTTAGCATAAACTATTTTGGAGACACACTTCCATACTCAGATCATTGTTTGGAGATAGAACCTCACCCCTTTTATCCAAGTTAGATCAAGTTTAAACCATTTGTACTTTGGACATTATTTTTTTGAGTTTGTAGAAATCTAATCCTTTTTATTTTAGACTTTTTCATTAATGTGGATATATCTAGCTACACTTATGGTGGATTAACATACAATCCAACTTATGATACAATGTCTACACAAATTGACTATAATCATCACCTCTTTGAGGAAGAATTGGTTTATGAGGAGTATTTTATTAAAAACCCAACTATAAAAAATGTTGTTTAAGATATGGATCCATGCCCTCTTTATAATAATCAATATAGGGAACAAAGTCAAGAACCAGCTTACAATCCCACTCAAGACCCTGACTAGGATGATATGGTTTATGAGCAAGACTTGGATACTTTGGCTTGTGTGAGATACCAAGCTAAATAATGCCCAAAACTTGTCCTTCTAAGACCTCATCATTTATATTATGTGAGCTACTAGGCTCCACAGCATCCAAGGAATACCATTACTATTCCAAGACCTCATCTTTTGGCTTGTGTAAGCTACCAAGCTCCACAATTCCTCAAACTTGTCCTTCTAAGACCTTATCCTTTGGATTATGTGAGATACCAAGCTCCAAAACATCCAAAGAATAACATTACTATTCCAAGACATCATCCTTTGTCTTGTGAAAGATACCAATCTCCAAAATTCCCTATACTTGTCCTTTTAGGACCTCATCCTTTGGTTTTTGAAAGCAATCAAGCTCCATAGCACCCTCCAACCACCAATCATTATTCATCTAGTTTTTATCATTTCCCACTTTAGAAAACCTCAAATAATCCAACCTCAACTAATCCAACATAACCTCAGACAATCTAATGAAAACCCCAACTAATCTAATCAAAACTAATCTAATCAAAATCATAACTAATCCAATCATAACTAGTCTAACCTCAGCCAATCTAATCAATACCTCAATCAAGACAATCTCTTAATGACAAAGTTATGTTCAAAACTAGTAGTTCTAACCTAATTTTAAACTAAGGCCAAGACAACCAACTAATTCAATATTTTTTTGTTGAACCAACCATTTGTGATAGGTCAACCAGTGATGAATCACCTTTTATTCCTATGCCTAGTTTTGAAGGCCCTCCCCTTGACAAGATAGTTTCTAAGGAGTTGTATCTTGACCTTTGTCCCACCATTATGGAGTCTCATTTTAACAAACCAATCTCTATGGAAATTTTTATGCCATGATAGGTCATTACTTGTATAATACCAAACATTAAACAAGACATTATTGTACTAACATCGATATCAAATGAAGAATCAACATTAGAGTTAGTTTTTATTTTTGAACCAATATCAGATTTAACATTAGAAATATAATCAAAATTAGTCTTACCATTGGATTTATATTCCCTTGAGTCAAAATAAAATTCAAAATCAAAATACATTCATGTTTGTTACAATATTGGTTATGCATGCATTACAGATTAGTTTGAATACATTTGTGATCCTTTTATAGTTTTTGATGATAAGTACTCCAAATTCAACATGATTTTTCTTATTATATTATATGAGGATTGTGATTCCTCTTAACATTCCATTACCACTAACCAACATAGCCATGTTATTGACATTCCACCTCTCACAAGTTTCTATTGGGACCAATAGAATCATGTCTTGTTAAACTATATCTATGGTGACATATCAGTTGATGAAGAGTAAGGAGGCCAAGACCAAAATGATAAAGAAGAAAAACACTCTCCTAGTGAAACCTTTTCAAATGTGCTAGGGAACAATCAAAGTTATAACTCAACATCTTCTAGTGAAACCTTTTTAGAGGTGATAGAAGATAATCAAAGTCAAAAGTCAATGATTCTTAGTGAAACCTTCTTAGAGATGTTATGGGACAATCAAGACAAATTCATTGGTAGAAACCTCATTGAGGTGCCAATAGTTGAGAATAAAAGTTTTTCACTATTTTAAGAATAAAAGTTAAAATATCAAATCAAAATATATTCCACTCTATATCCTAATAATATGGTAGCTACTCTTGGGCCTAAATGGAAAAAAAAATATAGTGGTCCTATCAAGAGAATATATAGAAGTCTTTGTCCCCACCACATTCAAAGTTATGTCAAATCCATAATCAACAACATTGTGCCTCAAAATACTGATATTCATTTATTTCTCAACCATTAGACTTTCCATTTCCATCCACCAAAGAATCACCACAACAAGCCTATCATCCATTATTTATCCCTATTTACCATTTATGGTCACACTTTCCTTTGTAGAGGATACAAAGATACCATGTCTTAATGTTTTAAGGAAACATAATCAATGACTAATAAGGGTCACAACATCAATAAAATCCAAATCTATAGCTAGTTTTTGATAGAGAAATTATTTATATGAGGTGTGGGCTATCAATTTATATGACTGATTATTCTATTTATATTAATTGTTGATCTAGACATGTATCTCCACATCAACAATAATAATAAATTCATATGTCATTTACCATACCCATGCCAAACACATCAAAAACTAATAATCAACATCAACCAAAAACATGTACCATTCTATTTTCATTTTACATTTTCATTTACCATTCCTTTTATCATTGTAGCATACCCAACCAATCACTTTACCACTTTGTGTTAACCCTCTTACCATTCTATCTAATCTTTAGGCCATTCTACCATCCTATCATCTAATCACTTTGTCTATCACTAATCTATTCTACCGTTCTATTATATCGACCAAGCATGTTTTGATCCATCCTATCCTATCCCGTTTGACCTTAATTCATCCATGATTTTCATGTTTTCATCATATAAAATCATATCAGTTTCAATAGTTCTTTTAAGCATTTTATACAGAGGAAGTATTTTAGACTAGTATGATAAAAGTTTCAATAGTTGCATCCTTCATTTCTTGTTCCATTATTTATCAAGTTTTTTTATTTGAGGCTAATTATATCTAAATACAAGGGAAACTCAATGTTTCACTAGTCTTATTACTAATTATAAACTATCTATGGGCAAATTAATATCATTGATCTAATTAGTTGTATCCTAGTTATAACCACCTATGGGAAAACTAGGGCTAACATTTATTTAATATGCCTTGACATACCAAATATCAATTCCTATGTCATACTATGCCTGTAGTCATATAAAATGCAAAATATGGTTACTTGAGTATGGATAAAGACACCTAATCCATAGGTCCTCCTACTTGTTTGCATGACCCTTTTAAGCTTTTCTTTAACTGATTCCCAATCATCCATAGCCTTCCATAATTAAATTTTTCAAACCTAGGTATATATCTTAGGCCTAGATCCATCCTCTTAGGTCTCATTCCCTCTAGATAATAACACCTAAGTTGGATAGTAGTGTTGAAACCTAAGGTATCTTGTTTCTGGCACTATTACCCAAGTGCAAAATAGGTTCTAATGAACATTTTCTCCTAGATCCTTATCCTAATTCATGTCAACCTAATGTGAATTAATTTAACACATGATCATTAAATCCCCTATAAAATTCCATTCAAATTCCATTTAGAAGGGTTAGAGCTCATTTATAAGAGAGAATAAAGAATACAAGCAAGTGCACTCAAGCACTTTTCCCTATTCTCTGTATACATCCTTCCAATATTATTCCATTCTTATTAAAACCATTACACTAATCCCTAAACATCTAAATTACACCTAATTTTTCATCTAGTTTCATTTTCATACACAATTGTACCAATAACTTCAATGGGATAACTACATTAACTTGATCCCTCCTCAGAGTATTGGTATGTAGGTAGTGTGCCCACACATGGGGTGTAAAGTGTGTCCAACATATCCTTTACATAATAAACCATTCTCTCTCTCCTAAATTTCCTTTTAAGTTCAAGCAAAAAGAGCTCCTAGGGTTTTTAAAGATTAAAAGATATGCATAGTGAGCTCCATAGACTTCTGGGCTTTGATATTTCACTGACAAGGTAACATAAACCTATCAAGTAGAACCTAGAAAAATTATATCCCCTAGAAAATAGCATTGGAAAATGACTATAGTGCCGAAAAAATATGGTGTCCCTCTTTTGGTACTCCTATCCAATCAAAAAAAGTTCAAGAACCTATTTTCGACATTGTCCTAGTCCTGTACAAGAATTCTTAGGCCCTATCTTAGACTGGACATCTCAAAATAAGCTGTCATATTTTCTTTCATTTATTACTATTTTTAGAAAAAAAATACAATCTATTTACATAAATTAGTGGCTTAATTATTTCACATTATTTACTGATTTACTTTACTTCAGACCTATTTATTAATTAGGAATAAAATTCCATTATTCTAAAAAATAATAAAATATTTGGTGAACTTGATTTACTTCAAAAATTGCTCAAAACCCATAGAAACCCTAGGGTAAATTATTTTTAATTTTTTGTTATAATTTCTTGATTTTTTCAAATTTAAAAATCATAAATATACAAATTAATTGAAAATTTCTCAATATATTTTATTAAAACCCTAGTCTGCACATACTAGGTCCTTTTTGCATACAAAAACATTCTAAATACTAAGAAAAATATATTACTAATTTTAGAAATATTTTCTAATTTTTCCTAAATTTTTTAATCAAAATTCTACAATTTTTTTTATAAATATATATCAATTTTTTTAAAATTATCATACTAATTTTAAAAAATCATTCCAAAACCCTAGTTGCATCAACTAGCTCCCAATTATTTTCTAGTAATTTTCCAATCATTTTCTGAATTTTTAGTCAAATATCAAACTCAAAAAATCAATTTTAAATTAAAAAATTCATATTATTTGGCATAAATATTTTTGAAAAATCCTTAGTTGCATATACTAGCATGTATTTTCTTCTTGAGGTATCACCTTACATATTTGGGAGCTTTGTATCCTTTCTATACATATTCTAGTTCCTTGTTAGATTATATCAGTTTAATCTTTTCTACTATTATCCAAGTTGTTTTCCTTATGCCACCTAAGTTCCTTAAATCTCTTCCCTCAAGAAAAATTATAAGACTTAGTGTAAATCCTCTTAATTTCACTCAAATTCCTTCAACTTGACCATATACCATGGATAAACAACTAGATTAGACTCCTGCTATAGATTCTACACATCTAGATTACATAAATTTTCATGAAGATAACTCTGATAATGAGTAGTATGAAAATACAAATGATGATGTACACATCGATGCTCATGCTTCACCACATTGGACTATTAATCCACTTCTAACTATTGTTGATAATGAATTTATCCTCAATAAAGATTTGATTTTACAAAATTTGAGAGACATACTTAAGGAAAAACCTAGAGATCATACACTAATTTTTTAATCTATCATGGAAATTAAAAATTCAAAGCAAGTTGAGTCTTCCATTCTCATAGATCATCTAATTGAAAATGATACTATGAGGGAAAATATGTATCAACAACCCCCTACAACAACCTAAACATCTTTTATGCCACTAGCTATAGCTAGTACATCCCTCTCTCCTGATGTGGTAGCCCTTGTACAAGAGATAAGATATCTTCAATCCAAGGTGAAAAATCTTGAGCAAGGTGTCTCTAGACCTACATAGACATTAGATTCTTTTACTTTACTACATACACCATTGACATGCCACATTGCTTCTACACCCTTGCCATAAGGTTTTATTCAACCTAAGCTCACTCTATATGATGGTAAGGGTGATCTAGAGACAAATTAGAGATATTTTCATGAAACATGTTTGGATTATTTTCCAAATGACTAGTCATTAACCAATATTTTCAAATGAAGTCTAAAGGATTATGCATTATAATGGTTTTATAGTCTATCAAATCAATCAATCACTTAGTAGACATTTTATAGACATTTAATCCTTTAGTAGACATTTTCCTAACACATTTTAGTATCAGCATTGGTGATAAGGTTTCTTATGTACAAATTACACATTAGAAACAAAGGTGAAATGAGCCCCTCATGGATTATGTTCTTAGATACAAGACTATTTTGGCTAAGCTAACTAGTCCCATGGTCGATCAAGAGTTACAATACATCTTTAAATAGAGCCTTTTGCCAATATTACATGAATCTATTATGTTCAAAATATTATCTTCATTCACTAAATTATGTCATACACTAAAGGAAAGAGAATTCAAGCTTATTTCAATGGGAAAACTTAAGTACTCAAGTATCTCAGACACAATGAACAAGATTAATAGAAAAGTCCTGTATAAGGCCAAAGTTAATGACAATAAGAATTAGAATCAACCAATAGTCAATGTAGCTTTAGACCCCCTCAACATTTGGTTTTATCAACACCTCCTCATTATGTATTTACCAATCTACCAATTACTATAGCTAGGGTTTTACAATAGTTACTAGAATGTAACATCATCTCTCCCTCTTATTTGAGAAGTTCACCCAACAAAACCTCTTATATGGGGATATGATCATAATGAATTTTGTGATTTTCATAAGGAATTAGGCCACACAACAAATATATGCATAAATTTTAGATATAAGGTATATGACCTGATAGACAACAATATACTTGATCAGGGTACTTCTTTTGAGCCTCCATAGGCAAATCCAACATAGGATAAATCTTTGAAAATATTCTCATATCCATTTCCATTGCATTATAAATAAGAGAAATGGGGTACATTAGGTGTTCACCATACATACCATACACATCCTCCTCTAGCTACATACTAGGCACCTTTAGTTGAGTCACATCCTTTAAGTGGTATGATAGGTGTGTGTGAGTCTAGAGTTCCAGCTAGACCTTTGATATCCTTATCAAATTAAGAGATTATGGAGGATAATTTATATTATAATGCAATATTTATTAGATTAAATATTCATAATCAACCCATTCACAGTGTCCTCATCGATAATGGTTCTAGTGTCAACATGTGCACCATTACATTATTCCAACATTTAGGCTATTTAGAGTAGGATATTACTCCCATAAATACAATTATCAGTGGATTCAGTGGGCACATAGAGATTTCATTGGGTTAGAATATAGTTAATCTATAGGTTGGTCCCACACATGTGACCACACATTTAACCATAGTTCTCAGTGCAAGAGTTTTTGACATGTTACTTGGTCATCCATAGATTTAAAAAATTCAAGTAGTACCATCTATAGTTCATAAATGCATGAAATTCATTCACACTAATTAGGTTATTATAGTTTATAGAGTTCCATATGAGTTACCATTCCCTACTTTAGAGTCATCTACTTTTTAGTCACCAATGTCAGTTTCCCTACTAGTTATAGTTCTTCCTCAAGTATAGATTCAAACACAATTGATGCATCCATTACCAGTATAGAAGGTTCACACACCTCCATATCTTTGGGATTTTAGATAAATTCTAGATAAAGTATTCACACCTAGATTAGTTTCATTATGATCTCATATGTCTACACATAAAGTGCATGCTTAGAAAGCTTCTCCTACTTCCAGATGGGTCCATAAGATCCCTATAGTTATATCCACTTCTCAGATTTATAGGGGGATGACATATTTGGTTTCCATTTTAAAGATTTTAGACAAGTTACAATTTACATAGATTTTAGCTTTATAATCTTAGACATTCAATCATGCCTCATGATCATTCATGATTCATTTATTCAATATAAGACACCATGAAAAGGGGTCTCAATCAAGACTCATCGGTTAGTATCATTTCTTCCTAGTTTCTATTTTACATATCTTATATCAAAACACAAAAACAATATAAAAACTTTAAAAATACTAAATCATTTAAATATATCAAAATACCAAAAACATTTTGATTTTATGCATCATCCATACTTTAAATTAATACTATCATGTTAGGACTTACATTTGTTATTTCAAGCTATTATATGTCAATTTATATACATTACCATGCTTCACTTGATCTCTTTTGAGTGTGTGCAGTGACATCCAGCTATTTATTTTCTTCACTCTACCCATTGAGGGGACATTCCTACATCTACATTCAAGACACACATCGATATACATACCCACTAAGGGCATCTTATACATGCCAACACCATCCAGGTTATGTCAATCTTGCACTACACACTCTAAGTTATCATACTAATGCACATTACTTACTAGATTACATAGATTACTATATCAACATTTCACTAGTATCTAGCACTTGTGTATCTCTTAGAATATACCTAAGCTTATACTAACATGTCTTTCATAATTTCACTTCTTTCTTTGATTAGTTAGATGTGTTTGTATTTCTAGTTAATTGATTTCATTCCTTTCTTAGCATATCTTTTGTGATTGCATTTCCAGTTCTATTTTTTCTTCTTGTATGTTTACCTTCAAACATTTTCCAATGTCCCTCATGTGTACTCTTTTATGTGACAATCTTTGCTTGTTTCAAATCATATGTGTATGTGGCATTTGAAGATGCCTTATATTCTTGATTTCTAGTTTGAGTGACATATGCCCATGTCCCTTATTTGTTGTATGCTTCTTACTTCTTAATTTATATGCTTGTTATTTTATTACTTGCCCATGTATATATTTTCATGATCCATATCATGCATTTACCTTGCTTTCTTGGATGCCATGATGGACATCAACTAATAACTAACAACTAAAATCTAATATGTCTAATTTAATTTCAATACATTGCACATGCTTTTAAATTTTTATATCTATCTAGGTATACCCATGTTTATCTAACATTATCTTAATACAAACATTGCTATATCTAGAGATATCTTGTCAAATATGACTTCTATATCATGTATCTATACAACATAACACACTTGTATTACTCTTTATTCTAAGGGAAGTCATTATAGGTTCATAATTCCTACCCTCATAAGAGGTGAAATAAATAGGGGTTTTGTCACAGAGATAAAATCTCCTAAAATTCAAAACAAAAACATTTAGATTAACCAATTTAGAATCTAGAGGTCAAACTAGTTAGAACATAATAGAAAAATAGTGACAATTCTAGGTCAATAACTAGTTTTAAAATAGGACAACACCATAAATAGACAATTGTGCCAAATATAAGGGTGTCCTTATTTTGGTGTTATTTTCCAAGTAAAAGAATACCTAGGTTTTATAGTAATAGGAAAATAGTTTAGATCAGCTATAGTTTTTGCACATTCAGATCAGTCAAAATCAACAATTTTAGTATAGTTTCCTTAGAGAATCCAAATATAGGGGGTATCATGTGCAACATGATGGCTCTCACTTCTAGTCTTATATTAGTCAGTTGACATAGCTTAAAGATTAAAATAAATGCTCTAGACACTAGTGATTGGGGGCAATGTGTGTGGAATTGTTTCTAAGTTCAATTTATTGGCTAGGCATTTTTAGTATTTACATGCCTTACTCCATCTACATGGGTTGACATCATTTTCAAATTTAAATTTCATACAAGGTTAACTTCTCAAGTACCCAAGTTCTTGAGTTGGCTTTCACATAAGCATATTACATTAATTTTAGAGTGGCTTTCATACAAGCTTAACCTCCATCTTTCAAAATGGCTAAGAGTGGCCTAGTTTCTAGTATACATTTGGTTATCCATGCCACATTTTCATATTTTCAAAAAATTCATGGGCTCCATGATCCATATTATATGACATCTATTCTATACCAATATCAATTCATAACTTCAATTCATGAGAAAATTATGGAGCCAAAGGATTAGTTAGCCTTTGTACTCTTGAGCCACCTATTTAGAGGGATTGGACACACAATCTAAAAATTGATTGACACATGCATGATTCATTATCCTCACTTAGTAGGCAATGATATATCTAAAGGTCTAGTTATCATTTTCATTCTTGAGTCACTTTTTGGGGAATTAAGCACTTAGATCCATTCATGATATAGCTTTTGGTACATCACACACCTAGTATAATCCAGTATCACAATAGGTTTTGTATTGGTTTACATACCTAGTGAGGTGTATCTATTCCTTTCTCTTTAGCTCTCTCTCTCTCTCTTACCCATATTTTTTAATTTATTATTTTAGATATAGTGTATCTAGTAAGAACTAATCTAATCTATTTTTTCATTGTAGATTCACATTTCACATCATGTTATCTCTTTGCACATCTAACATCACACAACTTCATGAGTTTCACCTTTATAGGTAAGTCCAAGTATGCTTTCTATTTTTCCTTTATCTTAGTATTTCACTTTGTTTCATCATTAGAATAAAGGGGGGGGAAATATATTCATATAAAATGTGAAATTTAGTTACTTGAGTATGGCTAATCACACCCAAACTATAGGTCCTCCTACTTACTTGCACAACCATTTTACCCTTTTTTCGCTAATTCCCAATCATCCACCACCTTTTAGACTTATCCCTTTTATATCAAAGTATCTATCTTAGGCCCAAATCCATCCCCCAAGGTCTCATTCCATCTTGACAATAGCTCCCAAGTTAGATATGAGTGCTGAAACCTAGGGTGTCTTATTTCTAGCGCTATTGTCCAAGTGCAAAATAGGTTCTAATGATCATTTTCTCTTAGATCCTTATCCTAATTTATGTTGGCCTAATGCAAATAAATTTAACCCATGATCATTAAATCCCCTATAAAATGCCATTCAAATTCCATTTAGAAGGGTTGGCACTCATTTACAAGAGAAAAACAAGAATACAAGCAAGTACACTCAAGCACTTTTCCCTATTCTCTACATACAACCTTCCAATATTATTCAATGATTATTCAAACCCCTAAACTAGTCCCTATCCATCTAAATTACACCAATTTTATCATTTAGTTTCATTTTCATACATAATTACACCAATCACTTTAATGAAATAACTACATTAGCTTGATCCCTCCTCAGAGTATTGGTATGTAGGAAACATGCCTACACATGGGGTGTGAAGTACGTCTAGTGTATCCTTTACACACTAACCCCTTATCTCTCTTTCCAAAATTTCATTTCAAGTTTAAACACAAATAAATCTTAGAGATTTTTAATATTAAAATAGACACACTATGAAATTCAAAGATTTTTGGGATTTGATATTTTACTGACAGGGTAACACAAACTTCCCAAGTAGAACCCAAAAAAATCAGATCACCTAGACAACACCACCCAAAAAAGACTACAAAACCAAATAGTAGGTTGTGACACTCCTATCCAATCAAAAAATGAAGTTTAAGAACCTATTTTTGACACTGTCCCAATCTTATACCTAAATTCTTAGGTTCTATCTAAAACTAGATAGCTCAAAATAAGCTAAGCCATATTTTCTCTCATTTATTACTATTTTTAGAAAAGGCAAAAATACAATATATTTACATAAATTAGTGGCTTGATTATTTCACATTATTTACTGATTTAATTTACTCTAGACCTATTTAATAAAGGAATAAAACTCCATTATTCTAAAAAATAATAAAACAATGCCATTATACCAACTATGCCTATTTTATCTTATTTGGATACTACACTAGTCATATTCCTCCACTAAGAGGTGGAACTACTATGATTTAGGTCCATTTTGAGACTATGTGGGTCATGTTTGATTTATGTTAAGGATAGTTTAGTCCCCCTTTTGCTACGTTCTCACCATTTTGTGAGCATCATTTCAAGTTTGTATGCTCTCACCAATTTTAGAGTAACTTAAGTAACACTCTTTCCATTTTTTGAACTTGGGCCATTTTGTATCTTTTCATTATCAATTGAGTTCAGATGCTTCAAACATTCCAAAAATATTTAGAAAATCATCTGGAAAAATAAAAACATTGACCACTTTTTTGCCTTAAGGATTCTAGGAACCCTTACTAATTCATAATAAATCACTTGTTCCTTAGTTTCCACATCTTTTTAGGCCTTTTATCCCATTTTATCTCCATTTTGTGAGTTCATTCCTATTATTTTATCAAATCCATCATGTTTTTTTTCATGTTATCATCAATTTCTTCTCATTTCCTAGGAGAACTATATTTGGCCTAAAGTTTTTATTTTATCATCACATCTAGGGAACTATGTAGGTAGAATCTACTTGCCTAGTACATATGGAAACATCTCAACAACCCCTTCCTTTTTCTCTATTCCTCCATCATGTTTGTTTGTTAAATTTTTGCCTATTTTCTATGGTCAATGTTCATCATGTTGTTTGTAATAACATTAGGACTAATTGTTTTTTTATTTGTTTGTTTATTTGTGTGCTGATTTGTTTTCTTTTAGTAAATTTTCCTTGATTCAATCTAAGTGTGTTCATAGGGTGATTACTTGCATGTCTAAACTTGAATCCATATGTATTCATGTGTCTATATTGTCATCATGGTTTTTATCATTGGTGCATTATTTTGTATTGAGTATTGGATCATGGGAGTCAGTCCTTATGAATATTTTAGCCCAGTCCTCATGGTGTTCTATCATGATGCCTACCATCACATAATATAGAAAAAAATGTCTTCAGTAATTCTAAACAACAATGGTAGCATTGAAATATCCTCGACATTGACATTAGTAACATCTTGATCCAATCCAAATCATATCCCAAATAAAGTAATTAAAAAATGAAATAATGTCAACCTTTGTTAGTTTAGAAGAGCATATCCCTACTAGAAAGTTATCCCAATTCATTTGTATCCTCTATATCAAGTTATCATCATCATCTTTTCAATCATCATCTGATCAATCATGTTTTCCATAATCATGGTATATTTCTTATAACCACCTATGGGCAAACCATTGTATACAATACCACTTGCATTCTCATTGATTATAACCACCTTTGGTAAAATAATTATGTTATCACCAATTTAATGGCTAATGATTATAACCACCTTTGGTAGAATCATTCACTTTCTTCTACCCAATAAAGGCCTATTTTTATCCTATTTATCTTCATTACTTAGGGTAGCTCCATCTTCTCAATGATTATAACCGCCTTTAGGCAAATCATTGTGTTATCATACCATGTTGCCACTATCAAGGTATAATGCTTATAACCAACTTTGGGAAAACCATTTTACACCATCCCACTTACATTATTAATGATTTTCCTAACTAATTTTTTGGCAAATCATTTTGTTATCACCCCATCATTTTCATTTTTTTGGTTCTTTCATTTATTTCTTTATAGGGACCATTTACTAATCCTTTTTACATCCACTCCCTCGAGGGAGAAGATATATTTAATTCATCACCATTGAATATGTAAGCATACAAGACCATTTTTATCTTTGAGAAGATGTTACTATTCTTACAACTTGTAATGCCTTCCCAAATAGGGATAAATTGTAGACATGTAAAACTGGCCACCAATGGCTTCATACCCAACTTTATAGAAATTATTACCAACCATTGAATATATAATATAATAATATTTAAAGGTCTCAAATTTGGATTCATAACCATGAAATTAAATCAATTTGGCCTATTAATCAATTAAATAAGACAAATGCACATTCAATTAAATCAAATCTTGCAACAAATGTCGAAATACCTAAAAGTGATTAATTGATTTACAAAACTTTATCAAGTCTTAATTGAATTCATACATGAGATAATAAATAAATTATCAAAAATTAAAATCTAAATATCAATGAATATCTTATAATCTAATCATTACCTTTGTGAGTTGTCCCAAATGGAAAATATCTCAAAGTACACATATTCCATGCTAATCATGACCATTTAGACACCTTTCAACTCAACCAAGTTTAATTAATCTAACCTAGGTTAGGATTTAACCCATTCCAAGTTATATAAAATCAAACATGGACCTCTTCATTTAACAAGATATTTTGGTACAAATTTACCATGCACAAATGATTTTAGAGGTTGGACATAGTAATGTTATTATGCAAGAATTTGGGCATGAAGCAATAACATAGAGTTATAATGCCAAAATTCATCCAATCTAATACAATCCAAGTCACATCAATCCAAATAAAATAATTAACATGGTTCAAAGAGGATATGGAGATATCCAAGCCCCATTGATGAAGATCTCTTGAGCACAATCTGAGAAAGCTAATAAAGAAGCCTTTTGGAGAAACAAAGGATTTGGTAAGATATTTGTATTTGTGTTTAAGTTTTCATTCCTTTCCATTTTTAGTTGTTTTTTAAATTGGTTTTTTCACCATTCTCCCCTCTTGATCTAGGCCTAGGGATGTTAGATTTGTTAATGTGTTTATTTCATTGTTTTTGGAACTAACACTATACTAACATCCTCTCTTGAGTCAAATTCCTTGACCACAAGTGTTATTTTCATAAGTAAACTTTTTGGTATCCCAAAGGAGGGATGATATTATTCTAACATTAGATTACCTATAGTAAATTAATTAACATTTTTTTGTAAAGAATGGGAGCAAACCCATGAGGTAATTTATGAAAAAGGTGGGAAAGTAAAGGGATTTTTAGACATATTATTTCAGATCTATTATAGTTAGTAGTTATATGGATAATGAAATATTTTGCATGTGATGGTTAGCATGAATTTTTTTTAAGGATTAGAATGAAAATGATGAAAATATTATATATGGGGTGGAACATAACAAATAAAAGGTTAATATACCTAGTTTCCCACACTCTTTCCTATAGACTATGGCCAAGAAATTTATATAAGGATTAGGGCATCTCAAGTCCCATGTCCTAGTTCACTTGATCTAAAAGAATCCTTTCTTTGAGAATACAAATGGGAAAGGTAAATTTCACAACTTTTTAAAATAAAAACATAAGAATAAGGAGTGTTTCTCAAAACATCCACTTGTAGAAAAATTATCAGTCTTAGAAAGAAGGGTTACAAGGAGGTCAAAAATGAAAATAAATTTATATTTTTGCAAATATAAAATAAAATCTAGCCTGAAGTTACAATCCAAAGCTAGAGCCATGAGCCCAGAGATCCTTGATTATGATTTTGGATAGTTTAAAATAGAAAAAAAACATAAAAAAAGTTATGAACACCTATTCTATAGATAAATAAAAGAATAATACTTTATATTCTCTCATCACATGTCAATGACTCTAAGGAAGAATACATGGTAGCTAAGTTATTCACACCATGCATAAAATTGGTAATACCTTGATGGATACTCCACCCATATATTCCAATGAATAATAATTCAAAGAAGAGGTTGAACCACCTAAATTACCTTAGCTATAGCATATTGTCTTAGTTTATAAAGGTAAAACACGCATTCAAAAAGAAGAGGAAAGGCAAAATATCAATCATATTGAAGAAGATGCACAAATCCTTTAGGTAATAGCTTTATCTAAAGTTGAACTTTATTTAAAAATGAAACAACATGAAATATACTCCTTAAAATAACTCCTACAAGGGAGTTATAATATTTTCCTCTCATCGCAATAATAACTTAAGGATAAATAAATAAAATCTCTTGTATATGAAGAAAAAAATTAATTGTTGAATGAGGAACTATAAAAGACAAGGTGAGTTTACAAAACTCAAATTCAGATCATAAATTTTAAGCTAAATTTATAGGTAAAATAAATAGATACTTTACTTGCCATTATATAAAAAAGATAAGACATGACAAAAGATTGCAAGATACTAGCAACTAAGAATCAAGTTAATTAAGAGAGTGAAAAGAAAGAATTTCAAGTTGAATAAAGTGACATTCAAAAATGATTAAATTATTTGTTTGGTTAGATATAGAGATTTTGAATGGAGAAAAATCCAATTGGTTTTTGACCAAAACTTTAACCATTTTTGGATCACAAACCAAGGATCTAGTCCTCATGAAAAAATTCCACCAAAAAAAATGTAAGCACCCAGAAATACAAAAAGGGTTAAGCTATATACGAAAAAAAACCATGGACATTGAACATTATTAAAGATATAGAAGGAAAAACAAATATACTAGAGAAACAAGAGACATGAAACCATTGAAGGGTCAAGAGAGAAATTACTTAGCAAAAAACTCAGATATAGAACCAAAGAGCTTAACCTTTAGTTGCCAAAAAACATCTACTTCTAATTGAAAGCAAAGAGTCCATAGTCCCTTGTGTGCATACATACAATTTATATCCATTCTCCTTCCATTTTCTTACCCCTTTTTCATTTCATGCCACAATTAGGGGTATTCAAAACATTATGCTACTTTGAAATGGATAGAACCACTCTATTGGCTATCTCTTCTTTAGAACCTGTTCCATCCTCTTCCCCATCTTCAATAATATAGATATATTTTTACTTCTATCTATGATAACCTACTATAGGAGGGATATTGGTAACATTCTCTATCTTAGATTCCTCAACAACCCTTTCCCTAAAGGGAGAAGATGATTGTCCAACCTCCTTATTGATTTGTGTTGAAGCTATCACCAAAACCTCCCCCTTCTAGGACCTTTTCAAACCATAATGAGAGACTATTATAGATAGGATCTCACTGGAAAGATGAAATATATGAACCAAATCCTAATTCAAGAAACCAATCTTTTTAACCCATTTATGCAAGAACATTAAATGAAATCCTTAAAAAATTTTCTTGAGGCATGAAGCAATCTTATGATCAACTTGATTGCATTTGAAACATCTGAAAGGGAGGCCTTCAAAATTAATTAACTACATCCACACGCTATAAGATGAAGAAATATAAATATAATGGTGCAATGGTTTATCTAAATACAACATCATTCACACCCTGACATAGTTCACATTAGCCCTAATAGAATCATCAAATTTTACAAAAACTCTAAGCTTGATAACTAGTTTCTCAAAAAGGTTAACATCCTACAAGACCAAGAGGAGGTTATAAAATTTTATCCAAATGGGGGATTGGAATATTGGAAAAGTTTTTGGGTCAAAAAAAGGAGTCCATGGATAGAAAAACACCCCCTGCTTACCAATGAACCATGGCCCATTTGTCCACACAAAGTCCCTATCTTAAGAAGATTGAAATAAAATCATAAAAACCCATTTTATAAGAAAGATAAAGAGGGATATTTGAGTATAGACCAAGTTTTATAAGACCAATATAAAATATAAATCCAAGAGGGTCACTTCCCCACACACCTACCAATAAAATCTATATCATCTTTCCACTTCCAAAAAAGAGAGTTCAACATCATAAATTTCAAAGAGCATAGGAAACTTAGAAAAAATTAAAGGAATATATCCCAAGAAATACATTTCTAGGATTTCATTTTGTGGGAAATTTGTTCCATCATTTACCTCCTCTACAAGCTCTATAGACTCCTCTATAAGCTTTTCCTTTTGAAACTGGCTTTTGAAAATTAGAACAGGGTTTGAGTTAGGATGTTTTCTAAGAATGACTTCTCTATATAAATAACTACATCAATGAAATGGGTTTGAGGCATTAATACAATTTAAAAACATATCATTCTTTGTAAAAACCCTATCTAGAATAAAAGAATTTCTAGCTGTATACTTCCTTAGATAAAGACTTTTCTCAAACAGGCCTTTACCCACCACCAACCTATCCATAACTAAAAAATCTTAAAAGGGAATGTTATCTTGAAAAAAATAAGATGTATAAAAACCAAAAAAGTTTTTAACATCTTTTGTTTTCTTGCTTCTACCTAGATCCATTATTTCCCTAGACTATTGTTCTTTCAAATTCCTCCCAACACTAATATTTAATCAAGATCTATCCTTGGAAGGGACCTACACCCTTTCTCTTCTTCTCCCCTAACCCTATTATTTCACTACCACCATTTCCATTAGTTCCTACAACCATTTAGATTTGGTTTGAGGAAGACCTTCTCCATATACATGGTCACCCCCTACCTGACCTTCATAGCCGCAAAAGCCTTACCAACACCAAAACACACTGCTGGATGGAAACCATATCTCAATGACACCCTCAACTCACCAACCTCCACCCTTTCCCTCTTAGATCCATCTCTATCATTTTCCATTATTTTCCTCTCCTTCAGGCTAACTTTTACCTTATCCTTTATTACTATTTTCATTTCCTATCTACCATTATCATCATCATCATCATCATCATCATCATCATCATCCTCATCATCATCATCATCCATTTCTCCCCTAATCGATGGCATTGTTTAATATTAAATAATGCTTAGATTGTTATCTTACACATATTTTGTTAATGTATGAATCAAATAATTTGTGTCTATTGATTTATGTTGATCAAATCACATGACAAGTCATAAATTTAGCTTCAACAAGTTGGATTATTCCTTCAAAAGAAAAGTGTAATTGGGAGATGGAAAATCAAACCAAGATGAAATAAATGAAAACATTCAAATCACCTTAAATCAAGGTAAGGATGAATTAAATTATGTTTATTTTTATAAAAATATATATCTTAAGATTATTGATCACAATTTCATAGGATATAATGATGAAATAAAAGCATACAAGTTTTATAATCCTACTAGTAAATCAAAAATTATTTTTAGGGATTATAAAAAAATTAAAATGAGATGTATGTTGACATATATAATAATAATAATAATAATAATAATAATAATAATAATAATAATAACAACAACAACAACAACAACAACAACAACAATAATAATAATAATAATAATAATAATAATAATAATAATAATAATAATAATAATAATAGAAGTTTTTAATCCTAATTAAGTTTATTTTGAGGAATTACAAAGTACTACACATGTTTCTAGTTTTACAGGAAATAATTTTAGCTCTTTGTAAGAGATTAGTCATGCATCTTCATCAACTCAAAATAAGAACAAGTGGTTTTTTAATACATGCCTATAAAATAAAATGTTGGAACATAATTAAGAGAGGATTATTACAAGGATCAAACATTGGGAATGTAAAAACAATTTGCTTATGATGAAATATTATGTTTTCATTGTCAATAGTGGCTAGTGAACCTAGAAGCTAGGTAGAAGCTAGTCAAAAGAAAGAATGGGTTGATGTTATAAATTAGATATGGATTAAAATGATATGAATGATACATGGAAATTATTTCATCAATAAATATTTAATTATTATATATTGGGTTTATAAGACAAAAGTGAATATTTATGGAATAAATGTCAAGCTAAAATCTAGATTAGTTACAAAATGATTTACATAAACATATGGGGTTAACTATGAGGAAACCTATTCACATGTGGTACATAAATATATTATAAGAATAATTTATGTTTTATATGATAAAAAATTATGTAAAATACATCAAATTTATGTTAAAATTTCATTCCTAAATGGAGTGATTGAATAATAAGTATGTGTAGGGCAGCCACAAGGTTTTGAGGTAAAGAGTTAAAAAATTAGTATATAAGTTGAAGAAGGATCTTTATGGACTGAATATATATCTAAGATATTGGTACTCAAGAATTTATATATTTTTTATTTTATTAATTCTTTGTAATAAATCAAAATGAACCAAATCTTTATATACAAGCATATAGTTATGATGTTTTATATTTTTTCTTTATGTAGATGACTTGATCTTCATAGGTAACTCTATGGAGATGTCGAATATATTCAAAGAAGATATAAAATTATATTTTGAAATAATTGATCGTTAACTTAATAATTACTTTATTTTTATGTAATTCCATCAAAATAAAGAGGTAATATTCATTTGTCAATCTAAGTATTCCTAAGACATGTTAAAGAAGTACAATCTTTAAGATTTGAAGCCCATATACACTCTAATTATAAGTGGATAAAATCTTATAAGAGAGGATATAATTCCTTTATCTAATTAAAATTATTTTATAATAGTGGTGGGATTGTTTATGTACTTCACTATGACAAGACTGATATATTATGGGGTTTCACTAGTATATATATATTTATGGACAAACTATCACTCAAGCATTTATAAGAAGTGAAGAGAATTTTTAGATATGTAAGAGGTAATTATAATAATGGTAATCATTTCATAATATTAATTTATTTATGTTTCATTAGATACATATATTTATATTGGAAAGGATCTCTTGATGATAACAAGTCAACTTTAGGTTCTTGCTTCACATTAGGAAATTGATTGGTTTCATGGTCTTCAAAGAAATAAGATATAATTACATTATCCTTTACTGAAGCTAAATATACATCCCTTAAAATAAATTACACAAAATTATTATGATTTATAATAATCTTACATAATTTTAGAGAGGCTCAACTTAAGCCAATGCATATTTTTCATGATAACAATGGGGCAATACAATTATCCAAGAATTTAGTTTTCCATGCTAGAACCAAACACGTTGAACTCAAACATATTATTTTCATAGACTTGGTCAATGATAAGATTTTTTTAATTTATTATGTGATAATTTAAGATAAATTTTATGATATTATCACCAAGGGATTGCACAATCATATTCATGGAAGATTTAAGGAGATGATAGAAATTTCACCTTTTTGCATCAAAGGGGGGACTATTGAGTATGGTGAAAATTTGGGCATTTAATTATTAGTATTTTATCTATTTATTTTGAGGTTAAATTTTTTTAGGAAGATTATTTAATTTATTTATGTCATAAATTAGTTGTTTGGTCAATATTTGAAACTTTTTTGAAATTTTTTTAAAAAATGGTTAGAACTGCCAATTAAGTCCAATTCATTGTATGTGTATTCAATGTGTTCACAAGAGGTTGGGTATAATATTTAGTGTTATTTAAATGAAAATAAAGTGTATTTAATTCAATTCATATTTTATATGAAATTTAGGAATCCGTTGTTGAAGTAGGTTGAATGATTTTATGACTTGTTGAGAAAGGCTTCTTATATGTTGACCTTGTCTTGAACGTAAATCTACTTTATTTGATTTAGTATAATTTTAGTGTATTTAAATATATTTTTAAAATTATAATTATATATTACTTATTTTTCAAGTAAATTTATTTATTTGGTTTTTACTTTATGATTTTCTTGAAATGACTTCTTATGCAAGTTATATTATATTCAGCTTGTTTTAACAATTGTTTACTATTAAACGATTATGCACAAGTGGTACAATTTTTTTTTTTGTGGAAATTCATGTTGAATATTTTTATCTCTAATTTTATGTGTGTATTATCAAAGGAATACCACTATGCGTATGTTTCTAGGTTTTAAGTTATTCAATAGAAGTTTTGGTTGCCAATCTCACTTACAACATAATTAATTTAACAACTAGTGATTCTAAGATAGATTAATTGATACATAGCTTCAATTTTAGATTAATTAATTGTCAATTTTCACTCTCTTCATACATTAAAAAAATTAAATAGGTTATTATTATTATTATTATTATTATTATTATTATTATTATTATTATTATTATTATTATTATTAACTATCAATTTGGATATTTTGTTCAAGGTCAAGTAGGAGGTGGTGTTTGCATGAGTGCAACAGTTGACAAATGGTGTTCATAAAGCTAAGGGTTTTGGATAATGACAATGTACTATTTTTCAAGGAAAAAAGATAGTTTTCATTTTATTTTTTTCATAGTGAAGGAGCTCATGTTTTTATTGGATATTCATTAGCCTCAAAGATAAAATAAATAAAGGGAATGGACAAGAAATAAGTCAATAAATTTATAGTTACTTGAATAACATAGATTTCAAGGTATAGTTGCCTATTGTAAGTAGTTTGAAGAGTTGATAATAGCATAGAATAAGGGTTGGCACAAGGATGGAGACCAAAGGGTTTTTGTCATGGAGAAAAAGAGTCTTAATAATTTTTTATTCAAATGGGAACCTTTAAAATTTATATTTAAGAGTTTTGGCATGTGTTTACATGATTTTGGGAGTTTTTAAATTGATTTGGGATTTGTTGGGTTGTAAAGGTCTTGATGAAACATTTAAAAAAATATCACTTGATATCAATGAATCAGTGAAATTTTGGTTTTTTAAAATTAACTTAGTTCATATTTAACTTTCCATTAACTGAGTTAGCAAAATTGTGTCATTCAAGTATTGACTTTAGATTTTACCAATACTACATATTTCTGATTGGCGAATTACATGTCGTTGGAAACCCATGAGTTCCTAAAAAAATTCAATTAGTAAATTAAGTGATGTTAGGAACTGATGAGTTAAAATCACTATTATTTTATTCAATTGAGATTTGACACTAAGTAAAGAATTAAATTGTAATTGACTCTAGTTTAGAGCCAACTTGGTAAATTTAAAAAAATGACACTTAGGAAAACTTTCAAATTGGAGGCTCAAGATAAAATTTTTAGACTGTGTGTTTATAGTCAAAATTCATCTTTTTGACAAGGTTTAATCAATGGAATAAAAATTTGAAAGAAATGAAGGCTTAAATTCATTATTATTATAAACCTAAGTATTGATACCTAAAAATAATTTTTTACATTAAGTGTTTGTAATCAAAATTGATCGCATTAACTTGGTCTACTTGTTAGTGCAAAAATAGAGAAAAATTAGATCCTTAAATTTTTTATAAAAAATATATATATTATAATAATATAATAATTATTATTGATATATTTTTTTAAATATCATATATATTAATATAATAATTACTTAATTAGTTTTAAAACTTTCCCTTATTCCCATGCCTTTAGTGGTAAATTTTGATTGGTGAAGAATGTTGGCAAGGGATTTTTTTAAAGGTTTACTTCATTTTAGATTTTTAATGCAAGTAAACACAACTAAATTGGTAATAAAATTTTGATACAGTAATGAACAAGCATTTGTAAAATTATATAATAACACCCTTTAATATAATATCAAAAAAATCCATGCCAAACTTTATAATTGTTAGAATAATAAGTGAAATCAAGCAATTTAATTGACTAATAATATAAAATATTATATAATGTGTGGATAATAAGTGAAATAAATATTTATATTACATTTATATTAATATAACTTATATATTTTATTTTATCTCACATCATCTATTTATTATACTATAGCATTAATGTGTCTTACATTTGGAGAGAATGATGAGGTGGATTTTGTGTACACTATATTTTTAAACTTTATCATTTACTGATGTTTTATCTCTTTCAAGAACATGTTGAGTTTCAATATCTATGAGTATACACCTTAAAAGGTGCACTGGGAAAGGGGTGGGTAGACCATTAGTGTTTTACAAGATTGTAAGTCAATTCTATCATTACCTAAACCCACTACAAACCCCATTTATCCATTTCCCTAAGAAATTATCCCTTCAAATATCTGCTAACCAATCAAACACCCATTTTCGTGCTAAGTTGGCCTTGTATACCCTATTACAAAAGATAAAGTGCATGTTATGGAACTAAGTTGGCTAGGTTGACCTAGTTCAAGGCATAACATTAATTTTTTCTTAAAATTGGGTTGTTTTGCCTTAGATTTTTAGCTAAAGTTTTGAAAGGTTTAAGGCTTATCCAATACTAAAAATTTAACCTTAACTTCAATATAATATATAGGAACATTCATTTTTGCATTATTATAGCTTACAATTATGCTATATCTATAATTTTAAGGAACCATTACTTAGGGTTTGCTTTAGAGGGAAGAAAAATTGTCTTGTGGGAAGTATTGATGAAAAGTAGGAGTATCTTATCCTAGATTTGATTTATATGGTGTGATCCTTACAAATACACAACAACCTCTTTCAAATCACCATTGTCCAAGGGAGATATTGAGACTTGATAGGTTTACCCAAAGGTAAGTATCTCTAACTTAAATAGATATTTCACAAAAAATAGGTTTGAAATGTATAAATCCTTACTTAAATTACCTCTATACTTGAACTTAGAATATCTATAGGTTTTTTTTTAATTTTTCATCATCCACCTTGGGTGATTTATGCCCCCATTTTCTTACCATGTTCCCTTGATTTTTTGTTTGTATTAAACTACCCCACTTTGTGCCACAAGCTTTAATGAGCACTATATTATTTTATTTTATGTATTAGAAGATCTATATAGAGTTATTACTTAGGTGCTCTATATATATTTTCTAAGGAACCATTACTTAGGGTTTGCTTTAGAGGGAAGAAAAATTGTCTTGTGGGAAGTATTGATGAAAAGTACGAGTATTTTATCCTAGATTTGATTTATATGGTGTGATGCTTACAAATACACAACAACCTCTTCCAAATCACCATTTTCCAAGGGAGATATTGAGACTTGATAGTTTTACCCAAAGGTAAGTATCTCTAACTTAAATAGATATTTCACAAAAAATAGGTTTGAAATGTATAAATCCTTACTTAAATTACCTCTATACTTGAACTTAGTATATCTATAGGTCTTCTTTATTTTTCATCATCCACCTTGGGTGATCTATGCCCCCATTTGCTTACCATGATCACTAGATGTTTATTACTTAGGTGCTCTATATATATTTTCTAAGGAACCATTACTTAGGGTTTGCTTTAGAGGGAATAAATATTGTCTTGTGGGAAGTATTGATGAAAAGTAGGAGTATTTTATCCTAGATTTGATTTATATGGTGTGATCCTTACAAATACACAACAACCTCTTTCAAATCACCATTGTCCAAGGGAGATATTGAGACTTGATAGGTTTACCCAAAGGTAAGTATCTCTAACTTAAATAGATATTTCATAAAAACTAGGTTTGAAATGTATAAATCCTTATTTAAATTACCTCTATACTTGAACTTAGTATATCTATAGGTCTTCTTTATTTTTCATAATCCACCTTGGGTGATCTATGCCCCCATTTGCTTACCATGATCCTTTGATTTTTTATTTGTATTAAACTACCCCACTTTGTGCCACAAGCTTTAATGAGCACTATATTAGTTTATTGTATGTATTAGAAGATCTATATAGAGTTATTACATAGTGTTATTTGACT
This sequence comes from Torreya grandis, assembly GCA_037957365.1. Lineage (NCBI taxonomy): Eukaryota > Viridiplantae > Streptophyta > Pinopsida > Cupressales > Taxaceae > Torreya > Torreya grandis. The sequence continues at coordinate 709,695 of JARHVA010004545.1, read as the reverse complement.
AGAGGCTCTATAAACCTCTCCTTTAGTGTTATTTGATAAGAGATCCCCTATTTAGGTTTAACATATCTAATTTTTTTCATTCCCCTCATATAAAAAGTATCCCAATAGATTTTAGGTTATTAACTTCTCTAAGTTTGGATTTATTAAGTAGGATATATTGCAGATCTATCTCAATCTATTGCAAATATCCTGGTGAACCCGACATGAATCTAACCCTTCCATTTTTAATATTTCATTTACAATAAAATAATTAATGATAGTTGACATAGTTTTAAACTATATTTGTAGATCTAAGATCTACAGTCAACTAGGTCCCACTTGTTGACCTAGTTTTGTTCTTTGGTTATAAGGTTTTCATCCACAATCAATTGGGTTAAATGGCAAAACTAGTTATTTTATTTTTTTACATATCTAGGATATACATTAAATTAATTTGTGTTGTTCAACTCAATTTTTTACTCTATTTATAGATTTTTCATCCATATTCAACTGGGTCACATTGGTCGACCTAGTGGATTTAGTTTGCCATGGTGTATGTCATTATCCACCCTTACTCTTGTAAACTATGTTATCCACCTTAAACAATGTTGACCACTCTAATTTATAATTAGGTTAGTCAAATGATACATTGTTATCCACTTTACAAACCTACCAAGTTTAACTTAGTCAACCTGGCCAATCAAGTTCAATTTGCATAGTGATTTTTAATTAATTCATCATTAATGCCCTAGACCTAATTTTTCACATTTTGACTTCTACCCATTGTTTTTGGTAATTTTTACTCTATTACTAATTTTTTTGGGGACAATTCCATTACATGGATTTTCTTCACCATCTAATTTTCCAAACCTAGTGAATTTTTATACCAAAATGCTAAAACATAATATTAAATACACCCCATACATGTATTATCCTAGTAATAATCATGATATGCCCTCTATCTCATCCTCCTCATATCTAGTCCATAATATCTCTCATTTATAATTATGGGCACACAAATCTATAGTTTCTAAAATTAGTAAAAGGTAAAAATGAATAGTTAATTACCCTTTTATAATAAAATTTTGAAAATTTTAACCTTGTAGCTATTTATCGAAAAAAATTGTATTTTTCTCATTTATCTTTTTTTAAAACTCTTTTAAAAAAAAAAAATAAGTTTTATAATCTTGATAAAATAGATAAAAAAATTCATACTAACCACATATTTCTGGAAAAAAATCTAATTTTGTCTAATTTTTCATGTTCATCTCTTTTCCGCAAACTAGATGCCTTTTCCATTTATTTTTCATGTATTTATTATTCCACAAAAACAAGGTAAGTGAATTCACATATTTAAAAATTATTTATTTTAATTTATTTTTCACATCCTACTTCAATTTTTTAGCTTATTTTTGTGTGTTTTTATGTTCTTTCTCAAACACTTTTATGACACATGATGAGATTCAAGTGGGCCATATTTATACATAATATTTTTAAAATTTATCATTTACTGATACTTTCTCTCTTGTATGAACCTATTAATTTTCATTACCTCTTAGTGAAATACTTAAATGTGCATCATGAAATGGGTGGGTAAACCATTGGTTTTTTGTAAGCTTTCTGGTCAACACTACCATTACCTAAATCCACTAAAGACCTTGTTTATCCATTTACATAATCAATTCTCCTTGAAATATACCCTAAGTAATAAAACACCCAATTTTTATAATAATTTATTCTAATCAACTCTATTATGAAAGATAAAGTGCATGTTACAAAACTATGTTGGCTAAGCCAACCTAGTCCTAGGCCTAATGGTAACTATTTCTTAAAACTAGGTCATGTTGGCCAAAATTGTTGCATTAAATTTTTTAAGGTATATGACCTATCAATTTATATAAATAAAACATTCAATTCAATATAATAGAGATAAATATTCATTTTCACATTATTATAGCTCACAATTCTACTACATTTACATTTGAAGGATTCATTACTTAGGGTTTACTTTGGATAAAATATAGCTTGTCTTTTGTAAATTATTAAAAGAAAATTATAAGTATTTTAGCCTATATATTATTTATATAGTGTTATACTTAAAATACACAACCTATTTTAAATCACCATTGGACAATGGAGAGATTGATACTCGACAAGTTCACTTAAAGGTGAGTATCTCTAACATTTTTGTTTCATTTTACAGATAGATATTACACAAATTAATAGGTTTTTAATGTATAACTCCTTACTCATATTACATATATACTTAAACTTATTAAATTTATAGTGTGTTATTTTCTTTCTATCTTTCACCTTAAGTGATCTAGGCCCCCCATTTACCTACCATGATCTCTTTATTATTTTTTGTATTAAACCAACCCCCTTTGTGCCATAATCTTTGGTGAGTACTACATTAGTTTATTTCATGTATTATAATACCTAGTTAGGGTTATTTAATGGTTTTATTTTACTAGAATATTTGGAAACCTCTACTTTAGTTTTGTGCAATAAGAGATCCCTTGGTTAGATTTAGTGGATCCAATTTGGTCAAACCCCTGATATAAAAAATATCATAACAAATTTTAGTTGATTACCTTTTCCAAGATCATATTTATTAATTAGTATAATTTTTAATTATATCTTAATATATTACACACATATTTGTTTTCAAAATGCACCAAATTTTTAGGAGGCACATGTATTCAACTATGAGGACATTACATTGTAGATACATGGGAAAAAGATTTATTTTTTTCAATGTTAAAATGGTCTTAGATGGAAAACTATAATTTCCATTTTTATTGTATGAATTTAAAAACTTGAAGTATGTTGAGAATAAATGATAAAAAATTTTCTGACAAGAGGGAGAATTATAAAATTACACATATTCATCAATTCCACTAATTCATATTGATCACATATATAGTGACTCAGAGGATGATAGTGTTATCATGAAACTAGAGGGAGATTGCATTGATTAAATTTAAATTAAAATTAATACAAGGCATAAATATAAAACCAATTGTGATACAAATAATTTTTTTCTCAAACACAAATGTTCTTGAAGAAATGACAACATAGAATGAGCGTTTATAACTAATGTGTTAGAAGATCATAAAATTTATGAAGACAGATTGAGACCCATAAATTTTGGTGTAATGGTAAAAAATGTGGTAAATTATTGTTATGAATTCTAAAATTTACTATAACCCAAGAAATTAATAAGTTGTCCAGTTAAAATATTGGTTTTCCATGAAATAGAAAGCACCTTAATGGTTAAATAGAGTCATCAATTAAATGGTCCATCCCTTTTATGTGGTGGTGAACACAATTTGAAGTTTATAAGTGTTGGTGTTAAATTTATCCATTTGTGATATTTGTCAATAAAATATTTTAAAAATGGAACAATTAAAATTTTAATTTAAGGATATATGGTATAATTTAAGGATTGGATGCCAATACCTTTGGTGTGCATATAGATAGTGTATTTAACCTTCCTTATAAATAATGCTTCCTATCAGAAAGATCTCTCATATAATGGCATGCTTGTAAATTTTCCAACATATATGTTACTCCCATGGATGTAAAATTCAAATATTTTCCATAAGATATTGAGGTCAATATGTAGGATGCATTAGAAGTGATATCCCCAATTGGTATTCTAGTTTATCTTGATGCCACTAATTACAATCAATTAGCAATATGATCAAAATCCCTAATATTCTCAAAAACAAACTGAATACCACTCTACCTATTTCATCATATAGAAAATTTTATGATGATACAAAATAGTGTGAACTATCATTTTTACAAATCAAACTATCTCAGAAAATTGCCTATTTATTCACTCAAAATTTTATGGCACAAATTAGAGCCTTGAATGAAGAGGCTAGAAATAAATTTGTGTTAGATACATTAACAATGAATTCCATCTATAATTTGGGTGAATAATCTATTGAGGTACCTAAAATGAAATATTTTGGGATTGTTTTTTGTCAGTATGTGTGGCACAAAGCTTATGTGTACCCAAGGAGAGCCTTCTATAGTCATAAATATGGTTGGATAAATGATTAAATGCATACAATAAATGGTAACATTTGGAAAGAGAAAAAAGGTTGAATACCACCCAAAAAAATTATTTAATATCAAGAATAATTGAGATAAATTTATATATTTCTCCATATTTGACTCAATATGTGGGAGAATATGGAATAAAAGTTCATCAAAGACTACTTCCTACATTTTATACCTAAATCTTAATGTGAAATATGTGTAATTAGGAGCTCCATTTTTTTAACCTTCTTCCTTTATCACAACCAAGTCTCCAATAGGATAATGAATAAAAATTTTCAGCATGGTTTGATTACATAGAATAATTTCTTCACCAAGTGTGATGAGTGTACAAAATTTTACAACAAACATAGAGCCCCCACATGCCCAAAAGAACTCTCAAAACTAGAATATGAACAAAAATGGCATATTAAATACATTCAAAGCTATCATATACATTACTATCCCCATAGATTACAATCATATAAACATCCTCAAGTATTATTCGGTAGTTTTCATGATAAAATGGAAAAAGAGAAAATTTTCATACTAAGGTTGGGAAAGAAAGACAAGTCATTAAGTAATTTGTTGAACCTCACAATAACTTTGATTGGTATGCTCACACATAGACATAGGACTAGATATTTTGGCCACTTTGGCCTTTTATTTTTTGAATTTGGAGAAAATTACACATTCACATCATTAACTTTGTGTCTCAAGAAGCTTGAAGAATGGGTCACTAATGACTATGGGTATGTATTTTATAATAGTATTGGATCATCAAAACATCCATTTCATGATGCACTTTTACAAAATTAAGTGCTTGAAAACTAAAAATGGTAAAAATCTAATTTTATACATTATAAATCAATTAGGTTTGATAGTACAAATACTTAATTCAATTAGTGTTTGTAGTAAAAAATAGCCACATTCCTCTACTTACAATTTGATAATTCTTTGAGTGATAAAAAGAATCACACTCTATTTAAATTTTCATGTGTTAATAATAATAAGGGTATTCAAACTGTGTATGTAGTATTCCTTCCATTGGGACACACTCATGAGGATGTAGATGGTAATTCTGGTAGATGAGCATCATGACTATGGAAATCAGACACATTTTATACAGATCATGACAATAGGTATAAATTACATTCATTCCTTATCTTATTTAGGAAGCATATGACTCAATGCCTTAGTGGAGCCAAACTTTCTAGATGGAAATCACAAGATAATGGGTATTAAAAAACCTAATATGTTTAGATTCCATGTTGTGGATGGCATACTAGTGATGGAGTATAAATCAATAATAAATTATCAATAATTTTATTATCTAATCCTAGTCTAGCATACAAAAGATAATGGTGAGCCAAACTTACTGGGATGGAAACCTCCTCTAGCACCTTTTAGAGAACTCAAAGAGATAGAAAATATAAAAAATGGACTAAAATCATATACTTAGCATCGGATAAAAAGTGCATTAGGTGGAGGTAGAGAATATTGGATTCCAAAGATATTATATTGGAAAAATGAGTTACTTTCTTTGGATAAACCATTCACAAATTATATCAAGATGTCATATGCTTGTTTTTTGCCAGAAAAAATCCAAGACAAATATATTTATATATATATATATATATATGAAAAAATATTAATTAGATCCACAAAATTTCATAGGGAATATATAGACACTTAAAATTAAAATTAATCTAAAACCATGCACTTATGACCACTTTTTTACACACTTAGCTCTAGACCTATCTTAGGGCCCCTTTTGATAAATTTTTATCACCTTGCACACTCTTATAATATAATAGATAACCCATGAATATACTCATTCCTATTATTATCAACCTTAAACATAATTTATACCTTATCTAACCGAAAACATTATCAAAATACCCATAATATAGGAGTGACCTAGGGGCCAAGAGCATAGTGCTCTAGTGTCCTTCCCCCCTCTCCTATCTTCCTACCAAATAATGATTAATTTTACAAAGTCAAAGTGATAGGAAGGTAAGATTATGTCCCTAATGAACCCCATTCTAATTATTTTAAATTATATGAATATATAAATTCTTTTCAAACCATTTTACCTGAAATAGGCTTCCACATCAAAAAGCATCAAAATCACTCTTGTACATTGACAGAAAAATACCTATTTCTTCCAATTTTGATTGCATATATCCATAGTATCCTAGAGATTAAGTATGAATACATTTTATAGGTCACAATTAATGGTTAAGGCACCTAATCACATTAGCATTGCACCAAAATCTATCATATTACACTAGTTATTAACACACCACCCTAACATGAGATAACTACATGAAATTTGATGCTTCTTTAGTGTATTGGTATGTAGGTAGCACTCAACACTTTGGGTGTCTATGACTCACAAAAATGAAATTATTGATCCATTTTACCCCATTGATCTCTATTGTTCTTCACATGTCAAGAAAATAGGGTTTCAAATGAAAATTAGTCACACAGTGGTCTCTAAAATTGATCATGATCTCCCGCACCATATACAAGCTCTAAAGATGAAGGCATAGAGAACCCAAAAACCATGATTTACTCACTACAAGTGGATATAATCACCTTAGGTTAGATAATAATACCACCCCTATAGTTTCCTCTTCAGAACATTATTTTTTAGGCCTAGATCCATTTCTAGATTCCTAATTCTAGTCACCAAACCTCTCTACACAACAAGTTTTAGACCTTGATTCATCACAGAGGCATAATTTATAGCTAAGTATTTGTTTTCTCCTTAAATTTTTCTATTTTTTTTAATTTTATAGAATAAAATAGTTCTAAATTAGTGAAATTTATCTTTTTTATATTATTCTCCTAATTTTTCATGGTAGTGTTGTCATATAAGGTTTTCACTTTGAATTCTCAATTTGATCAAACATATTAGTGAGATAATTCATTTTTGAATGTTGTAAAATCCTAATAAAATATGTTTTTAGGATTTTTATCCTTATTTTTCTATTTCCATTTATTATTTTAGGATTTTTAAAGTGGATATATCCTATTATATTAACAATTCTCTAAGTTTTAGTGTAATATTCTATGGATAGAAAAGAATATCTTCCTCCTCCTAACCCTCAAGTTCTTGATATATAATCTACATATAAATAGGTCCATGTTATTTATTTTGTTATTTTTGAGAAATTAGATGTTTAATTCCTAAATAATAAATGGGTATGAGTAGATAAAATCTGTAAATAATATGCAATAATTAAGCCACTAATTTTGTATAAACAAATAGTATTATTGTCTTTCCTAAAAATAATAATAAGTGAGAGAAAATATAACTTAACTTATTTTGGGCTGTTATGACGAAGACATAGTTTGATACTAGAGGAAAAATAATGGGACACAGTCACAAATTGATATCCAGAGTTTGTTTCTTGGTTGGACAGGACCATTGAAAATAGGACACCCTATTATTTGGCACTGTAGTCCTGGTCTTGCTGCTATTGTCCAAACTACTCATAGAGATATGATTTTTTGGGTTTTGTTTGTATCATTTTTAAAATCTTGTTTACCAAATTTTATATCCTCACTATTAATAAAACTCCTTGTAGATCTAATTCTTCTTATAATTATGTCTTTTACACAATTATATAGAACTTTTCCAAATAGGGAAAAGGGGTTAGTGTGTAAAAGATACACTAGATCCACTTCACATCCCATGTCTGGGCATGTCACCTACATACCAATTCTCTAAGGAGGGATCAATCTATATGTAGTTCTCCCATTGAAGTGTTTGATGCAAGAGTATGATGAAAATGCATGTAAATACAAAATTGGGTGTAATTGGGATAACTAGGGATTGATATGAGGGTTTAAATAAGATTTAAATATTATTAGATGGTTATATGTAGAGAATAGGGATAAGTGTTTGAGTGATCTTGCTAGTATTCTTACTTCTCTCTTATAAATGAGTGTTAACCCTTCTAAATGGAATTTGAATGGCCTTTTATAGGCGATTTAATGATCATGGGTTAAATAAATTCACATTAGTCTAGCATGAATTAGGTTAAGGATTCATGAAAATATGACTGTTAGAACCTATTTTGCACTTGGACAAAAACACTAAAAACTAGACATCTTAAGTTTTAGTGCTCATATCCAACTTGGGCACTATTTTCCAAAGGGAATGAGACCTAGGGGATGGATCTAGGCCTGAGAGAGCTACTTGGGTCTAAAAGGGTTAAGTTTGAAAGGCTATAGATGATTGGGGATCAGTGAAATAAGAGCTTAAAAGGGTTATGCAAGCAAGTATGAAGACCTATGGATTGACCGTCATTAGCCATACTTAAGTAACCAAATTTCACATTTATAAAACTAAATTTGCCCCCATTTTATTCTAATAATGCAAGAAAATGAAATACTAGGATAAAGGGAGAAAAAAATAAATAGAAAGCATACCTGAACTTACCTATGAATGTGAAGCTCAAAAAGTTGTGTGATTTTGGATGTGTGTAGATAGAGCACAATGTGAAGTGTGAATCTACAATGAAAAATATATAGTAGATCAGTTCTTACTAGATACACTATATCTGAAATAAGAAAATATAAATGCTAGGTAAGAGAGTGAAGAGAAAAAAAGGAATAAATACACCTCATAGGGTACATAAACAAATACAAAATGTATTGTAATTCTAGATTGTGTTGGGTGTGTGCTATATCAAAAGTTATATCAAAAATGGAGCTGAGTGCTCAGTTCCCCAATAAGTGGCTCAAGAATGTAAAGGTAGGCCCTTTGGTTACATCGTCACCTACTAAGTGAAGCTAAAAAATCATTCATGTATAAATTGATGTTTGGAATGTGTGTCCAATCCCTCTGAATAGGTGGCTCAAGAATATAAAGGCTAGCTAGACCTTTAGCTCCATCATTACCTCATGAAGTGAAGTTATGAATTGATATCAATATGGAATAAATGTCATATGAAATGGCACCTAAATCCCATGAAATTAATATAATATAACAATTTTAGTATGGATAACCAAATATATGCTAAAAACTAGGGCACTCTTGGCCATTTTGAAAGATGGAAACTAGGCTTGTATGATATCCACTCTAAAATTGGTGAAATAGTCTTATATGAAAGCCAACTCAAGAACTCAAGTAGTCAAGAAGTTAAGCTTGTATGAAAATTAAACTTGAAAAATGATACCAAACACCTAAAAATGGAGTAAGGCATGCAACTACTAAGAAATTCTTGGAAGATAAATTGAACTCAAAAAAAGGGGAGGACCAAAGTGTCTTACACATTGCCCCCAATAATTGGTGTTTACAACATGGATTCTAGTCTAGAAGTTATATCAACTACCTAATCTAAAACTAGAATTGAGAGACATCATGCCACACATGATGCCCCCTATATCTTGGATTTTTTATGTAAAAACTATACTAAAATATGTTGAATCTAGACTGTACTATACTGATAAACATGTGACTGAACTCACCTTTATATCTATTTCTAGAAAAATTGATTTTTCTATTATCTAGATAAGAACATTGAAAATAATACACCCTTATATCTAGCACTATAGTCCAACTTTGGTGCCATTATCCAAGGCCAAATCTAATGACTACTCTAGATTCTCTAATTTTTACCTAGTTTGATATCTAGTTTTTATTTTGAGTGTTTATTTTGGCCAAAGCTATTATTTTGACCACTAGGAGCTCTGATCTTTATGATAAACCCCTTGTTTATTTCCCCCTCTTTTGAGGGTAGGAATAAGTACCCTTTAATGACTTCCCTTAGAAGAAGAAGCCCTGTAAGTGTGTTAAGCTATAAATATACATGATATAACAATCCTAATCAACATGATATCTTGAGATATATCAATAATTGTATTGAGAGATTTTTAGATCAATATGGGTATGCCTAGATAGATATAAAAATGTAAAAGCATGTTTAATGTATTTACATGGAATCAAAAGTGTTAGTTTTTGGTTGTTATTTGTTAGTTGTTAGCAAGGAGGGATGGAAAATGATGTCCATTATGGCATCCAAAAAAGGAAGGAAAATGCATGATATGGATCATATCATTGCAACAATTAAAAAAGTAATCAATCAAACAAACATATGATGCAAAAATCAAGAAGCATACAAGAGTGGCCAAGGGACCAAGCAAATAAGGGACATGGGCACATGTCACTCAAACTATAACACAAGCATACAAGGCATGTTCAAATACCATATACACATACAATAGAAACAAGCAAGATTAACATGAGGGCCATAGGCACATAGAAGAGTAAAAGCAAGGGACATTAGCAAATGTCCAAAGGTACACATGTATGAATAGAAGAAAAGGACATTAGTAAATATCCTAAGGCACACATAAGAGACATGCAAGAACTAGAAATGCAATCCAAAAAGCTATTCTAAGCAAGAATAAAAAGCATGTAATAACTCAAAATATAGAATCACATCTAACTAATCAAAGCAAGAGTGAAAGTATTCAAGACATGTTAGTAAAAGACTAAGTATATGCTAAAGAGATATACAAGTGCTAGATACTAGTGAAATGTTGATATAGTAATCTGTGTAATATAGTATGTAATGTATAATAGCATGATAACTTAGAGTGTATAATATAGGAATAACATAATTTGGATGGTGTAGTCATGTAGAAGATACCCCCAGTGGGTATGTATATCAATGTGTGTCTCAAACATAGAATTAGGATGCCCCCTTGATGGGTAGAGTGAAGTAGTCAAGGATTTGGATGTCACTACACACACTCAAAGAAGATCAAGTGAAGCATGGTAAAGTAGATAAATAGACAAACAATAGAATAAAAAAATAAATGTAAGTCTAGCATAGTAGTAGTAATGTAAAGCATGGATGATGCATACAATTGAAATGTTTTTTTTTTGTGGATATATTTAAATGTTTTTAGTACTTTGGATATTTTGAAATATGTATAGGAAATACCGAGAATAAACGATACTAAATGATGAGTCTCAAGTGAGATCCTAGTCATGTTGTCCCATATCAAACAATGATATTGTGTGTGATTATGAAGCATGATGGAAAGGATGAGACTATGATTTTATAAGTTTTACATGTTATATATGTTCTAAAATATCTAAATTATAAATTTACTATGGGGTCACTCTATAAATCTAAGAAGTAGATGCAATTTTAGGGTTTTTAGGGACCCATTTGGAAGTAGGAAAAGCTCTCTAAACATGTGCTCTATGTGTAGATGCATGAGATCTCAATGACAATGATTTGGGTGTGAATATTTTAGATATAAGTTATCTATATTCCTAAAGTGGTGGTATATAAACCCTCTATACTAGTGATGGATTCCTCAACTATGACTCAATTTGTACCAAGGGAAGAACTATAACTAGTGGGGAAACTAAAACTAGTGTAGAAGCTAGAGCTGGTGATTGTACAAGATATGACACTAAAGTGGGGAGTGGTAACTCATATGGAACTCCACAAACTATAATAACCTAGTTAGAGTGAATGAATTTCATGCATTTATGAACTGTAGATGGTACTACCTAATTTTTTTGAATCCATGGGCAACCAAGTAACATATCAAAAACTCTTGCACTAAGAACTATAGTGAAATGTGTGGTCACATGTGTTGGAATAATCTATAAAGGAAGTATAATATCACCCAATGAACTATGTATGTGCCCATTGAATCCATTGATAACTATATTTGTTAGAGTGATATCCTACTCTAAATAGCCTAAATGATATAATAATGTAATGGTGCACATATCAACAATGAAACCATTATCAATGAGAACACTATGAATGGGATGCTATGAATATGTGTTATGATAAAGAGTTCATTATAATATAAATTATCCTCAACAATATCTTGATCTGAGAAGAATATCAAAGGTCTAGTTGGAACCTTAGACTCATACATAACTAGCATATCATTCAGGATTTGATTCAACTAAAGGTGCTTGGTATATAATTGGTGGAGGATGTGCATGGTATGTGTGGTGAACACATAATGTGTCCCATTTCTCTTGCTTAGAATGCTATGAAAATGGATCAAAGAAGATTTTCAAAGCTTTATCCTATGTTGGCTTAGCTTATGGAGGCTCAACTGAAGTGCCAAGATAAAATAGGTAGTCATCTATCAAGTTTTAGATCTTATGTATCAAATTGATTCATGTATTTATAGTCTGGCCTAGTGCCATATGAAAGTCAAAAAATTATTGCTGATAATATCCCCATGGAAGAGGCTTTGCTGAGTTAACTTCTTGAATAGAAGGGAGAGTAATGATGTCACATTGAATTAACTATTGTCAAACTTTGGATGAAGATATTGGTAGATTGGTATAGACATGCTGAGGAAGTTTTGATAAAACCACATATTGAAGGGGATTTGAAGCTACATTGACTGTTGGTTGATTTTGATTCTTTTTATCATTGACTTTGACCTTGTATGGGAATTTGCTATTACTCTTTTTTGTTGTGTTTGGAATTCTTGTATACTTGGTTTTGCCTATTGAAATGAGTTTTAATTCTCTTTCCTTTAATGTATGACATAATTTAATGAAGGAAGAGAATCATTTGAGCATAATAGATTCATGCAATGCTAGTAGAAGGCTCTATTTGAAGAGATCCTGTAACTCCTGATCTATCATGGGTCTAGTCATTTAGCCAAGATGGTCTTATATCAAATCACATATTATGTGAGATGCTCATTTTATTTTTGTTTTTTTTATGAAATTTGTTCATAAGAAACCTTCACACCAATGTTGATACTAAAATATGCTAGGAACATGTCAGCTAAAGGATTGAATGCATTGACTGACTAATTTGATAGACTATAGAACCATTATAAAACATAATACTTTAAACTTCATAGATATATCTTGGTATGTAATCAATCATTTGGTACATAATCCAAGCATGTTGTGTAAAAATATCCCAAATGTGTCTCTATATCACCCTTGCCATCATAAAGAGTAAGCTTAGGTTGAACAAAAACTTGTTGCAAGGGTGTAGAAGAAATGTGGCATGCCAATGGTGTATGCAAAAGAGAAAAAGAATACAAATCCTACATAGGTCTAGTGGTACCTTTCTCAAGATGTATCACCTTGGATTAAAGAGAACATATATCTTTTATAAGGGTTGCCAGATCAGGAGAGAGGGATATACTAGCTATAACTAGTGGCATAGAGGCAGGTTGGGTTGTTATAGTAGGTTGTTAAGACATAGTTTCCCCCATAGTGTCATTTTCAACTAGTTGTTTTGTGGTTTGAGAAGATTGAACATTATTCACTTTTTTTTTCCTATTATATAATTCTAAGCATGTCATCTTGCATATCCAAATGTTTGGCTAAGAGTTCTTAAAAAACTATTTTATCAGTATCATCAAAATTGGTATGTTGTGCTATTGTTAAAGTAGGAAAACAACTTGAAATGTGTTTAATTTTTTTTAATAAGTGTTAATAGGAAATGCGCTAGAAAGGGAAAGTCTTGAATATAATAAATGCAAGGTCCTAAAAATAGTGAATTGAAATTTGCACAAAAAGGATATTGAACTAGCAAACATGTAAGGTGATACCTCAAGAAGTAAAATAGTAGCTAGTACATGCAACTAGGGATTTTTCAAAAATATTTTTGAAAAATACTATGAATTTTTGAAATTGAATTTGAATTTATAAGCTAAGTATGAAAGATAAAATTTTAAATTTTATGGGAAAATGCTTGATTTAGTGGGACCTAGTAGATGCAACTAGGGTTTTGAGAAAAATAAATTTTTGAAAATTACTATGATTTTTTGAAATTTGAAGTGATTTTATGATTTTAATATGCAACTAAAATTTTAGATAATGTTTTGAAAATTATTGGAAAATTACTAGGAGCTAGTTGATGCAACTAGGGTTTGAAATAAATTTATTTTAAATTTTACTACAAAATTTTAAAATTTGAGAGGAATTTTTTATTTTAATATTCAATTAAAAATTCAAACATTAATGTGAAAAAATAGCTAGGAATTTACCCTACGGTTTCTAGGGTTTTTATGTGAAATACAAAGTAAGTTGGGTTCACCAAATGTTTTGTTATTTTTGAGAAATTAGATGTTTAATTACTAAATAGTAAATAGGTCTGAGTAGATAAAATCAATAAATAATATGCAATAATTAAGACACTAATTTTCTATAAATAAATAATATTTTTACCTTTCCTAAGAATAGTAATAAGTGAGAGAAATTATAACTTATCTTATTTTGGGATGTTATTATTGAGATAGAGACTGATAGTAGAGGAACAAGACTGGGACATGGTTGTAAACTAAGATCTATAGTTTGTTTCGTAGTTGGATATGAGTGCCAAAATTAGGACACCCTATTATTCAGTGTTGTAGTCCTAGTCTTGCTGCTATTGTCTAAACTACTCACAAAGATATGAGTTTTTTGAGTTTCATTCACAATGTCTATGTGAGCCTATGTACCAAATTTTAGATCATCACTATCAATGGAACTCCTTGTAGGTCTGATTACTCATGTGCTTGTGTCTTATATTCAATTAAATAGGTTAGTGTGTAAAGGATACATTGGATGCAATTCACACCCCATGTTTGGGCATGTTACCTACATACCAATACTCCGAAGAGGGATCAAGTTATATGTAGTTCTCCAATTGAAGTGATTGGTGAAATAATGTGATAAAAATGCAAGTAAATGTGAAACTAGGTGTACTTAGTATAACTAGGGACTAGTATGAGGGTTTGAATAATATTGAAATACTGTTAGATGGTTGTATGCAGAGTCTAAGGATAAGTCCTTGAGTGATCTTGATAGTATTCTTGCTTCTCTCTTGTAAATGAGTGCCAACCCTTCTAAATTAAATTTAAATGGCATTTTATAGGGGTTTTAATGATCTTGGGTTAATTTAATTCATGTTAGGTTGACATGAATTAGGATAAGGATTTAGAAAAATATGACTGTTAGAACCTATTTTGCACTTAGACAACAGTGCTAAAAACTAGACACCCTGGGTTTTAGTGCTCCTATCCAACTTGGGTGATATTATCTAGGGGGATGTGTCTAGGCCTAAAAGAGCTACCTGGGTCTAAAAGGGTTAAGTATATAAGGCTATAGATGACTGGGGATCAGTGAAAGAATAGCCTAAAATGGTTATGCAAGAAAGTAGGAGGACCTATGGATTAGGTGTCATTAGCCATACTCAAGTAACCAATTTTTTTATTTTATATGAATACATCATCACTATCCCAAGAGGTAATGTATCCCATCCTATAGTTCTAAATGAAGATAATCAACCTATCCTTCCTCAAACCCTTCCACCTCCTACATCTCTTCTTCAAGTTGTATGCATGCATGTTCAATCTAAAGCACCTATGGATTATATTTTTTAGGCTCTAAAGTATCAAATCATCACTATGGGAAATTTAATAATAGAGTTGAAAAATCAAAATTAGTTTTTTAGTTCGCATATCAAATTATTAGAATATTATATTACATGTGCAAATAATACATAATATACTAATGTTATTCATGTATGTGAATCTCCATATAATAATGTTGTACCTAACAAGATTTCTTATTACAATGAGATACTAAAAAATAATACATCTATAATAAGTGATTCAAAAAGTATGTAAATGGATAATACTATTTCAAGTTAGATTTTACGGGAAATGATTTGAAATAAGTTATTCCAACTAATTCCTCTACATCCTCTAAGGAAATAAAAATACTACTATGCATATCATAGAATTCATGGGAATCATAAAAATAATTGTTTATATTTTAAGAATAAAATACAAAACATAATTGATATTGGTGATCCTATCATTGATACATGACTTAAGTAACCCACTCATCTTATGAGTTCATCTCTTAAAGCACAAGTGAGAAAATTAGAACTAGTATAAAAGTGGTTACCAAAGGACAAATCATATCAAGAAAAGGTTGAAAAGGACCAATTTGCACAAAAAAGGTTTAATAAGCTAAGTTAGAATATAAAATATTAAAAAAAGTCATAATATGAAAAAGAGCAAGTACAAAACTAATAATTTTAAATGTAAAGGTTAAAAAAGTTACAAGAAGTAAAAGTGAAATTACTATAAGAGAAGTTTGCAAAATCAAAGTCAAATTAAGTAAAAAACATTCATAAAATAGGGTTTATAAAAAAATTAAATAAAAATCATAAAATACTTACAAAATATATAGTTTTAAATGTGGTTACAAAGGGGTAAATTCCAATTATCTCCTCATATCAAGACCCTTTCACTATCACTTCTCACTTAGATGGAAAGTAAATTATAGATGTTAAGGTTAAAGAATATCAATAAATAGATAAAAATTCTACATCATTTATTATCTCTCTTGTAAATGAACATCAACACTTGGATCAAACTCATGCATATACAACACTTATGGGATCAATTAATTTAAAAGATCATTTTTCTTCAAATTAATGTTTTCCTAATTTTCATGTTATTTACAATTCAAGTGCTTAAAATGTTATGCTTGAAATATCATGGTTAAAATAAATAGGAGAAATAATTGATAAAAATAAAGGTTTTATATTACTTGATCATGAAGGCAAGGTCACATCCTTTTCCAAATAAGGGACATATTTAGAGCCAAAGAAATAGAAAGAAAACATACTTTTAGATAACATACAAACATATATAAGTAATGGCATATACTAGAGGCACATGACACAATACATATTTCACAAGAGAAATTGAGAAAATAAATAACAAAGTATGGGTGAGTAACATTTCACAATTTTAAAATCTGTAAGGCCCTATTTTGCATAGTGCTTATCTTTGACAAAGATGACTATGAAATTATGACATGTGTTCTAATTATTTAATTATGTTTTAAGTCATTTCTAATTGAGGTGTGCAAGGATTTATGAATGTTTTTATTGTGTTGGTAACCATGAGAAAGACCTATTATCAATCTTACTTGATTAATTTCTTATGAAATTATAATGCTTACATTTCATTTATGTAAGTTTTATTTATGAATTATGATTATGTCTATGAAATATGTTGACTTAAATAATGTTTGAATCATATGAAATTATCTACATGGATGTTGATATTCCATGAATGATTGGTTATTATTAATGTTTTGAAATTATATTGTTTGAATACATTCCATAGCTTCATCTATTAAATTAGAGGAATTTGATGTATGCATCAAGTGTACAGGAACATAAAAAGGGAAAATGAAGGAAAGAGACTGTGCCAAGCATGGTTATATGATTAAAATAGCTTTAACCATTATTATACCCATGTTAAGTAATCAATTACTTGAGTTACCATTTTTCACCTTTCCTATTAATGTATGCTTTAGGCATATAACATTTAAGCTTGGGGTTAGTGAAACTAATTATCATTGGATCATTTGATCTTACAGCCAACATCTTGAATGGAAGATCTTGCATTTATTACTTTAGAAAAAAATCCAATGGGAAAAGATGTAAGTTAATATATGAATCAACCACATATTCTTATAAGAGTTTCCATGTGCCTTAATTAAACATGGAAAAGAATGCCACTTAATGAGGCATGGGTTTTCAAGTGACTATTGGTTAGCTTATTCTTGAACAAATATTTGTAATAGTCAAACTCCTTGTGTCTAGGAATTTTTATTAAATTAGAAGAAAAATAGACTAAGTAAAGGAGAATAATCAGTAGATAGGAAGATTTGGTTAAAATATTCAAGATTTATACTATTGAAAGATAGTGCCTAGGTAGTTTTAAAGTTAATAGGTGGATTTTCTATTAACCTATGTTTTAATTTATTTCCTTGGAATGAAATGATTATGTTCTTATTTGATCTTTTATTTTCAGGAGATTAAGACTACTTGGTTTATTATACCTATTTTATTGTCTTGTCTATAGTTGTGAATTATCCACCATGTTGTGTTTTTCCTTTGATGACCTTGGAGAGGCTTTTTCTCCTTATTTTTATGAAGTGCTTCTATTATTGTGTGTGAATTATTATATATTGTTGTGACACTGAGTGATGGTGGTTTGTGGGTAGTACTTTCATGTTGGTAGAATATCAATTTCCTCTTATGTTGGTCATAGTGAAATAGTATTTGATCCTCCCATGAATTTCCTAATAGTAACATGTCAAATTCCTTGTGTTGGGCATGGTGGAAGGTTGTTTGACCCTTAATTATACATCATAGTGGTAACAGTAAAATTCCTCCTATGATGGACATGCTAAAGGTTGTTTGACTCTCCCATGACCATTGGAAGAAATAAATATAATGAGGTATCCTCTTGATAATCAAATCAATTAGCGGGCCTTGTTATGCTATCAAATCTTGATTACTAGTTTCATATTAATGAATGCTTAGATTAACTTGAATGATCATTTAAATGATTGTCTACTTTGTATTTGGGACTAGGAGTCAGTTTGGGTAATAACTAGGAATAATATTATAAGTGGTGCATGTTCATTCCCTTATGTTAATATACCCTAGCATATATATCTACCCATGCCTTTAATAAGTGCTATAAACATTCTTAGAGTTGGGAGTGTCAAGCTTGAGGTTGTTTAGAGTAACATCTTAATAATGAGAAAAGATTGGGTGGTGATCATCTTTTCTTATAGCCAATAAATTCTTGGGAGTGGGTGAGGAGCATTGTTGAAGACTAACTGGTCATTCATCATTTAATCAATCCTATAGATGTGCCTCTTGATATGTAAAGAATTGGATGAAATCTGGTGTATTATTAATGATTTAGTATCCATACTTCTTTTAATATACTTATAAAAGAAAGATTTTGGATAATATTCCAACTCTGGATGAAGATATATATTTTCGATTTACTAAAACTTTAATGTTAAATTAAGTTGTATCTATTATGAATATTTAATTATGGCATTTTTGGAAGAAACCTATATGTATCCAAGGCTTTAACCTTATGTAAATTTTAAATAAATTCATAGATTGATTTCTTTACATAAATCTTTGTCTTGAGTGGGTTGTTTATTAAGCATTGTGCCTCTCTTTATAATCAAAATATGATGAGTTAATGAACTTGAAGTTATTTAAAACTGAGTATAACTCATTTATATGAATTTGTGATTGTTATTGCGAATAACATTATATCATGTTGAATGAACTACAATTTGATGTTTCCTAGTTAATATATTGCCTAATGAAATGTATTCTTGGAAATTATAGCAGTCAAGTAGGTTATTGTTAGAACCCTCCAAAAACTAGACCTTTGATAATAAAATAATTTAAATAGAATCTTAGTTATATTATATGTTCTTAACAATGCATGAAGTCTTTAGGTTTGACTAAGGCCATCCTTGTTAAGGCTTAATGATTTAAGGTCCTACAGACCAACACTTTGATGTAGAGTTCTTACTTGTTGAGTAAATATCTTGTTATTATCTCAAATTTAATGGAATAAATTATGCCTTGGGCCTTACTAATCAAATCATTTAGCTAAGATTTTAAATTAATCATCATTATGAGTGGATTCCTTTTTAACCATGAAGTTTTTAGTGAAATTTTGAGTCTCTTGAATTGGTTGCATGTTTGAATAAACCAATGAGAATATTGGTTTAGCATTGAAATATTATTTACTTGGGCACCTAATTATTTGATTGTTTATGCAATGCTAGCTTTGCTTATCATAATATCTTCTAAGGAAGGAATACTCTACCTAAATTAAACAATTGACAATAACCTATGTAGGCATTTATTTTACCTTATTCGATTCTTAACTCTCCAAGTCATCTCTAAATTGTATTTTGTCTTATGCTTTAGTCAAATCATGACTTTAAATTCACTTGACTTTGCCTTTATCTTAGCCATAGCCAATTGGAAAGTTACCTTACATAGTATGTGCCTTTATAGCTCTACAAGTTCCCTACATAGTTTTGCATGCAAAACATTTTTCTTATATAGTTTGATAGGAGCATTTTGTGGTCATTTTTTCCTTAGCCAATTAATTTATTTGGCCTCTTCATTTTGAAGTTTGCCTTACTTGATTTTGCAACTTTTTTTTGAAGTGATTCAAAGGAAGTCATTTTTTGACATCATGTTAACTCAAAAGTGACATCAGTTTGGTCTAATGTATGGTTAGAATCAGGCCAATAGGTTAGTATGATGTTTTTATGTGGTACCATCTTAGTGACCCATGATCCTAGAGATGAGAGTATAGTAAGTTTGCCTGTAAGCTAGTAGGCTAGCAGGATGTTACCACGTGGTATCATTTAGTGACCCATGATCTTAGAGGTGACTGTATATGAAGCTTGCCTCTAAGCTAAATGCTAGTAAGATGTTACCACATGGCATCATCTTAATGATCTATGATCCTAGATATAACTATACAAGGATATTTACTTCAAGGTAGTGATCTAGTAGTATGTTTCCACATGACATCATCTTGATTGTCTATAGTCTTAGAAAAAATCATATATAGGGAAAAGCCTCTAAGATAGTAGGCTAGTAGGATCTTTCCATGTGGCATCTTCCTAATAGTCTATAGTCCTAGGGTTGTAGGTGAAAAGATGAAAGTTTTTTAGATTATCAGGTAAGTGATAGGACAACACTTGGAAAGAAAGGTTCCCAAGATCTTAAAGAGAAGCTAGCATGGCCTTGGAGCCTATCAAAGTAGTCATGTGGATGTCGATTATGTTGTAATGACTGAGGTAAATTTTGATGATCATCTTAATATTACTACATAGTAAAATTTAGCATTAACTTAGGAATGAGTTCTTATGTGTTGGGATAAAAAATTAGAGATTTTGACCTCTTAATTCATGACATGTGTCTAATTATAGAATTGTGGTAGTTGAAGGGATCATGCATATATGTATATGATTTTTGTGAGTCCTTATTTTTACTCCTGCCTTTTGGTTGTTTATTTTTAGGAATATTATCATGACTATTTCTAGAGGAAAAAATAGCATGAAATTTGGGTATCAAAGCCCAGGTTACAACACTGGGAGCTATAGGATTTTAAGTTGTTTTGAGCCTTGTTGTTTTCTACATTATTTTTGATGTATTACTTATTGGTATGTATAATGAGAGGAGGATGTTGAATACATCATGGTGATAATTATATTAGTGAGCATGAGCATCCCATTCAACCAAGACTAAGTGAAATTAGACACCAAATCCTTTTATACATGCAATAGATGAAGGATGCTATGTAGGAGAGATTGCTTGTATTATAACATGAAGTGGAGAGGCACTCTCTAGGATGATCAAAGATCAGTTGAAAGAGAGAGGTCTAAAATTCCTCCCCATCACCATTCTAAGGGTTATAGAGGTGAACCACATCACCATGATGAGTAATAAGAGAGGTGAGAATTAGACTGACCTCCTAGGTTTATTCTTGGATACTTATTAGATGTCTTCATTAGATTACATCCTCATATGTTTGATGGTACTCAAGAAGGATTCATAGTAAAAGCATGGCTATCTATCATGAGAGGATATTTCTCTTTGTATTATTTTGACTCAAATGGGAAGGAATTTTTGGGCACCCATCTTCTCAAGCATGAACCTAAGATGCGGTAGGAAGGAGAGGATTATAATCTTCATTTGACACTAGGTTCCTTCACTTGTGAATTGTTTGAGGAGTATTTAAGAACATTTTACCTATCCCATTATTATGTGCATAAATTGGATGAGTTTCATGACCATTGGTAAGGGAGTGGAAAATTTGCTCAATATGAGTTTCATTTTATGGATTTTATCATATATATGTAGGGTTACATGGATGAAACTATCCAAGTGAATAGATTTCTTAGAGGCCTGATTTTAGAGTTGGCTAGTGTAGTGTGCAATTTAGCTCCCTCAACCCTATAAATAATAGTTTAAAATGCCTATTTGGATAAAAATCTTAATGAAAAAAATTAAGATACTTGATAGAATTTTAGATATAAATTACAATCTCAACATGATTCAAGGTCTCAAAGTGCACAACATACACCTAGGGGAGTTTGGGGGAAAATGCAATCCAACTCTAGACCCATAAAACAATAACAAGAGAGAAACCATTATAATTATGGTTAGAATAGGAAATAGTTTTAAATTGAGGTGAGGTCATGCCTCAAAAATGGTAGTAGATTAGGATTATGCAAACTCAACAACTAGAATAGATGAGACCTTCAAGGTCAATAATTTCCTTAGAACTAAAACTAACTAGAACCTCCTTTAGGCAAAACTAGTAGAAGGGGATGTGTTTTAATTATGGAACATTTGATTATTATGCACATGAATATCCCTTATAACCATCATTTTATAGTAGGTAGAAGGATCCAACATTAGAGTAGATAGTATGCAATGTGGGATGAGGACATATAATTAATGCAATAGTGGATAACCACCAAGCTAAGCATTAGGTGATGGTCATTGAGACCATAGGTCAAGATTGATGGGGATTTAGTTTTTGATCTTGTCATGAGTTTAACACTTATAATTATATATATTTAAGGTAGATATATAGATAATTTCAAGGTGCAGTGGGACACATATAATGAATCAATAATAACTTGGGAATATGTTTTACCTTTGAGGGTTTGGTATCCTCACATCTTTCAGTGACTTCCAAGTAGAAGTCTACATAAGGGGAGGGGGATATAAGGCTCCATTTTTCATAGTACTTATCTTTGACAAAGATAACTATGAAATTATGCTTTATAGTTTAGATTATTGAATTAGGTTGTTCAAGTCACGTCCAGCTAAGGTGCAAGGATTTGTGAAGGCTTTTCATGTGTTGGGAACCATGATAAAGACTTATTATCAATATTTATTGATTACTTGATTATGAAAGTATAATTCTTAAATTTCATTTATGTGAGGTTAATTTATGAACTTTAATTATGTCGATGAAATATGTTGACTTAAATAATGTTTGAATCATATAAAATTATCTACATTAATGTTTATATTCCATGAATGATTGTCTATGGTTAATTATTTTAAATTGCCTTGTTTGAATAGACTATGTAGCTTTAGATATTAGGTTAGATTAATTTTATGTGTGCATTAAGTGTATAATAACAAGAAAAGGGCCAATGAAAGAAAGAGAATATGCCAAGCATGGTTATATCACTACAATAACTTTAACCCTTCTTAGCATCGTGTTAAGTAATCATTTATTTGAGTTACCATTTATCACCTATCTGGACTTAGCATATGCTCTATTTATTTATCATTTAATCTTGGTTGGTGAAACTTGTCATCAAATCATTTGATATTGTAGCCAAATTATACAATGTCTAGTGACCAATTGGTAGATCTTGCATTCATTGCCTTAGACTAAAATTTAGTGGGGAAAATGGTAATTGAATCTATGAATCAATCATAGAATATTTCAAGGTTCACCATGCACCTTAATTAAACATAGGAAATAACACCCTTAATGAGGCATGGGTTTGTAAGTGACTTTTGGTTGGTTGATTCTTAAATGGCTTATTTTAGTAGTTAAACTCCCTAAGTTTAGGAATTTTTGTGAAATCAAAAGAAAAATAGATTGGGTAAAGGAAAAGAAGTAGATAGAAAGATCTGGTCATAATATTTGATCCTTAGACTACTAAAGGATAGTGCCTAGGTGGAATTGAATTTTATAGATGGGCTTTCTATTAACCTATGTTTTCAATTATTTCATTGGAATGAAATGATTATGTTTTGGTTTGATTTTTGCTTTTAGGAAAATAAGACCTCTTTTTTATTTTGCCTATTTTATTGTCTTGTCCATGGTTGTGAATTGGCCTCCATGTTGTTATTTTATTTTTAGGACATTTGAGAGTTTGTTCCTCCTTATTTGTTTGAATTGATAATGTTATTGTGTTTGTATTACTATATGTTGTTATAACACTCAGTGATGTTGGTCTATGAGTAGCACATTCATGTTGGTAGTGTATCAAAGTCCTCATGTGTTGGGCAAGGTGTAAGGTTGTTTAGTCCTCCCATGAATGTCTTAATAGTAACATGTCAAAATCCTCTTGTGTTGGGCATGGTGGAAGGTTATTTGACCCTTACTTGGATGTCATAGTGATAGTATTCAAATCCCTCATATGCTAGGCATGGTATAATGTTGTTTTACTCTCCCATGACCATTGGAAGAAAGTGATAGAGTGAAGTATCCTCTTTCTACTCCAATCAATCAACAATCCTTGTTACGTTGTGAATGATTTCTTACTATTTTTATATTTTTGAATGCTTACCTTCACTTGAATGATCATTTGAATGTTTTCTTAGTTTGTTTTTGGGACTAGGAGTCTCTCTGGGTAAGAAACAAGAATAATATTTTAGGTGGTGCATGGTGATTGTCTTGTTTTAAGATACCTTGGATTAGATATCCATACATGCCTTTAAAAAGTGATATAAACATGATTATATTTTGGAGTCTCAAGCTTGGGGGTGTTTAGAGTAGTAGCTTAATGATGATAAAAGGTTGGGATGCAAGTCTTCCTTATTATGGCTAGTATATTCTTGGGAGTGGATGAGGAGCACATTTGAAGACTAACTGATCTTCCATTATTTAATTAGGCCTAGAGATGTGCCTCTTGCTACATAAATAATTCGATGAAATCTGATGTATTATTAATGATTTAGTAGCCAACCTACCTATAATATAGTTACAAAAGAAAGAATTTGGATAATATTCCAACTATGGATTAAAATATTTCTATTTACTAAAACTTTGGTGTTAAAATAATTTATATCTATTATGAATATTTGATTATGTGATCTAGGGAATAATCTTATATGTATCCAAGGATTTATCCTTATGGCACTTTTAAATAAATTGATATATTGATTTCCTTGCTTAAATCTTTATCTTGAATGGATTGTTTAAAGCATTTTGCCTCTCTTTATAATTAGAATATGATGAATTAATGAATTTGAACTTATTTAACACTAAGTAGAACTTATATATATATATATATATATATATATATATATATATATATATATATATATATATATATATATAAATTTTTGATTTTTATAAGGAATAATAATATAGCATGTTAAATGAATTTCACTTTGATAATTTTTGGTTAAGATATTGCCTGGTGAAAGGCATTATTAGAAATGATAGTAGTCAAGTAGGTTCTTGTTAGAACCCTCTAAAAACCATACCTTCGATAATAAAATAATTTTAATACAAGCTTAACTCTACTATATGTTCTTAACAATGCATGAAGATTTTAGGTCTAACTAAGCTCACCCTTGCTAAGGCTTAATGATTTAAGATGGTCTTGAAGATAAACCCTTTGATGTCCAATTCTTACTTGTTAAGTAAATCTCTTATTTTTTCTCAAAATTAATGGAATGAATTGGGACCTAGGCCTTACCATTTTAATCATTAAGCTAAGCCTTTAAAGTAATCCTCATTATTAATGGATTCCTTTTTAACCATTGATTTTTAAGTGAAAAGTTGAGTATTTCTAATTATTTGCATGTTTGGATAAACTAATGAGAATATTAGTTTAACATTGAAAGAATATTTGATTGGACACCTTCTTTGTCGATAACTTATATGATGATGGATTTATTTAGTATAACATATTCTAAGGAAGGAAAACCCCACTTGAATTAAGTAGTCAGTAGTAACCTGTGTAGGCATTTCTTTTACCTTAGCTAATTCCTAACTCTCCAAGTCAACTCTAAATTTTGTTTTAGCTTGGGCCTTAGTCAAATCATGAATTAAACTACACCTATATTTTCCTTTATCTCATCCACTACCATTTAGAAAATTACCTTACATAACATTTATGTTAGCTACTTGATGAGTTCCCTACATAGTTTTGCATGCACAATGTTTGTCTTATCCCTTTTTATATGAGACTTTCGTTACCCTTTTTGTCTTACCCAATTAATTTTTTTGGCTCCATCATTTCAATGTTTTCCTTCATCTATTTATCAATTTTTTTGTAAATTGGTTCAAAGGAATCCACATGTCATCATCCCACTAACCTAGGACTGATGTCAACTTGGTCTATTATATATTCAATGTCAAGCTAATAGGATAATGATATGTTACCAAATGACATCATCTTAGTGACCCATGATCTCAGATATGACCATAGAGGAAGTTTGATTTTAGGATAGTAGGCTAGTAGTATGTTACCACATGGCATCATCCCAATGACCCATGATCCTAAAGATGATCATACAAGAAGCTTTCCTTTGAGATTGTGAACTAGAAAGATATTTCTATGTGGTATCATCCTAGTAACCTATGATCCTAGATATGACCATACAAGAAGTTTACCTCTAGGAAAATGAGCTAGTAGGATGTTATCACATGGCATCATCCTAATGACCCATGATCTTGAAGATGATTCTATAAGTATCTTGCCTCTATGGTATCAAGCTAGTGGCATGTTTCCAATAATATCATATCGATGGTCTATAGTCTTAGATAAGTCCATACAAAGGGCAAATCCTCTAGGCTAGTGGGCTAGGGAGATGTTACCACATGGCATCATCTTGATGGTCTATAGTCTCAAGGATATAGGTGCACACATGAAAATTTATTAGATAATTAGTTAATTGAGAGTATGCCACATGGAAAGAAAGTACCTGGGAGCCTGAAGAGAAGCTAGCATGGCCTTATAGCTCAATAAATATTCCACATAAATGTCAATTATATTGCAATGACCAAGGTCAAATTTGACACTCATCTCAATGTTACTACATAGTAAACTTTGACATGAATTCAAGAATGAGTTCCTATGTACTAGGCCAAATGATTAGAGTTCTTAACCTCCTAGTTAGTGGCATGCACTCAATTATGTGATGGTGCTAGTTGTAGGGATTGTGCATATATGTGTATGATTGATGTGGGTCCTCATTTCTACTCATGTATTTTGGTTATTTATTTTTAGGAAGATTGTATCATGGCTATTTTTAGAGGAAAAATATGGGCATGCCAAAATATAGATGATAATTGTAATAATCCATATTGGTATGATCCTAATGATACTGATTATACAAAATACAAATATGGAAATGATAAATAAACCTACACAACTACATGATACTCTTCATTTGTAATAAATCACCATTCCTTTGTTTAACATCAAATCTATTGATGGTAAGACTCTTAAGGTAGTCATTTTTTAGTATCCTTCTATCTACTTCTTAGTTCATATATATGTAAAAAATACAAAACTAGTAAAATATTTTAAAAATTAATAAAATAAAGACCTATGCATGCTTATATGTATTTTTCCATACATCAAATCAATTTTTTGTAGTTATTCGATACATTTTTTACCCATTTTTATATCATACATGCTTTATTAGGGTACATGAGTGATTTTATATTGTATAGAACATTAGCCTAGACTTAGTTCCATATACTTTCATTATTACACACTCAAAAATTATATTTAAAAAGATCATAATGGAGGATGAGTGCACTGTTCTATTGTCCTTTACCTTATTATTTTCCCAATGAGCTCAAACTATCACTACCTAGTTCTAGAATTCACACAATATTCCTACAACATATACATGCACTAGTTAGCTCATTAGGGGCATGGTATATGCATGTTTTATTCTTATTTTACCACATTATCTTAATCATGGATCTATAATTTATAGTGTATTACATATTATGATATTTATTACTCACTAACATTAAGATATACTACTATTTATCTCAATTATTAAATATACTTAGATTACAACGAAGCTCTTTTTTATCAGGATACATAATCATGCATGCTTTTTATATTTCTTTCCTAGCTTCATATCTTGTATTCATTTCCCTAAATGATTTAAATATCTTTGAATATGTAATTATTTCATTAATATAAGACATAAAAATCTATGATTATATGCATATTTGTCTCTAAACCTCCATTATTTTCATGTATTCATGTGAGGGAATTTTAATATACCTTTGTATGTGTCTTCTATTATAATGAGTGACAATTAAACATGTACCTTTTTTGTGGCCCCTTGGCATCTTATTATGTGCTTTGTGTGTTGTGTATATACTCTTTGATTGTGTGTATTATAGCCATGACACCTTGATTGATTATTTGATCATATTTCGATACCGTAATGGACACCATCCATCCACCCAACCCTTCCGGTACCATGATGGATATCATGCATTCTTACCTAATTAGCTATATTAAGTGTTATATATACATAGTTGATCATTACATGTGTGATTAATTTTCATTTCTATCTCAACATAGTTACAATGAATGTTTTTTTCCACATGGACATTACATTATTACTATGCTTAATTTACATAAGTGATGATGACATGCTTTTACATAATGTCATTATTACTTAGATTTACATTTTTTAGATCATAAAAATTTATTGCATAACCTTTTATTTTGAGTTATGTTCTTGTTTAGGTTCATCAACTCACCTTAAAAGAGGGAGAATTCATATATATTTGTCTTAGAGACTAGGTTTTCCAAAACAATACATAGACCAAATTTAATAGTGGTCACACAGTTGACATAGTTTTAGGCTCAAAAAACACACAAAAAGCCATTTTGGATAGTATCACCATATTGGAAAAGAGATAAATACTCTAATTCCATTCTAGTGCTATAGTAAAAATGCTTAAAAATGGAATTTCTATAATTTATTAAAACCTTAGTTTACTCATATCAATACTCAATAGTTTCACAATCTCAGTTTCTATAATTACTTAGAATTATATAGTTTTTTCTCATTTTTTTTTCAATTTTGGGTAAATCATGTGTGACATGTTTTTTCAGGTTTGAATTTAGTTTTTATTCATAATCATATTTATTTTAGTTAGACTCATAATATATATGCACAATATATCAGTTAGGGTCATGTGCACAACACATTGCTTAGTTTTGCATATGGAATGGAAATTAATGCCATTATCCACATTGTATACATTAGACCTATATTATACTTGGTATTTTAACCAATTTTCACCATAATTTAACCTTATTCCATTTTTAGTGGTTGGTTCACTAATTGAACCAACATCTAAACTAGTATTTGCAACATTATCTATAATAGTTTTTATAAAAAAAACCTATTAAGAAATTACTTCACTGATCTAGGTATGTGATGATGGAGTTAAGAACACATTTATTTATTAATAACACCCACTTTTTTTTGAGGATTAGGGATACATATTCTAATCCAATCTATTTAACATTAACACACAATCAACTATAGTCACCAGTTTTTACACCAAAAAAGCACGGTAGTTCACATACTCAATCAGGTGTATTCATTCCTTATCACTCTTATTTATTTTATTTAAATTTTTTACTATCCATATCAATTAAATAATAAAATTAAATATGTTTCATTGCAAGTTTTCATGGACTAGATTTAGTCATTATGGCCTACATCTAAGACTCCTTGCCATAGGTAAGTTCAAGTATGCACTCTTTTTCATTTTAATCTAGTAATTATAGTCTTGATACATTAATATAATAAAAGAGAGGAAAATTTAGACATTTAAAATTAACATTTAGCTAAAACCATGCATTTGTGACCACTATTTTACACACTTAGCTCTAGACCTATTTTAGGGCCCCTTTTAATGATTTTAGACCACCTTACACACTCTTCTAAGCTAATATACAACCCATATATATACTCATACCTATTAATATAAACCTTATAGATAAATTATTACATTACTAATCAAAAACATGATAAAAAAACCCATAAGATAGGAGCACCCTAGAGGACAAGAGAGCATTGCTCTAATATCATTCCCCCTCTCTTGTCTTCCCACCAAATAACAACCAATTTTATAAATTAAAACCTATATAAAGGTTATCATATGTCCCTAATGAATCCCATTCAAAGTATTTTAAATTATATGACTACATAATCAAATTTATAACCATTTTCTATGGAAGAGGCTTCCACATCATAAATCACCAAAATCACACTTACACACTGTGAGAAGAATAACTATTTCTCCAAATTTTAATTCCATATAGCCCTATTATCCCATAACTCAAGTTTGAATACATTTTACATGTTAAAATTTGTTGTTAAGTTACCTAATCACATTGACATTCCACCAACATACAACATATTTCACCAGTTATTCACACACCACCATAGTATGGAATAACTACATGGAGTTTGATCCCTCTTTGGAGTATTAGTATGTAGGTAGTGCCCAACACATAGGGTGTTTAGGTATCACCTAAATTCAGACACTACACCCTTTTTCCCCATTATTTTACATTGGTATTCACATATCAAGGATCTAGGGTTTCAAAGGAAAGAATTCACATAGTGCTCTTCATAAGTGATAGCGAATTCCCACACCAAATACAAGCTCTAGAGATGAAGGCATATATAACCAATAAACCTTGATTTTATCATTAAAAGTGAATAGGATTTACCTAAGTTCTAAAATAGTGCCAAACCTCTAGTTTCATTTTATTATCACTATTGTCTATGCCTAGATCTAGTTCTAGATTCATGATTCTAGTCACCAGACATCTCTACATAGTAATTTTTAGATCTTAATTATATATACACATAATATTTTCAAAATTTATCAATTATTGATTATTTATCTCTTGTAGGACCCCATAAAGACTCAATATATCTTAGTGTGTGCCTTAAATGGTGAATTAGGAAAGGGGTGGATAGACAATTGGTTATTCATAAGATTGTTGTTCCTTATACCACCACTTGAAACAAGTACAAACCTCTCCTACACATTCACCTAAGCTTTGAAACCTCCATTACACACTCCTACAAGTAATTCAACACCTTAAAATATCCCATACCTAATCCAAAACCTATTTTTTAATTTACCAAACAAATTCATTCTAGACTGACATTATTATTAAAAATAAGCACATTACAAGACTAGCTCAACCTTAGTCAACCTAGTTCAAGATCTAATTGCTTTATTTATTAAAATACAGGGTTGACTAGGCCAAATCTATCAATTAAAAATTTAGAAATGTTTAGGACTAGATTTATATATATAAATACATCATTTTTTCCATTTTAATTAGAGAGAGATAGAGATAATCATTTATGTGTGCATCTACTTATCCACCATTCTAATTGAGGAGACATTGCTTAGTGTTTCATACTTCCTTTGGAAAGAATAATATTGTGTTGTGGGATAAATATTTTGGATTCATATAAGTTGTGTATCCTAGAGATGACATAACTTTGTTATCCTTACAAACCATAAGAACCTATTACAAAGCACCATTGGCTAAGTGAGATATTAAGGCTCGATGGGTTCATCTTCAAGGTAGGTATTCCTAACTCTTACTCCTCTTTATTAAGTAGATATATTTTCATGTGTTATATTATGAACATGTTTCTCTCTCCATGCATTAGGATTACCTCTACATTAAATTGAGTAGATTTCGTTTTTGTATGTTTACTTTTATGTTTATTATCCCCTTTTTTGTCACATGCTTTGGTGAACACTAGATTAGATATATTTTACTTTGGAATTTAATTTCATAAGAAAACATAGGACATAACTAGGGTTATTATGTAGTATTATTTTACTAGAGGCTTTGGAACCCTCTCTAATGATACTATGTGGTAAGATACCCCTTAGGTCTAGCAAATTCATATTGGTCATGACCTTAATTATCTAAATATACCAACAAGTGGAAGGGATAGTGTTGTTTATATTTTTCAAGGTAGGATTGATTTTTAGATCATATTAACTTTCCCTTGTATAAATTTTGGTGAACTTCATGTTAACTAGCTCTTATACATTTTATTTCATACTTGAATTTATTATCATTTATTCTTTATTTAATTTTTACATCACTGGATTGAATCTATTAACTCATTCTAACATTTTGTGCATAGGTTTACACAATCACTTAGATCAACTCTATATTTATTTGTGCATGTCATATTAAACCATAGGTAATGGGATCAATCTACTTGAATTAGTTCATTGATTTATATATAGGTTTTCAAACTCAGTCAACCTAGTTAACTCTATTAGTAGGCTACAAAAATTCATATGGATGGAATAGTATAAAAATAGTAATTACATCATCTTCAGAATAATTAGGTTAGAGATGGAGAGCTCACATATTACACCTTCAATCATAATATATCCTATCATGAGTATGCTTATGGATCATGCCATGATAGTACCTTATCATTTTTATAGATATCATGACCCTTATATTATGTTTCCTCCATATGTGTTAGATAATGTGCTTAGACCCATTGCATAATTATCCTTACCTAAAAATGAGCCTAGTATAGTTTCTTCTATAGATTCCCATTCTTTGGTGATGGTGTTCTTCCCTTACCTCATCTTGATCCCTTATCCACATAATGGGAAGATTATACTTATTATGATATTCATAAAGATGTTAGTCATTAAACCAAATATTAACATCTATATTAGGATCCCTAAGCTCCTTATTCTACCCATTTAGCTAGTAGACCCCCAAAGTCTACTAATAGGCATATTTGTTACTTAAATGGAATAAATAACCATTCTAACCACTACTGAAAACTTTGGCAATAAATTGACACATTGCATCTAGTCATTTCCTAGCCAAAAGATAAGACCATACCTCGACCCAAGCTACTTCAAAAGTACATACCTAAATATTTAGTAGTCTATAATATTTTAAATCAATGTTATAACCATCATAATGATCTATGTTGAGTTATCTATAAGAATTTCCAAGATTTCCCATAGTCTACACCACTACCTATTATTCCTTCTCCTACAGGTCATCTATAAATGCAGGTTCCTCCTCTACTAGTTACACATCCTCCTAGCTCCATAGATACCATTCCCATCAAGGAAATTATTCCTCACATTGAGTATACCACATATGAGATATAACATTAGCATTAATATTCTTATTTAACACCAACGTTTTCAGTTGAGATGATACGAAATGATGTCTTTTTACAACTTTCTATCAATATTGATGAGACTCCAGCTAATGTCAAAATTCAACTACATAGGGAGGTTTTGGATGTTATAGATAATATTTTTGGTCAGATATATTAGTATTTATGGAAAAAACATGGTTTTCTCTCACATTATATTATTATATTATTTGGATTTTATTTGTGATCCATTTGTATATCTTATATTTTTTACTATTTGTCAAACATGATTTCAATTATCTCTTTTACATGAACCATTATATTATGCTTTATGTGTTTTACATAGTTTCAATCTATTTCACTTTTTATTATGGATTATTATCATTATTTTCATGAATATGAACTTATATTTATGATTTTACTTCTTTCACAAATTCTTTTCTCTGTAATGATTGTTTTTTTACTTTTACACTCAAATAAAGATAATTATTATTATGACTTGGTTATACAACCCTAATTCCCATAGTATTTTATCTATACCATATGATTAGTTATAAAAATAGACTTATAATTTTAATAATTCTATACACCCATATATTTTGATCTCCCTTATTTCCCTTTCACATACTAAGAATACATATGGTTGAAACCTGAGATTACATACTGCTTCATAATAAGCCTTAGTTATTTAGTCAGTCATATCTATAGTTACTAAGAATCTTTTAATGAAAGTTTAGATATAATTTTTGTGTATCAATTTTATTATTGTTGTTGGTTATTCCAAGTCTATATAAAGGAGGAATCACAAAATCCATACAAAATTTAAAATCTAAATCATTTAAATAAAAGGTAATGATTCAAAAGGTAATATCAAATCCAAAAGTCTAATGACACTAAAAGATATGATTTACTATCTTTAGCACATCTCTTATGTTTAATAGAATATAAAAATCCATATTTGGCCTCATGATAGAGTTAAGGTCTATTAGGGTGTAGTAGACCAGTAGATTGGGATAGAAGAATAAAAAAAATATACAAGTGCTATCTAATTTCTAACATAATTTCTTGATGTTCATAGTAGATTGATGACTCTATAATAGTTCCTAAGGAATTGGAAACATGTCATGGGAAGGTAGGACCATTTTAATTGTTCATATAACTCTCATGAGTTGATATTAGTATCCCACCTATTTGCTTATATAGATTTTTGCTTATTGTGAGAAAGTATCCTTTATATTTTGATGGTCACTAGACTCTTAGTGTCTTTCCTTCTTACCTAGTATGCCTCATGTTTACTAAGTTTTTCTCACCAAATGCCTAGTTCATGCTTTTTACATTCCCTATTTCATTACAAAAATCCTAATATTTACTCTTAATGAATATTGTTTTGTTAACTAATCTTACACCTAGGGTTTTCCATTGTGATTTGTAATGTAAGACCTTGGACCGGATGAGACATTCCTCACAAAACATTTCCTTATTTTCCCCCTTATTCAACATACACCTTAGTGGTGTTAACCTTGTGATTTTCAATGTAAGACCATGAAAAAGACCAAGCTCTCCTCATAAATTAAGATAATAAATCCCATTAAATTTTTCAAACATTTATATCTACCTCAATGGTGTTTCCTTTGTGAGTTATAGTGTAAGACCTTGGATAGGACCATGCTCTTCTCACAAAATATTATAACAAAAATTTCATACTATAACCAAGTCACAATAAAATTGAATGCTTAAAATTTGAGATAATTTGTGTGACATTATGATTTATGTGTCATTTACATACTTCCCATCTTTGTTTAGTATGTTTTATTCTTACATAATAAACACTTCACTTTCATCTTCTTATTTTCCAATTTCATGTATGTTTACAACCACTTTATTAAATTAATCATACTTCCCATATTGATTTAGTATGCTTAATTTGATTTATACTTACTTTTTTTTATTTTCATACTTCCCATATTGATCTACTCTAATTGATTAACTTTATGGTTCATTTGTTTTTATACCATTGGTTTTCACATTTTTTCCACTTTATTACAAATTTTCATAATTCCCAACCTGATATCTAGTATGACTTATATTTGTTTTATTATGGTGAAATTATTGGTTTAATAACACTTATTACCTTTTAATTTACCATTTAGTTTCTTATATTTATTCATCTCTTGATTTTACACATTTCCCATCATGATATAGTGTGTATTACCTGTTATGATTATTTATACTTTTACAGACCATTTGATTTTATTTTTAACCATGCATGTGTATCACATAATGATATAAAATACCATACGTCACAAATTTACCATAGCATATACCACAATTATAAAATGCATATGATAGAAAGGAAATACATCCATATGTCCATCCATAAAAAAATACAAATGATAGACAAACAAATATCTATATCAATATATATAATAAAATTTTGTTACAATATAATAAAAAATATAATACCTATAGCTCTAAGGTTATTCTACATCATGTATATACTATGGATAAGCCACACTACCCATAGATGCCTATGATTGACCCCTCTAAATGGTACACTATAATGAGGCAGTCCAAAAACTCAAGCCATCAACCTATCCCTATAGGTTAGACACCTGGTCCTAGCCAATTTATATAGTAATTTCCATATGGGTGGCTCACTTGTATACCAATGCCTACTAAAATTAGGTATCTCCCTCTCTTACTCTTATAGGTGGATGTAATTTATATCCTCATGTCTAAATCTATCAATCAACCTCCCCCACCTATCTACACTAATTAGCATAAGCTAGGGTGGATGGAACCACAAGGTCTTCTAAGGAAGATGTCTCATAATGTGATAGCACCCAATCTAAAATATCATGGTGTGTGTCTACAATCATGGCTCCCCATCTGATCTACTTCACTATAGTACCTATAAAACAAAAATCAAATATACATAAAATATCATGTATATATCTCAAACCATCTATTTATGATTAAATACATAAACAATAAGGAAATTAGTGATCTATGTTAAAAACTTATTAAATCAAAGCATTTATCGATAGTGTTGATGTCACCAACCATGGTCTCCCCATAAAACTAAACATCAAGCACCTCTTTGATTTACTACCTACATACAAGTACAAAATCTAAATTCACCACCAATTCCCATCACACTCCCCTCCTCATATACATCTCTATTGACCATTGTAGGATCACCATATGTGACTACTCATGCATGTGTCTCCTCTCATTAATGATGCCTCTATATCCTACGAGTTCATGGTGGCTACTATCACCCCCACTTTGGCTCTTATCCCACATCTTCACCCTTAACATTCATAATTATAACATCTTCTACGTTAGTCCTTGCCACATCTTGTTACTACACCTAAATTATCCATGGTCTCAATAATTAAGGCCTAATAATATGTATCTTTGTAGGCACCCCTATGCCTCCTCTCCCTCTCATCTCTTTAGCATGCCATACCCAAAAAGTAAGCAGTAGTAGAGGGGCCATATATGTGGTAGGCTTAGGTTCTCTAGTACATGAGCTACTAGATGTGACTCTACCCATGAAGTATAATGGCCCATAGTTTAAATGTAGACCAAAATGGTAGCAATAGTAGCCCAAGTTGAACATATGGTAGTAATATCAATGTAAGGTTGCCATATTATATTACTTCATGTCATAGCCTATAAAGCCAGGATATGGGGCACATAACGCACTATATGATCATACCTCCATTGTACCACCTCAAGTAACCTATCATCAACTACATAGGGTAACCTAGTCAGCCAATACATAGGGAATCTCTCATAAATTTAAGCATTCAACAAAATTATGGGTTTCATCATCTTCTACCCCCAAGTTAACATACCATACATATCATTCATGAGCTATACCCAAATGATAGAGCCTAAATTATATAATGCACCCTGATCTAGGATGAATTGACATAAGGATACCATATACATTATTACCTTCTCATCTACATTGTGACATATCACACTTTCTATCACAAATCCTATCAAGGCCTTCTTGATATTTAGAATGGCTGAGATATACACATCAAACAAGATAACCTTTAACCCAAGATAAATCCTCTCTAAACCTATCACCCAACATGCTAGGACTTGCCTCTCATCCTCTATCTCTAATACATCATATATGATAGGAGTCCCAACAATGAGAACTCCAAAAAAGGCATGGATATCTTCCAAGATGATGCCTACCTCTATGTTATCCCATTATACCTCCCATCATAAAGTATTGGTTAGTGTCTCTCATACTCCTAGAAACATGATTACTAGATCAACACTGAGAGGGATTATTCACATCTCCATAATGCCTCCAAATCCTACGGAAACTAGTCATGCTCAGTCTACATCTAACAATTGTTCTAGTAAATTTGGTATCCACAATGCATCCACCACGTGCCAATACCTTGTTGTCTCTGTAAAATGTCAAACACCATAGAATGTATTAGTTCTTGATGTAAAAATGATAAAATACATTCTTAAAATACTAAAAATTAACTACTTTATTAGCCTATTTTTTCTATTTTCCTAATTTTCCCCCTTTTAACTACACAGTTAACCCTTTTGATACTAGATCAGCCCTATCAACCCTCTTCACTAATTAAATCAGCTCCCTAATATGAAGTCATCCCATTATTATAGACACAATCAACCTTTTTTGATACTAAATTAGACCTTTCCCATCCTTTTCCTACTATATCAACACTTTGTCATGTATTCAATCTCATTTAACAATCTATATTGACCACCTACTATGTATTGTATTAGCTATAATTTACTATGCGGACCATATCTATTTTTCTAACTAGGTTGGCCCTCTACTATGTAGTCAACCACCCCTAAAAATATTAAATTGGTCATTTGCTATGCCATTGACCTCCTTGACTTGTCTCACCTTTTCCAATTGAGTCATTAGGGTCAAATAAATTTAAAAGGTGTGGTGACTTTCCAACCATTTATCATAAATTCCTTAAGGCATTTATTGGTCTAATTATTTCCTACCCAATATCCTTTTTTACCCCTAGTTTACCTAAAAATTTATTAGGGTCATTTTTTATATCTTCCTTTCCTCTAATGACTATTTTTCTATACTTTGATTAAAATTAATTAAAATTATAAAAAAAGGGAAATTAATACATCACTTACCTAAGCTACACTAGCTACATCCATAGGCAACCTTCATGTTAAAGTTGGTGTCTTTTCACCATGATCACTCTTAGGGCTCAACTAGGTCTATCAGAATAATATTTTCTTAGAATAGTAAAAAAATAAATGAATTAAATTTCACCCTATTTATATTTACTATTCAAAACTATTTACCTATCAATTATTTACCACGAAATTTCATTTTTCACCCATAACTTTGTTCTAATAACTCTTTTTCTTAACCAAAAGATGTTCTCAAATCTTGATGTTATTGATAATTTTTCCACATATTAAATATATATATTCTTAAAAAAATCTTATTTTATAGGTTTGCCTAATGTTATTTACATTTGACACCTTCACATTTCTCTCACTTCCTTATTACTCTACAACACTAAGATAAGTAAAGGTATGCTTTTTTTAATTCTATCCTTTCATTTATTGTATTCACTTCTTACTATAATTTACTTAGTTCAATGTTATGTGTTATGTTTTCTTTTCCCAAAGTTCCATCCCATTTTGCAATTATGTTACACATGATGATATTTGAGTGGGGCATATGTATACACATAATATTTTTAAAATTTATCACTTATTGATAATTTATCTCTTGTAAGAACCCATAAAGACTCAGTTTCTCTGACTGTATGCCTTAAAGGGTGCACCAAAAAAGAGGTAGGTAGACTATTGTTACTTCACAAGACTATTATTCCCTATACCACCATTTGAAACTGACATAAACCTCTCTTATACATATCCCTAAGATTTGACACCTCCCTTACCACTCCTACAAGAAATTAATCACCTAAAAATAGTCCCTACCCAAGCCAAAACCTCTTTTTGTAATTTATTAAACAAAGCCACCCTGGACCAACCCTATTCTTAAAAATTAGAATGTTATAGGACTAGGTCAATGATATTCAACCTAGCTTGAGACATAACTAATTTATTTATTATATAATAGGTTTGATTGGGTTGAATCTATCAACTAAAACTTTGAAAGGGTTTAGAGATAGAACTATCTATATAAACACATCATTTTCACCATTTTCATTAGAGAGAGATAGAGAATATCATTAATTTGTGCATCTATTTATCCACCATTCTACTTGATGATCCATTTCTTAAGGTTTCATACTTAATTTAGAGAGAATAATATTATCTTGTGGGAGAAGTCTTTTAGATGCATATTAGAAATTATGTAGTGTAGAGCTGACCTATATTTGTTATCCTTTAAAACCACAACAAACTCTTGTAAAGCACCATTGACCAAGGGAGAGATAGAAGCTTGATAGGTTCATCTTCAAGGTAAGTACTCCCAAATCTTGATATTATTTATTAAGTTTATATGTTTTCATGTGTTGCATTATAGATATGTTTTCCTCTCCATGCATTAGGATTACCTCTACATTGAATTGAGTAGAGTTCATCTTTGCATGTTTAATTTTATGTTTATTATCCCCATTTTTATCCACATGATTTTGTGAGAACTATAATAAATATATTTTACTTTGTCATTTAATTTGATAAGAAAAAATAAGACCTAGCTAGGTTTATTGTGTGGTATTACTTGACTAGAGGATTTAGAACCCTCTTTAGTGATATTATGTGGTAAGAGACCCCCTAGTTAGGTCTAACAGATCCATATTGGTCATGATCCTAATTATCTAAGTGTGCCAACAAGTGAAAGGGCTAGTTTGATTTATCTTCTCCAAGCTAGGGTTCATTTGTAGATCAACTTCACTTTCCATTGTATACATATTCCTTTTGGAGGCATAATTTCCATTTAAGTCTTTTTTTCTCATACACTTTGATATTTTTAGTAATGTTTCATAATGCATAGTTCCAAATCATTCAATATCATCATGTTTATATTATTCTCCTAATTTTTCATAGTAGTGTTATCATTTAGGTTTTTCACTTTGAATCCAAAATTTGATAAAAAAGACTACATTAATCAAAATATCCCAAGTAATAATGATATTTATGTTGGGTCTATTTATGAAAGACCTTAACAATCATTCAATCCATCGATGGATGTATAAGTGGGATAGATGTTTTTAGTATGAATAGAAATGAAATTTAAAATATATGGATGGGAAGGGAAGATGAGGATATTTACTTTAAACTAGAAGGTAATAATTTGGCTAAAAAGGTGAGGGCTAAATATTAGAAACTTATATAGAGACTATAAGCTGCAATGTTATATCAATATTATTTAAGGATAAATAAAATATGGACCAAATCAAATGAAAGAAAACAAGATATTGATGTAGTTCGTATCACCTTAGCATGGGCACAAAACAAAACATGGTAAAGAAGATTGATCAAGATACGTTGTAAAGGAAATGAAGCCATCAAATTATACCTTTAACTACTTGAATAGGGTAATGAATGTTAAGTTACTTGGTAAAACTATTGAAGACAATTAATTAATATATGTTATCATATCTAACAAAGATGTGGATTTATTATAAAGAATGATTCAATAATACCTTATAATCAATGTACTATTTTATAATATTAATTGAATATTAATATTTATTTCATTGAATTATTTGTCATTGATACATTTATAAGTATGTTAATGAGAGAAAAAAACATTGGGTACCCAAGGAACACCTTGAATTCTATATTTCATTGAATTATTTATAATTAATATTTTTTTGTTATTGTCATTGTCTCAAGTTCATATAGTCTCACAAAATTTAAGTAACATTATTCCATAGTTATTATATTCTACCTATCTTGGACTAGGTTTGGTTCGAACCTGAAATTGATCTAACTTGTCTAGTTTGGTTCAGAGGCTTTTTTGATATTTTATTATTTTAATTTGTTTTAAAATAGGGTAAGAGGAGGGGTAAAAATATATTTGAGGATATTTTGATTAATTATTGAAATTATTTGGTGAATTTAAAATCAATGCCTCAAGTGTCCAAAAAACCCTAATCCCATGCAAACATCCAACCTTATTTGTGTTGTTTGAGTTATGTGTGGGAAAGGAAGAAAAATGGCCATTAGGGAAAAACTATTTATATGAAGAATGCATTGAAGATTTAAAAAACCATCAAAAAATAGTCACATACAACCGATAACTATTTTATTTTCATGTACATTAGAGATATATAGGATGAAATGTGGTTTTTTGAACCTATAAAATACTATAAAATATCAGAGAAATAAAATTATAGACCTAGAACATGGTAGATGAATTTACTATTGTTATAATTAATGTTATATATTTTTTATTCTCAATGTACATGGTGTATGAATATAAAAAATATATAAAAGTAACAAAGAGTAAGAATATATAGCATAAAATTAGTTCAAAACCCTTACACATGGGGTGAAGCCTTATGGGATTTTACTACTCAGTGAAATTAAATCTACATTTAAACTATGATGTCTCTAGTCATCCATGGAAATATGGTCCATGGAGGTTTATTTAGAGTTTTTTTAGGAGGTAAAATTTATGGAAAATCATCTCCCAACTCTCATTC
The DNA here is from genome assembly GCA_037957365.1 of Torreya grandis. Classification (NCBI taxonomy): domain Eukaryota; kingdom Viridiplantae; phylum Streptophyta; class Pinopsida; order Cupressales; family Taxaceae; genus Torreya; species Torreya grandis. The sequence goes on along the minus strand of JARHVA010004545.1, from coordinate 668,162 downwards.
TCCTCCTAACATCCTTGTTCATGATGCAAATGAGCCTCCAAATATTAGGTTGAATTTTATGTGATACATCCGTATGGAATAGGGAAACATTTAGGTTTTTCCCAATCTAATGGTTGTGATAGAATATAATATAAGGGTGGATATTTATAGTTCCATTTTTAGAGTGTAAGTGTTTTAAAACTAATCAATTTTTTTTATTTGACTTAAAATTTATTTATTTGTGCACTTAATATGTTTTTATGTTCAGTTAATTTTATAGATGGGGGTGTTACTATGATAACTATAATTAGGTATTACTAAAACAACTATGGGTATTTAGGTGATAAAAAATAATTAGGATATAATTGGAACCTATTTTTACACTAGTTGTAATCCAATATCATACTAGTTATAACCAATAATATAGCTATTGGAATCTGATATCACACTAGTTAAAAACCAATAATAGCAACATTAGAATCCAATATCACACTAGTTAAAAACCAATAATATAAATATTGAAATATAATTTCATGATTTATAAAACCATAAATTGTGATATTATAATTATATAATCTTAGGCATATGCCCATATTTAATGAAATTATGGTCCATGCATAAAAACTATGAAAATTAGAAAAGGAAAGTTTGATTTCTAGAACTATTTATTTTTTCACTACATAGTACATGAAGTCATATTAAGTTAGAAATAATAATTATATATTTGAATTCAAATATTTTACATATCATTTAGTTTCATGAACAAATAAAAAATCCCAAAAGCTTACATAATAGCTTGAATATGTAGCACTACATCTTGAAAACATAGAAGTTGCTCTGTATAACTCAAATTTGAATTTTAGACCTAGTTATTCATTTACATACTAATATATTTATTTGAATATTATATCTCAATTTTATTTTCATTAAAAATAATAAAATACAAAATAATTAATATTAGTTCATGTAGTTAAAATTTTACATTCGTAAAATAAAAGAAAAGTTACAAATTAGTAACTACATTGTTAATCTAATTTTTACTTTTAGATTGCATTTCATTATCAAATTATCAGAAAAGAATAAAAAATAAAGAAATATATTTTTTAATTTATCTCCAAATAATTTACTTTCAACATTAAAATTTCAAAAATAGAGTAGTTTCCATTTAATTTATAAAAGCCTGGAAGAAAACACAACAAAACTTGAATCAAACCTTGTTGAAATGGGCAAAAGTATAAACCTTGATTTAAACATTCAAAAAAAGCAAGCACATTTACATAAAATGAATAAAATAAATTATACAATTCAACATTAAAAATAAACATTTTTTAATTCTTGGATGACACTCCAAAGCTATCATATCTCCATAGAGCAAGAGTGTTTCTCTGAGTACCAACGCTTACCCTAGCTAGTAACCTTTATAGTGACATTGAATCCAAACTTATACTTAAATTTTTTATTTCCATTTCACTCCAAACTTATACTTAGATTTTTTATTTCCATTTCACTCCAAACCATCATAATAATCCATATTAGCACTCTTGATAAGCAAGGTCACCCAATAGAATCCCTAGTAATAAGGCCCATATACATCTTAACCATAATCCTAACAACCTTAAAAGTTTAGCCTCCCTTACTTTTTTTATCATTGATTCTAGCCTAATCCTATCACATTCAATTTTTTGATGACATTGGTAGGGCTCAACCAAATTAATAGAGATTATCAAATACCAAGGGTTATTCAACCCAACTTCACTTAGTTTCTTAAGAATAGTATATACCAATAACTTTATTACCTCATCCTTATCCATAACAAGGGTTTTTGGGATCCATCTCTCTCTAATTTACCACTCTAAATGAGTAGTACTATGAAAATGAGATATTTTGGTATCACCAAGAGAATCCCTTTCCACCCATCATTCAAAACACTATTCATGTACCTCAACCCAACCAAATAGATTTTCATCCATTACCATTTAAATCCATTAACCATATTAGCCTAACCAGCTAAACCCCTAGATAACTCATTCCACCATCCAATTTGTAATTATCTTGTCTAGACCTTAATAATACAAGTATATAAAATTTATAATGTCACTTTTAGAGTGTACAATGTGTAATGACATAAGGGTTGAATCATAAGGTAAAATGCAATTTTGAGAGAATGGTGGATTAGGATCTTTTTTGAGTGCTCAAGTCAAGTATAGAAAGTTTGTGTCAAGGTTATCATTATCAAGTACCAAATGCCAAAGTGTATTATCTAATATAGGCTACTTTATGTTTATATATTGTATGTAGCCCATTGGCCTTATTTAAAAAATATTTGTCCCTTCCATGTGCCCCTTGGATTTGTTAGATGAAAGATATTTATGTCCCTTGTGTGTGGCCCTTGGCCTTATCTATTATGACTTATTCATGCCCATTATATGGAACAATTGAAATTATGTGTGACACTAAAATTTACTTTTTGATCTTGCTGACATTGAGATGTGCCATGCTAATATCATTCACTATTACTATGTGTGAACTAGGAATTTAACATAAAGGAGAGGATAATATTGTGTTAGGATCATAAAACCAATGAAATGAACACACTAAAATCTTAGTACCTTTATCCTATACACTAGGGAGAGCTTAAGTAATAAAAAATAAATGAATTAATAACAAAAACATAAAATAAATAATTCTTTTACCTTCCTTGGATCCCTAAATGGCTTGTTTGGCTTATGCTTCAAGAAGTATTCATTAATGGAGGTTGTTTATCTCCTTATCTCCTTGGAACCTTGGATTTGATGTTGATAGGCTTAATATTTGAGTATGGTAACACTAATTTCTAGGCATTTAGGTATTATAACACTACATCAAAGAGCTTGTTGAAGATATTTGAGCATAATAACTTTAGACCAAAATATCTTAGAAACCAATAGGCATGACATTATATTTATAGCCTTAGGAGTTAACTCTCACCCAAGGTGATTTAATCTAAGTTTAGGCTTGGAATGGGTATTAGGAATATAGAATGTAGAGAAATAATAATGAAATAAAGATAGAATTAAAATTTAAAAAACACAATAGAATAGAAACATAGATTTAATGTGGTTCACCCAATATGGGTTATGTCCATATAAAAAGTGCCAGTCCTTATTATTCATTCCAATAAATGAAGGTAAAAACTTTTAATACATCCACTATAATATCCTCTTCACTCTCTCTCTCTTTTTACCTGATTACAATGTCCTCATATCAAAGGAGGGTTATAAATTAGGGAAAAAATGCACTAACTTAATTTATACCATTAGATCTAAAATTTAATAGCAAATGGTGTAGATTAACTATGAAATTAAAATATGATCCCCATGGGTGACCCTAGTGGGGGGGGAAGTATTTCCCCCCCACACCACCTATCAAGAACTAGGCATTAAAATAAGATCAGGATCCACCATCCAATAATCTCCCACTTGGAGACTGATTTTTGTAACTCTACCACTATAACTCTTAAAATTTTATTTGAACTTTGACCCTGACATGTTTCTCATCTTCCTTGTTATCCTCAAAGACCTATCAAATTTGAGAAATTCTCCAAATTATCTTTAGTGACTTCCTTTGTTAACATATCTATAAGATTATAACTCATATGGATATTTTCCAACTTCAATTGACCATCCTCCAAAACTAAATAAATGAATTGATACCTAAGTTGTATATGTTTGGTTATTAAGTAGAATGGTGAATTATTTGCTAAATGAATCACACTCTGGCTATCACTATACAAAATACAATATTTCTACTTATGCCTCAAATCTTCCATGAATTGTTACATCCATATCATATCCTTGTTATTTTTTGTAGCTACAACATATTCTACCTCTATAGTTGATAAAGCAACTATCTTCTACAATTTTGAAATCCAACTAACTATTGTGTCACCAATAGTGAATACATAACCTATGGTGATCTTCCTACCATCTAAATCTCTAGTCATGTCTGTATCAACATATCCTTGTAAGGTAACATCTAACCCTTCATAGCAAAAATATCTATTAGTAGTTCCTCTTAAGTACTTGAGAATCTACTTGACTGCATCCTAATGTTATTTTTCTAGTTTGTTTATAAACCTGCTAAAAACTCCCATTGCATGAGCAATATCTAGTCTAGTGCACACCATAACATACATTAAACTTCAAACTACTAAAGCATATATAAATTTGGTCATGTAATTTATTTCTTCCTATGTTTTAAGACATTATTCCTTCCTTAATTTGAAGTGCCCTCCCAAAGGTGTAGTCACAGGTTTTGCATCTTGCATATTGAACCTAACACCTTCTTGATGTATTCTTCTTGAGATAATGTCAATTTATTATTTTTTATATCTCTTATTATTCTCATACCAAGGATTTGCTTTGCAGTACCCAAACCCTTCTTTGAAAATAAATATGCTAGTTTTCTTTTTAGCTCATTTATATCATGCATGTTAGACCTTGAAATAAGAATGTAATCTACATATAAAACAAGATAATATAGTTGCCATTATCTAATCTCTTAATGTAAAGAAAGTGGTCAGAATGACATCTACTATAACCTTGTTCTATCATAAACATGAAAAATTTTGAATCCACTGTCTTGGAGCTTGTTTTAGGCCATAAAACTCTTCTTCAACCTGCTCACCATTTTCTCCATACCTTTGACTTTGTATCCTTGTGGTTTCTCCATATATATTTCCTCCTCCAAATCAAAATGAAGGAATTTAGTCTTCACATCTAACTGTTTAAGATGCAAATCTTCTACTACTACCAAACTTATAAAATAATTCTTATAAAAGTCATTTTAACTATTGGAGAAAATATTTCATAAAAATCAATACCTTTCTTTTGTGCAAACGCCTTTATAAAAATTATGGATTTGTACTTATTTTTGCCTCCACCTTCTTTCTTAAACCTATAAACCCATTTAGTCTACAATGCTCATTTGCCTATAGGAAACTGAACCAAATCCCAAGTTTGGTTGTGTACCAAGGAGTCCATCTCCTCTTTCATGCCTTGTTCCCACTTCTTTTTGGTTTCTACCTACATTGCTTCTTCATAGATTTCTAGTTTACCACCATCAATCAATAATAAATAAAAAAGTGAAGAAGAGTAAAGTTCAAGGGGTCTACTTACTCTATTAGATCTTCTAACTACACTTCCAAAAGTTTGAAGTAATTGTTGTAGTTGTTTCACATTCTATTTTTTCAGCACTTTTGGAATTTCATTTTTAGTAATTTCATCAAGTACTACATATTTTGTATTTGACTTTTTTACAAATAATCTCTATACATGACCTTTTCATTAAATATCACATCTTTACTCCTAATGATTTTGTGATTTTTAATATCCCATAAATGGTAACCAAAATCATTAAATATATATCCAATAAAAGTACATTTCTTAGATTTTACCTCAAGCTTGGTTCTATTTTCTTTATCAATATGGACAAATGCTTCACAACTAAAAGTCTTTAAAAATGAATAATCTACCTTCTTACCTATCCATGATTTCTCTAGAATACCACCATCCAAAGGACTTGAAGGCCCTCTATTTATTAAGAAAATAATAACATCTACCCAAAATTATAAGGGCAACCCTACATGCAATATCATGCTTCTTTCACACTCCATGATTGTCTTATTCATCCTTTTTGACACACCATTTTTTTGTGGTGTTCTTAGAACCATCTTATCTCTATGAATCCCATGGGATGAACAATTACTATCAAACTCCTTGCTACAATATTCACCTCCATTGTTTAATCTAACACACTTCAACTTATTGCATATCTCATTCTTAACTAAATCTTTCCATTTCTTTAAATTATCGAAAACATTATATTTATTTCATTTGCAATAAACCCAAGTTTTTCTATTTGCATCATTGATAAAAGTAACATTTTAAGAAGAGCCACCAAGGGATGATACCTAAGCCAGTCCCCATACATTTATATGCACAAGCTATAACTTTTCATCCTTATTTATCCTCCTAACTCTAAGAAATATAACTCTCTTCTATTTCCCATACACATAGTGCTCACATAAATCCAAATCTACCTTCTTCAAATTTGGCAACAAATTCTTTGAGTGGAGAACTTGCATCCCCTTCTCACTCATGTGCCCAAGTCTATGGTACCATAATTTTGTTTCCAATTCTATAGAATCTAGAGAAATAGAAGAGTCAACATCATCATTAGATAAATAAAATTTACCTACCTTATCTCCTTTTACTATTACCAGTGATCCTTTAGTGACCTTTCATGAATTTTTTGTAAATGTAACTATATAACCCTCACTTCCCAGTTGCCCTTCTGAAATTAGATTTCTTCTTAACTTAAGAACATGTCTCACCTATTTCAAAAACCATTTTTTTTCCATTTTTTTATTTTTTATATATCTTGCCCTTTCTTATAATTTTATAGGGTTCACCATCACCCAAATAGACTTACCCAAAATCACCTTGGACATAGTCTTTAAAATATTTCTTAAGGGGTGCAGTCTGAAATGAAGCCCTTGAATCTAATACCCAAGAATATTTAATATTATCTAAGGAAAGGATTAAAGCATCTTGTAACACATCACTAGTTACATTTGCTTCTTAGTTTTTATCTTGTTATCCATCTCCTTGTTTTCCTTTTCAAAACCAATAATCTTTCTTTAGGTGTTCTTTCTTCCCACAAATCTAGCACACTAATGTTCCTTTGGATTTAGATATGCCATTATTACACTTCCCATTATTCCTTGGACCTTTTTATCTATCTTTTTATCTTCCCATATTATCCATATTCAAAGCTTTACCTAATGTTTCACCTATGTTTTTCCATCACATTTCCTCACTAAGGATAACACCAATAATATCATCAAACTTTAAAGTGTTTGAACTAGAGACAAAATTGCTCATAGCCATGACCAAGCCATTTTAGATTTTTGAGAATGAAGATAGAATCAAAATAGTCCTAACCTCATCATAAAAATTTACTCCTATAGAACTTAACTATTTTTTGATCATGTTAAATTCATTTAAATGGTTAGCAATAGACCCACCTTTTGACATTTTTAGATTAAATAAATACTTCATAAGAAATACCTTGCTGGAGGTTGAGGGTTTTTCATCCACTCTATCTAATGCCTTTATTAAATCTATTATTTTATTTCATTTTGAAATATTTAAGGCTATCGATGCTGTTAGAGATATCCATATTATTCCTAAAGCCTTTCTATCAACAACCTCCCAGTCTTCATCCTTCATAGTCACTAGCTTCTTTGATATTCTACCAAATGATAGGAAAGATCCTTCTGATATAGATATTCCTTGATTTTTATCTTCCATAGATATTAGTCTTGGTCATTAAACTTCTTGACTTTAAACTTTCCTTCTTCTACAATTTCTCCCACTTGAACCAAGAAACCTCTTTTATTATGAGTATATCAACCAAATAAACCTTTGGCTTTGATACCAGTTGTTAGGAATATAGAATGTAGAGCAATAATAATGAAATAAAGATAGAATTAAAATTTAAAAAAATAAATAGAATAGAGACATATACTTAATGTGGTTCACCTAATATGGGTTATGTCCACATAAAAACTGCCAATCCTTATTATTTAGTCTAATAAATGAAGGGAAAAACCTATAATACATCCACTTTAATATCCTCTCTCTCTCTCTTCTCTCTCTCTCTCTCTCTCTCTCTCTCTCTCTCTCTCTTTTTACTAATTAAAATGCCCTCATATCAAAGGAAGGTTAAAAATTAGATAAAAAATTCACTAACTTAATTTATACCACTAGATCTAAAACCTAATAGTAAGTGGTCTAGATTAACTATGAAAGTACAATATTTTATAATGCATTTTTCATAAAAAAAATCTGAGGGGGCTTTCCATAAACCCCCACCAGGGGGGCTCTAAAATAGGTCTCTATCCTCCATTGGAGCCCCATGGTGACCATAGCATGGGAGAATTTCCCACCCACACCCCTTATCAAGAACTGGGCATTAAAATAAGATTAGGCTCCACCATCTAATAATGGGTTTAAACAAAACCTAGGTCAGTTAAAAATAACTCCAATTAATTTAATAGTTTTCAATTAATTATTATTTTTAATTACTATGCATGGCTCTCAAACTATATATTTTAGGATATTTTCAAAGAGCTTGACAACTCATAAAGGTAATAATGAAAGGATTCGATATTTTGAATTTTGGAATTTCCATTTTTAGATATTCATTGATTTCAAATGGATAATTCAATAAGGCATTTAATCTTTTTTAATTTATTAATTTATTATGATTAGAATTTTATCTCTTTCAATATTTGATCAAGTGTGTAAGTTCCATATTTAATATGTCCATAAGTTAAATTTATAGTTATTATGTCATAAGGTGATTAGGGATGAATCTATGAGAGGTTATTGATGCATATGATTCAATACCCAAAATAGGGATGCCTCAACATTATTTTGAGATTTGATGAATGATGTAAAAGAAAATTTGGGGTGTTCAGTGATTATTAGGCTTAATTTACAATGGTTGGTAGGAATTGGTCTAAAGTCCAATCAAAATCTAGTTGTGTCCAACTTTAGGTGTCTATAGTTTTCCCCCATTTGGGAAGGCATTGCAAGATATATACACAGTAACATATTATCAATTAATGAAAAAGGTATTTAAGAATGAAATAATATACTGATTTAAGAAGATGCTCCAAATAATGTTTGGGAAATTTATAGTGATGCCCTCTCGAGGGAGTGGTTGACACATATGATTAATGGATGGTCCCTCAAAAAGAAGTAAGAAAAATATTGAAATTAACCTATAGGTGAGACTAATATAATCAATATAATGCTTGCACACATTGATTTAAAAGATAATGATTTACCTTAAGGTGGTTATAATTAGTAATAAAGGTTGAGAAACTAATTTACCCAATGGTATTTATAATCAATGACATAGGCACATGCCCTAGTAGGGTGGATGAGTAAAAATAATGATTTTCTCATAGGTAACTATAATCATTAAGATGAAGTATATAGATTAAGGATTATTAGTTGTTCCCTATTAGGGTAGATTGGCAAGAATAATTCAAGGATATAACATGTCATATAGATAAAACATGAGTGGGTGCAAACATAGATGCAATGGTTTAATGACTAAAAAAAGCTATAAATAACTAGGCACATGAGGATGCACAAAGTGATTAAAGAGATGGTTGGGAGAATAAAGGTGGTTGAGTTGACATGAGATATGTTATGTATCTAAGCACTACCTACATAGTCAAAATATACCTTAGGCTAATGTTTTCCACCTAAACATGGGATAAAATGTAATAAGGAATAGAAGAATAAGAATTGATCAATGTGAATGATTCATTTTTACCTGCTAATGTAGAGATGCTTGTCCTTATTAGCATTGATATAAGTAGAATGGTCAAAGGAGTTAATTGGACCAAGGAGGTTGGGATTATTTTTTACGGTTACCAAGGAGAAGTTTATATCTATTGATTTATTTTAATATTTCCCAAGATAATTTTTGATTTAGAAAGTAATGGTATAGACCATTACTTAAAACACCATGATGACATAGCTAAAATATGCATAAGAACTAATACTTGATCTAATAAATAATTTAAAACAATGCACTAATGATAAAAATAATGATGATAATGTTGATGTATTAATATGGATGGGATCAAGAATATTCATATGGAATCACCTAACGAACACATATAGACTAAGTCAAGGCAGAATAATGAAAAAAATTAAATAGGTAGACAAACAAATAAACAAATCAAAGCAAAAAAAATATAGAAAGAACCTAAAATTAAAAAGCAACAAGTTAATATCTATACATGAAGTCTTAATGGAAGGATAAACAAGTCATTGCCCTAAGTAAGAATATATTCAAAGGAAATGTCACACCCCTAATGGTAGTGGAATGGACTGGAACCAACAATGGGTTTTCCCCAGTAGGGTAGATTAAGGATGATTGACTAGGTTTAAATAAAACACATGTTCATGTAATTTGAATTTTTTTTAGAATTTTTGGGCTATCTTAAGTCATTAGATATTGAAAAGATGCCACTTATAAAATGGTGAGAGTGTTGGCTTAGGTTGCTTGTAAAATAGAGAGAGCATTGGGTTAAGGGGATAAGGTGACCTCAACATGAATTGAGTGTCAGCTACATAGTCCCATTAACACCTCAAGGCATAGTAATTTTGCCCAAACAAAAGGTGGTGATATCTAACTAGGTAGCAATAAAGTCATGAATTAAGGCATATGTCAAGGAAAATGATAATAGTAATGGTAAGGTAAATGGAAAGGAAAAGATAAATATTTATGTTGTTCTTGATGATGTGGAGATGGACATCTTGATTAGCATATGATACAACTAGAATAATCAATCATGTAAATTTATATTCCATAGATCTTTTGAATAGTTACTTTGTCAAGAACCTATTATATATTTGTACTACAAAAATATTTTAGTGATATTCATTGGTCTCTGAATCTATTTCCTTCCAACTTCGAGACAAGATATATTTGTAGCCTTTATAAAAGAAAGTATAGCTAGGGATGGTAAACATAGATAAATATTGGCTGATAGTTAATATTTAGAAATGTAAAGGTCAATGATAATGGAATGTATAATGGTTAGGCAACAAATGAAGATTGGTATTTTCAAGCACACATAATGTTTTTGATTATGGATTCAACATAATTTTAGTTGTGGTAAGGTTGAAAACTTTTGAATATTCTCTCAATAGCACCACTAGATTTCTCTATTTTTTTGACCTGAGAGTAGATACTATCTAATTATATTATAGATTGGAATCTATATTGATTTTATCTTAAATAATGTCTTCATTAAATAATGAATAACTATTGTGCTAATATATTATCACCTTAATGATGTTTTCACCAATAAATTTGTCTTTATTTTCCAATATTGCTTTAGAAAAGGTTTTACTAAGTAAAGTGAATTTTGACTTTGATTACCTTATAGTGCCTCCAAAAAGGTTTCACTATAATATGCTAAGTTTGGTCTTGAATTGTCCCTTAGCACTTTCAAAAAGGTTTAAATAGCAAATCATTATTATTCTAAATTATTGTGGTTTCCCCCCCTAATATTACTTAAACTAATATGTCACCATGGATTCAATTCAACAAGGTGTGATTCTATCGGTCCCAATTGACACTTATGAGAGGTGGAATATTAATATAATGACTAGGTTAGTTGGTGTTAAAGGCATGTGAAATGGTAATGGAATGGAAAGAGGTAGCATAATCCTCATAGAATATAATATGAGAAATTATGTTGATGTTGAAGTAATCATCCTCAAAAACCATGGAAGGATCACAAATATATTCAAATTGATCTACAAGGCATACATAACCAATGTTGTAACAACATTGAATGTATTTGAATTCTAAATCTGAGTTTGACCCAAGGGACTCTAAATCCAATGTTGAGACTAAAATTGAGTCTAAGTTTAATGCTAAATCTAATGTTAGTTTAATAATATAACCTAACTTTAATTTTGATTATTCTTTAATTATGGATGATGCTATAATGATGTATTGTTGAATGTTTGGTATTGGATAAGTAATGGCCTATGATGGCATAATGGGCTCCATAAAGACTAGTTTTTCAAAGTGACACTCATAAACAAGGGTAAAAAGGTCAAGAGACAACTCCATAAAGACTAGCTTTGTTAGGTTGTGGAGCTAAAAGCTTCACCAGGATGCAAACAAGAGAAGTTACAGAGGTTACAGAGGTTACAGAGAGTTACAAAATGAGTTGTAGGGCAACTGATGTCAGTCTGATCAGCTGACATTGGTCAGATAGTAGTGAAGAAGCAACTGACATCGGTTACCAGTCAGCTGACATCGGTCAGGAAGGTGCCGATATCGATAGCCTATACTTGAACATGCAGTTTGCATGTTGATTCCAGAGAGTCTATTTTTGGACTGTTAGTTTGCATGTTAAAGGCCAGTCATATTCTTGAGTTATGCATCTAATTATTGTAATTAAGATAGTCTAATTATTGTAAGCATGAGATCTATATATGGACTCATGGTCTATATTGTAAATTAGTGTGCTAGAGAGTAAGAGAGCAAATAAGCTCCTTCTGAGAGAGGAGAGCAATGGTCTGTTCCTCCTAGTGCCACAGTACCAAGGTGGGTGCTGGTTTGGAGAATTAGAAGGGTTATTCATATTTGTATGATCTTGGTCAGCAGGTGAGCATGGCTTCTTTTGGAGATCTACAATGGTGAGTAAGGTCTAGTGATTTGTAGGTAGCAGCAGAGAGCAGGAGATCTACTTGGAGTACAGTTGTGTACTTGGTGTATTGGCAGCGTGTTACTGATTGGTTGGAGAGGTGAACATCAATTCTATATTGGAGTTGATTGTTGGGACCGAGAGAGAGAGAGAGAGAGAGAGAGGGAAGAAGGTCTTGAGGGGTGGTGAGCCTTTGAGGTGGAAGAAGAAGTGGCATCTTCTTTATTGTATATTTTTCTGAGTGATTATTAATACAATTGTGTATTGTCTCTCATATTCCTGTGTTGTTTCATATTTCTAGTTACTTATTGATTTTGGTTAAATTCTGTGTTTAGTTGCTAATACAAGAAGTAATCATATGTGCTCTATTGGTGGAGCAAGATCCTGACAAGCTTGTCAAAGGTAGGCTATTTAAAAATAGGATAATGGTCAAGATAATGATTTGCTTAAAGGTAGTTATAATCATTAAGAAGTGACTTATCAAAGACCAACTTATCAGAGTGAGACTCCTCGATAACAAGTAAAGGATCAAAAGGTGATTCATCATAGGTTGACTTTTCATAAATATATGTTTCAAAAAAACATCATAGATTGGTTGCTTGTCTTGATCTTGGTTTACAAGTAGTTGTAAAATACTATTTTTGAACACATTTTGGTCTTCAAATGATTGGCTCTATTAGAGAGGTACTAATAGGCTTTATTTTGGGTTGAAGATTGGCACCAATTTTCTAAAGTGGGGGATGGTTGGTAATGAAGTAAGAATGAATAATGGTTGGGTAATGAACTCTTTGAAAATAGGCTCATCTAATATGGGCTTAATAAAGATTGGTTATCAATCTAGGATGATAAGTGTAACTCATTGAGTTGTAATTACACAAATTTGTTGGGATAATGAGCTACCTTAATTGGAAGGGCCTAGATTGGTAATGGTATGGAATTTCAAATATTTTTTACTATCATGAGCCAAAGGATGAGGTCCTATAATGGCAATGGTAGGGCATTGTGAATCTTGGTTATTATCATAAGCCAAAAGATGAGGCCTTATTATAGTAATACTAGGGTATTACGAAGCTTGGTTGTTATCTCAAGCCAAAGGGTGAGGTCCTATAATGGTAATGGTAGGGGATTGGGTACCATTAGCCATGAAAGATCAAACATGGTATGTTAATTAGCCCAAAGAAGGTATCAATTCATACTAAAGTTGAGGATCTTGGATCTGTTCTCTAGATTGAATATTATAAGGAGGATAAGGATTTATCTCACAAACTACATCATTACCATAGGGGTCTTGAATAAAGTCATCTTTTATGACCATATTATCATATCCAAGATTGTACATGGCTCTACTATGAGTATATCAGGACATTCAAATCAATAATGAATATTTCACAAAAATAGGATTCGATTTTTAAAAACTCTTAAAAATAATGTATAAATGACAAATGGTTCAAACTTTGTCTAACTTGGTCTACAAGAATATATTTGTACCTCCAAAAGGTATATGCTAAAAATTGGTCTAAAATAGCCTAACATCAAATGTCTTACACAAAAAGGTCAAATGGATAACTAAAAATCAAAATTCCAAACTTTAGGGTACAAATTATTTCAAACAATTCTAATCTAAATAAAATAAAAGTTGTTAGTTCTTTTGGAGAAGGCTCAAAACACACATTTTCTAGGTCTTTTAAAAAAGGCATAAAAACTAAAATTTAAAAAAAAACAAGGTGAGAGACTTAATCTAACAAATTTGAAACACTTTGGCACAAACTTGGCATTCAAATTTAAACATGAACTTGGTTAGTTGGTATAAGGCATGAAACTCTAGGCATATGGAAGATAAACTAATTTTCCAAATCTAGGCACAAACAATAGTTTTTAAATTGAATATAGAATTAACTTAAGTTACACAACCCAAAAGTGTAATATCATTGTCTAGGACAAAATTACACAAATAATAGGCAAACATAAATCAATGTTTGGATTTGAACTTGTCAAGGATGATTTTGAACTCAACTTAGGAAAATAGGCTTTCTTTAAAATAGATAATAAGCTAGATAAGAATGAACATCATAACTATACTAGGCATAGATCCCAAAGGCATACGTGGTTTTTGTTTTGAAGTTAGAATTTTGGACACAAGGAAAAAAAGCCTTTGAAATGATTTGAACAACATAACGATGTTATCATTCTCTAAAGGTATGATCAAATAATTTATTTCAAGACTCCAAGGCACAAAATTTGGAATGAATTGGGTAGTGTAATGACATCCTTTTATATCAAATGAAAAACACACATAAAGTTTGATAAAAAGACTAAAACATATGCACAATGTCAAATGGATGGTGTTAAACCTTAAATAAAAGAGCGATGTATAAACATATCTTATTTTGACATAGTAAGATAAAAAAAATAGTTGAGACTCAAGACCATGTAATAAAAGGATAAAAATGACACAAATACCTAAGTGTAACATCCTAAAATCCTAAAACTAACAAAGTTTCATAGTGCTTTCAAATTTTTTCAATATACTATCTCTTGAGAGGATTTTTATTTGGGACAAGATTTTTATTTGTTAATCTAAAAAGTAAAAGTTCATGAAAATTAGGAATTTAAGGCCAACTCTTCTCTCAAGAGTTTTAACTATGAGATGGAACTTCAGGCTACTTTTATTGCATCAAAATTATGTCTGTAGTAGGTGGGGTTGTTCTAAACTATCAATTTTTTCATGTTTTTAGATGGTCCCAAGTGTGGCTAACACTAGAGATGAAATCACATCATTTGAATCTAAATCAATTGTATTGTTGTGAAAAGGTCTTATTCTTTTCACAATCAGTACATCCATCACTTGCTCAGTGTAGTGTAATGTCCAAGTTGATCATGTGTTTTGGAGGTAGTAGTCACTAACAAAGGTAGTTTAACCACTCAAACTACCATCCCAACAATTCACTTGCTCAACTTATATACCCCATCATGGAGTGGGGTTGAAATGATGATGGGAGATGAATTCCTAGGTTAACACTTCCCTAAAAAACTCATGAGGAGGTAATGAACTCCTATTCAAAATCCAAAATGCATAAAAAATAAAGATAAGTGAAAAGACTTTGTGGTAATTTTGGGGTTACCCAAACCATACAGATTTAGGGAGGGCTTTAGCGACATTCTTTTCATGCTTTTGGAATACAGTGATAAAAGTCAAAAATAGGCATTTTTGGTCACTCTAGTTCACTAAAAGGGATGGGGGGAGATCATACATGCATCACTCATTTTTCTTAAATAAAAACTTTTTAACAAACAAAACATAAATCAAACAACTCTTAAGAGTATGTAACTAAATGTGAAAGTTCATTTTATTACACCAAGACAAAATGTGTTGTGAAATATTGGCCCCTTGGCATTTATTTTTTGAAAGCTACAAAAAATCAAAAATTGCTTAAGAAAAAAGATTATTAAAAAACCAATTTTAAATGTGAAATTTACAAGTTATAAGTGTTTTAAATGTCTCCTTGTAGATTTTGGGTCCTATAAAACATGTTAGAGGGTCATTTTACTTAGAAGCACATCATGAATGAACAAATGACTTCACAAATCTTTCTTTTAGGTTTTTCATCTTTACACATAGTACAAAAATACATAACAAAGAGCAATACTGCATAACACAAAGCAATATTGTTACTCCTTTTCCAAAATCGTGACTTTCAATACAATACTACAATTTGCATGAAAATAGAGTAAAAATAAAATATCACTACTCTAAGTGAAAAAATGATGAAATAAAGGTAATACTACTACTATGAGAATAGTGATATTGTAACTTAACCCAAAACATCTAGTCTAACCACTAGCAGCTAAAACATAATATCATATATTTTTTGGCAATATCACAACTCTCAAAGTTGTGGTATTGTGATATCATGAATATTAGAGTCATGATATTGCAATATCATAGATTCCCCTACAAGTAAAAAATGGTTAGTATAAAACTATCATGGTTAAGCATAAAACCGTAACAAATAAGACAAAACTATGACTATGTGAGTAGAGATATTGTGACAATATCACAATTTTAGAGAGAAAAACCATGACTACATAGGTAAACTTCATGATTTCCAAAAAAAAGTCTTTTGGCCTTTAATTTTCACCTATTTTGATCATTAAACTTAATTTTTTACATGAAAATCATTAGGAGAGTGCTTTAAAAGGCATTAGTGGCAACTTCGTGGGGTGTGAGTCTCACTAGGTGTGCCAACATGTGAACTAGGAATTTGACATAGAGGGGAGGTAGTCTTATGTTAGTCTCATAAACCCAATGAAATAAACACACTAATTTCATAACACCTCTATCCTAGACACTAGGGAGAGCTTAGGTAACAAAAACTAAATTAAAGAACAACAAAAAGATAAAATAAACAAGTCTTTTACCTTCCTTGGAGTTCCAAATGGCTTTGTTGAATGGCTTGCTCAGCTTGTGCATCAATAAGTATTCACAAATGGATTTTTATTGGCTCCTTATCTCCTTGGCACCTTATATTTGATGTTTTTTAGGTATTTAGGCATTATAACACTACATCAAAGAGAATGTTGAAGATATTTGAGCATAATAACTTTTCATCAAAATAGTTTTGAAACCAATAGGAATGGCCTTTTATTTATAACCTTAGGAATTAACTCTCACCCAAGGTGAGTTAAGGTTTAATTTAGGCTTGGAATGGGTTCAAACTAAACCTAGGTGAGTTAAAACTAACTCTAATTGAGTTAATAGTTTTTAAGTAATCATGATTTGAAATTAATAGGCATGTCTCTCAAATTAGATATATTAGGATATTTTCAAAGATCTTGACAACCCATAAAGGCAATGATGAAAGGATTTGATATTTTAAATTTTAGAATTTGCATTTTTATATATTCATTGATTTAAAATGTATAATTCAACTAGGAATTTAATCTTTTTTAATTTGTTAATTGATTATGATTATCCTTTTAGCTCCTTCAAGATTTGAGAAAATGTGCAAGTGCCCCACCTAATAGGTCAATAGGTCAAATTGATAGTTGTTATGTCTCAAGGTGATTAAGGATGAATCTATGAGAGGTTATCATTACATACATAAAATATCCCAAATAGGGATGCCTTAGCATATTTTTAATCTTTAATGAATGATGGGAAAGCAAATTTGGTACATTTCATGATTTTGAGGCTCACTTTGCAATGGTTGGTAAGAATCAATATGAAGTCTAGTTGAAAGCCAGTTGTGGCCATTTTTGGGTGTCTACATTATGTAGTCTTATTTATTTACCCTTATTGTGTGCTTCATTGAGATACCTATATAGACATGACACTTATATTCCATACATTACATATGTTATGTGCATGCCTTGATTGACATATACATTACTATGATGTCATACTCTCCACATGTTCACATGATGTTATCTTTTTCTTTATACATGGCATGATATAGTCAACTCTTATTTTTAGAAGAATAAATTACAAGATACATTATTCATATCAAAAAGGGATCATTATATTAAACTTATCATAAATACAAAAGCCTCCAATGGCATAAATATAAATAGATTAAATTTTTTAGAAATTAATAACAATTCAAATTTTATATGGTTTAGTTACATGATATATATTTCCACATCAATAAAAATTATTGGGGAAACTACCTTAATATAAACTCCCTCTATATATACTTTAGTAAAAATTTAGACAAACTAGGATGCACGCTTTTGGGAATATTCACACCATTTATAAGAAAAAGGAATCATAAGTTTATACATACATATAAATTTTAGATACAAGTACTCAAATTAAACATAGAGGTGTAGAACATTCTTTATCAGTTGGTATAGTTTTAGGGAGAATTATATTGGTTCATGCACATATACAAATTTAGATTCATGAGGCATGATGTTGGTTCGTATACACATACACAACAACACGGTTTATTATTTAATGGAAAATGGTTATCATTTCACTTCACACTTATCAAGTCTAAGGGCATATGAGTAATGAAAATTATTTATTCTCTTTATATTATTTAGTCTACATTGAGAAAACTTGAGTGAAACTCTAAAGTCAAACATGTGTTCATGATGAGGGCATGAACATTGTTCATTCCATTTTGATCATGTTTTTTGTTTTACATAGAGTGATTTTGAGAAAAACTATACAATTGAATATATAATCCATCAACAATGGTTGATTCAGTTTTGTTTGAGAAAAACCATCACATGGTTTTTTATTTTACTTGCATATTTACTTAGGTTATTACATTACAAACTTTTTCCCGCATCCATGAAAATATTAGCATGTCATGTTCCTAAGATAATTCCATACATATTTACATAAATTTAGGAAAAAATCACTCCACCTCTCAATGTGCTTCAACAAGGAAGCATAAGTTTCTTCATTGCTTTAACAAGGAAACATCATCTCCAACAAGTTGCAAGGGAAACATAATTTTCACCACATCATAGGTGTACTTTTTCATTTCTCCCTAAACTTTAAAATAATTAATTTTAGACTAAGATAGTCAATATTTGGATAATAAATACACATTATTTAAGGTTTTTCTATTGAGTGACTTGCATAATTAGATATTCATACCAAATAAAGGTGTGTTTTACACACTAAAGTACATTTTATCCTTTTACTTTATAAATTTCATTACTATAATAAAAGAGGGGTAATTATAGATATTAAAATCTAATATTTGGTACTTGAAAATGATAAATTTGATGCACATTTACCACACATGAATTGAGTGCATGAACATAGTCTTATTCCACCATTCTCTCACATTTACATGTTATATTATGAGTTTGCCCTTACATTATTCCGATACACAAATGTATGGACCTCATTATCTATTTCAAACCTACTAAATAAACTACATATAAATCGACATACCTTTAATTAAATCTACTTATACACATGTCAATAATGTCTATTTCGATCGATATTTATAGTTGATAGTAACCCTATTTGGTTAGAACTAACCCTCTTTAAAAATTGTTTACCTTTTAAAATCAAACCTCTCCTTAGGGTTAGCCCATTTTTCTAGCATGTCAATGGTGTGAGAAATTACCCAATTTGAATCATACATAAACAAATAAAGGTCTCACTAAAAATAGACTTGGCACTTATCTAAGAAACATATATACACTATTTCCCATAGATAAAATATTCCCTATTGATACCAAATTATGAATATTCCATTAGAAGTAGTCACAAGCAAAGTTTGAAGCACACTAAAGCCATATGAAAGTAATCATTGTCAAGTATCAAATCTAAATCAATAGTTACATGAATACAATGAAGGATTATAATCACACAATTATACTAGGTGGGATAATTATGTGTGGCTTTATTTCCATCCTTAAATTATAGTTAATCATCACTCAAGTGTAATTGGGTTCATCTCAACCCATTATAATTTCTAAATATTTTTCAAGTTTCTATCCCACATAGGCACACCTAGGGTTTCAATTTGGAGGACAATTTATAGATTTTTACATACCATCAAGGTTGTTATCAAACATACATAGCTCAAAATTACAATAAAAATTTAATGTATTGTCACAATCCCTCATTTCTAAATAGGTCAATACTAACCAAGACAGGTTAGTATCGACCGATGATACTAGGCTAGATATAATAGAATTGACCTTATGTAGAAACATAGTTCCTAAACCACAAAAATCAAAAGTATATTTTATATTTATTTCTACTTCTAAAATAAATTTACATTCAAATATTCAACCATAAAAACTAAGTTCATATCCCCTTTTTTACGTAATATATTTAGCATAATCCACTTATCAAATCATTAAAATCAATTTTAATATTTTATAATTAGATGTATGCTTCAATGTTATTTTCATAAATATGAATTATTCTACTAGTTTATATCATATTGATGTTTAAAAATTAAATTATCATAAAACACATGGGTGATGCCTTCTCTAAATTTTTAAATTACAAATCCATAAAGCTACACATTCAATTCTCCCAATAATAATTATCCATGAGTGAGATTTTGGTACTATTTATTCCACATAATTCTCCCAATAATAATTATTTTGGATGGATAATTTGGATCAATATTTATAACTGACCATGAGCCTATTTTTGAATTAGTATTTTTGGAGATTTATATTAATCTAAGATTTTATAAAAATCTATATTATTCTAATAATTAGGAAATTATTATGTAAATTTCATTATTTTCAAACTCAATAGATGTCTATTACTTTATTATATATAATGGAAGAGTGTGATAAAGTCATGTATCATATTTTTATAAACATATGAATAACGCATTTTTATCTTAATATCCACCCTTATTTTTATTAATCATTTTTACTCGTAATAATTTCTACACTCTTAGCCTAGAGTGTGTGTATAGGCATGTGTGGTTGACATTTGGCTATCATAACCTCCAACAATGTCATGTATTCATTTTTTATATCTTCATATTAGTATTATCGTCAACCTAAGGTTTTTCCTTAGCATAACTATAATATATATAGTATATAGTGGTTATAATTTTATCACCATGTTTTAAATTATATTCTTATTACAAGGTGGTGGAGATTGGTCCCTCAAAGTGGCTTAGTCATATTCTTCATTATTATAATAGTATTTCAATCATATTGTGATATATTATGATTTTATTTTAATTGTGTAGTAATTTTATTTTAAGTGGTATCATAGCTTTGATTTGGGAAAAAGTGTGGTCAAAACCCTAATTTTGAGAAACACCTATATCCTAAAAATTGTAATGAATTTTTTTTGTAATTATTTAATAAATTTTGAGAATAATACAAGGAATATATAGTAAAAATGGTTTTATCATCCTTTTTTTGATCAATTCTAGGAATTATCATTTCATAAACCCTTAAGTTAATGGGTTTTATAAAAACTATAAGGTGAAAATATTGGTTGACTTAGGAAATAATCATAAAATTATCAATAATAAATTTTTTATACACTTGAATTGTTATTTCTATCTATCTCTAGAGTTTCAAGTCATGATTGCATATTTTTGAATAGTTACTTTTTCTCATAAATTCCACAGTATTAAACCCTCCATGGGATAATATCTATTATATATCCTTATGATTTCCATTCCTATGGGTGGATAAAAACTTGTGTTGGAATTGCAATGGCTAACTACCTTGAGAATTATTGAGATGAATTCTAATATTTATTCATATGTTTCCATTCTAAGGGTAGGATATTTTAACTTTTGGGTTGCTTGCAAAGTCCAAACAATTAGTGAGTTCTTATTAGATGTAAAATATTCAAAAAAAGGGAGTGGATGGTTATTTGTCTCAAAAAAATTCCATCCTCACCACATTCCTCGTCCTCCTCTTCATGCTCCTTATCCTCCACCTACTCCTTCTACACCTCATATCCCTATTTTTCATCCAAATCAAATTATTTTTGAGGTATTTAGAATTTCCCCAGTTTTTAATTAACAACCAAATCCTCTTATTTCTCCCACTAGTACCATCAATACACATATGGTTATTTCCTTAGTTAGTGCATGTTCTCCTTGGCTCTACAAATTAGTAGTAAATAAAAGGAAAGTTTCCAAGACTATTGTTCTTATATTTGATGTAGTTACCAATTTGTTCCAAACATCCCCTTAATTGAAGGAATCTAGATCCACTTTTATGCCTATGATAGATTCATCCTCAAGTGCTCAATATGTTAAAATTTCAAAACTAATTATAGATAAGATTGAGGAAGACATGGTTGTAGTGGATTACAATATAACTCAAGTGGACCTAAGACTATAAAATCATGAAGTATATATATAATTTTAAAGTCATTACTAATAAGTTTATTCAAATGATAGATGAGGAGAAAAAAACCAAGGAAAAATTTGAAGAACAAGTTCATATTCTATCTACCTATATCAAGTCAATAATTTATGTAAGTAGGGAACCTCTTGATATAACTCATATTTCCTCAATCAAACCATCACCCTCCAATGATATTTTTATAAGGAGACAATTACTAGAATCAATAAATATCATAGTTATATATGATTAACAAAAAAATATGTCTAAATAGTAAATTTGGATGTGTAAATTTTTTTTGAAGAAGCTAGGAAAACCTATGTTTTGATGGAAATGAAGAAGAAAATTTTAAATGGTGAAATTTATGGTAGTGAAAAGAGAACAAAATATGTGGAATGATGTAATTATAAATTTGGAAGAAATGGCCCTAAATAGTGATAAGCTATTGGTTTATGAACATAATTTATCTAAATTTGAAGATAATATTTCTCATGATTGGGTGAGAATTGTACAATATAAATTGAATACATTGTAATGATCTCTTGAGGATTATCATAA
This sequence comes from Torreya grandis, assembly GCA_037957365.1. NCBI lineage: Eukaryota > Viridiplantae > Streptophyta > Pinopsida > Cupressales > Taxaceae > Torreya > Torreya grandis. The sequence goes on along the minus strand of JARHVA010004545.1, from coordinate 645,517 downwards.
TCTCATAAAAAAATTATGGTATCAAATCTATGATAAGGGTAGAAATATGGTCTATTCATGTTGAATGGATGAAAAAAGAAGAAATTGAACTCCTCACTATCACTGAGATGAAAGATAATTTTTAAAAGATGATCAAATAAGATTTTTTTAACAAATTCTATTTGAACATGGAATATATGATTAAATTTCATGATATTTGTATTGTACTTGTAAGGTGTAATAATAATATGCCTAGCTTTATCAAGAAAAACATTGAAATAGTTGAGGTATTAGTAACATGGATGGTATGTATTTAAAACACATTTGTACCAAATCATATTGTAATTTCCATGAATATGCATGCTTTAAGAGTATACAAGTTGAAGGCTTCTTAAATAAATCAAGAATTGCAATAGATAGAAAATATAAATGATCCTACATCTATACTTCTCTCCCTCCATAACTTTCTCTCTCCTATTTTATTTTATAATTTCACTTTTTAATGTAGATTAGGTTATTATATTTCACTTTTTTATGTAATATTAAAAATACAAAGTGAAAATTAAAAAAAATCCTTCAAAAACACTAGTTATGATGTAGTTATGAACTAGTTTTGAAAATTGTTACTATAAATATAAGTTTCACTAATTGTAATAGAAATATGTTTTGAGAAAAATATATCATCATGTATTTATGAATTTAAATTTAATATTAATATGAAATATATGTTTATGTGTTAACTTTGTCTTGACCTAAATTGGTAAAATGTTTGAAACTATGCACATAATAATATATGGTACTTTTCATGCTCATGGAATACTTGTTATTTGTATAAACTATATAACCACTCTATTTTTTGGAAAAATTATATGGTTTCAATTTATTATGGTTATTACTTATATAAATTAATGAAATTAAACTAAATATTAGATTTTTTCTTTATTATTGATGTAGAATGTTTACAATGTTTGTTTAATAAATAAAACATTGGTATATGTTTCATCCATATATTATTTTGAAAATAGTACTCTACTCTTTTTTACATTAATGTAAGGACAATAATAAATATTTTCAAGGTTATGAATATATTTAGTTTCATTAGATTATAATATTATATTTTTGAAAATAACGTAATGAAAAATATATGTTCATATTTTAGCCTTTATATCGATAATTACTATGGAATTATTTTCATCAACTTGGTACATAATAATTAATTAATGATAAAATAATTTATCCTTAACCTAGGAAAAATTAGCTTTATATTTTATTTGACATTAATAAGGTGAAAATTACATTATTATAAAACGGTACACAAGGGCTTTCATGGACATAAATTTAATTTTGACATTTGGTGGAAGAATTAAGATAACATAATATTTCTTGTTCATATTATTACAATATTTTATTATTTAATAATGGGAAATAAAATTATTTTAAAAATTTATTGGTATATAAAACCATTTATCATATGTATTTTAATCATTATCAAGATAGTCATACTGGACTAGGCCAAATATGGCATTATTATTCTAGTGGACTCACAATTCTTAGTTATGAAGCAGTTAAACATAATACGTGTATCATGTTCTTAATCCACTATGTGAGAATAATTAACTTTTGAATTTTTTTTATAGGGTAAATAAATCTAGTTTTAGAAAAATCCAACAACCATAATGTTAAAAGTTTAGATCCAAGATAAAAAAACAAGCCTAAAATAGTCATAGTGCAGAGAAAGTCTTCAACCTGACAATGAAATATAAAACCTAATAGCAAAAAATATAAACCAAATAAAAAATAATAATTAGAATAATAAATATCCTTAGAGCTAGAATTGATATGAGTAGGCTCCTATTCCAATTTTTTTCTTGTTTCCTTCAATAGTCCCTTGGAAATTCTGCCCCTTATGCATTTAGAAGGGCCTTCAACAGAGCTTTATATGATGTTATTTTGGGTGGAACTAGGGGTACCTTTAGGTTGATGGGTGGGATGGAGGTTCTAAATGTCTTTTGAGACCTCCACCATTTCATTAATCTTGTCATATAGTGTAGACTCCATCATCAGAACCATGTCTAAATATTTTTTAAGCACTACAATTGCAACTTTCAAGAGATTCTAATCTATGATGACATCTGACATAACAATCCACAAATTTTCCATCTTATCCAAGAATACACCAAATTACCTATTTACTTTCCCAATATAATTATCTAAAGTGAGATTTATGACACCCTTATGGCTAGTTTCCTCCTTCCCTAGGGTATTGATAGATATGGGGTTTTTATTGGTATAGGAAGGGGATGGGGCTAACAGTCATTTGAGGGGGGTCTTATTCAAAATGGTTAGGGGAGATAAGGATTGTGTGGTGGGGTATCCCTCCTCATTTTTTGAGGGGGTAAGGTATTTTTCAAGAAGGTATTTAGCTAGGGGGACCATTTTACCGCATAGGGTTTCACCCTTTTTAAACAATAGGAAAATCAAGCAATGATGGATAATATCATTCTTATTACTAACTTGGTAGGCTAAGGTAGTGATTTTAATATATTTAAGTAGATAATAAGGTAATTTGGTTATATAATTGTGGAAATGGTTGAGTAACAAGAAATGGTTTGATAATATCAAGGTAAACTTACCTTTTAGAGTTAGGTATTTCATAACTTGGAGGTAAATCTTTAGCGAATGCTTGGGAAGCTTTTGCCTGGGATATCCCTTCTTGTCAATCTTCATGAATTCATTTGTTTTGAAATTTTTTAAATGAGTTCAATTGGATGAATACTATCCTTAAATTCCTTTATCGCTTCACAAGACATACCCATCACCTTTACTATGCTTTCCTTAGATACGATAATTATTATTCCCCTTATTATCACTATGCACTTATTCTAGGAAAGCATGAAGTCATTTGAGAGTTATTCATTATGGCCAATGCTACGTTGCATGTAAGAATTTAGGCCACCATTAAGGATATTCATCCACACCTTTTTTTTACCTTGAATCTCTAAGCATGAAAGTGGTTTGAGATGATCTCTATCACCCCCATAATCACCTTGATAACCTTTTCTCACTATAGAGGGTAATGCTCATTATAACAATACCAAACTTTTAGTTTCTAGAGAATTCATCCAAGTTTTTATTACCATTAGAGTGATTTTAGTCTATAATATGGAAATCATTATTCAACTGGGGAAGAAAAATTTGCATACTTACTATTAATACTACCACCAAGGCTTATCTAGCCATGTCACTATGATGTGTCACTATAATCAATATTAAAAGTATTTAAAATCTAAGCTAGAATATGATTAGTATCCTCCCACATGATCAAATTGTCAGATTCCACTCTAAATTTATAAAGTCAATCAGTGACTAAGTTTCCCTCCTAGTAAACATGAATGATAGATAACTCCTTGAAGGAGGGGAAAAGACCCCAAAAATCATCAATTATTGTTTTGAGAGTGTACAAGGAGGTTAATTTTTCATAAATAGCATTGAGAATGTTAAGAAAGTACTGTTTAATGAATATCTAGGGGATTCATAGCTAGGAGGTAAGATGAATACCCCAAAAGGAAGCCATGGTCTTAGAAACATGATTAGTTTGGTTACCTAATGAGCCCACATAAGTAAAAATAACTAAACTAGTATGATCCCTAATCACACACCCACTAGATGAATCAATTTACCTTTTGAAGTGCCATCAAACTTGATATTTATCCTACCAAGTGGGGGACAAGACCACTTGGTAGAACATTGATATTCTATTGACTTTGGGATTTTCACCACCTGAGAGACATTTCATAAATGTAAGATGGAATATTTAGTAGGGGAGTACCTAAAATTATCCTTAGGGGTGAATATTTCCAATCATCTAAAATAGAGAAACATATGCATCTAAAAATAACCCCAATGGATGAGCTCTAATTATCAAAGATCCAGTCATTCATCACCTTCCAAATGGCCCAAAAATAGTGTGGTAGGGTAGTAAACCATAAAAACAAAAGGGAAGGGAGAGACTAGGGAAGTTTCCTTTATATAATGAGATCCTAAATAAAGTTGGGATAGACCCAAGAAATAAAGAATTGTTGGAGTAGGATATTCCACACAGAAAGGTTGAAGGAAAAATCTAAAAAAGCTATAAAATAAACTCATCAGATGAGAGATAAAGTGATTAGTGATTGGGGATTATCATTCCTCACTTGATAAAATTATCATTAGAGATTATTATTTTTTATTCCATAAAAAAAAATTAGATTTTAACTTTTGGGATGAGATGTTTGATCTAGAGAGGGCACAAGAGATCCTAATTATCCTCTAAATCAAGATCAACTAGGTATCCTAACTTTATCAAGAAGGACCCATTATCTATAGCTGGCCAAATTAAAGAATATTCCTTAGGGAGATGAGGTATGTGGTTTTGATGGAATTTTAAATTAAGAGAATTTATGTCTTTGGAGTCCTCATCATTGGTGGTATTTAAGTGAAAAAGTTTCCACTGAAAGGTGCCATTATGGATTGACCAATAATATTTCACCTTTGTGCCCCAATCAATTTTGAATCTTAGAGAAAGATTATTCCAAGGATGTTGATGGTTGAGGGGGATTTTTGATAACCATGGGTCATCACAAAAATCTAAATATTTCCCATTAATGATATTCCACTTGTAACCTTTCTATAATATCTTCTTGCTACTAGTGATCACCTTCTATAAAGTTGACCCATCCACAGGACCTTCTTCTCAGATAAAATTATCTTGATTGTTACCTTCAGTGTATTTAGACTTAATGATCTATGTCCACTATTTGTCTTCTTTTAGAATTTTCCAACCAAGTTTTTCAAGGAGAGATTTGTTCATGTTTTCTATTTTATAGAGGCCTAAACCTCAATTATATTTTAGGATATGGGCTTTGTCCCAACATACCATGGGTAATACAAGCCTTTCCTCTATCCCTTTCCATATAAAGTTGTGTTGAATCTATTCAATATTATCTATTATTTTACTCAAGATTTTGAAGAGAGACAGGAAGTATATTGGGATACTATGTATAATAATTTTGAGTAATTGAAGCTTACTAACTTGAGTTAAGATATTACCTTTTCATCTTACTAGTTTCTTTTTAATTATGTCCACCAATGGGTTCCAATATTCATCTTTCACTTTGTTGTCAAAAAGGCGTATTCCTAGGTGAGTAGAGGGAAGCTTACCTATCTAAAAACCAAGTATAGTGTCTAGCTTATTTTTAAGACTTGTATGAGTGTTAATGAATAATATTGAGATTTTGGTGAAATTTATTCTCTTGTTACACACTTTTTCATATTCCACAAAGATTTTTTTTTAGATTTATTGCTTCATCAATTGAGGCATCACTAATTAATAAAGTATGATCAGTGAATTACTCATGGGAGACTAGACTAATATGTTGAGATACTTTGATACCATTTATAAGACTTTGGGTTTTAGAAACTAAAATATATATTTCTAATGATTTAGTGAGGATGATAAAAAGATACAACAAAAGGGGTTCTCCTTGTCTTAATCCTCTACTATGTAATATTAATCCTTTCATAACTCCATTTACATGAACTAAATATTTGGGGGTGGATATGAAGCTTTGGATGATGGTTCAAAAAAGGGGGTTGAATCCAATTTTTTCAATAATTTTATCCAAAAATCTCCAAGACACCATATCATATACTTTATTCATGTCTAGTTTGATTAAAATTCTTTGTTTGTTTGAAATTTGGGTGGAGTGGATAGCCTCATGGATGGTGATTATACATTATATGATTTGGCACCCAAAAATGAAAGTCCCTTGGTATTAATTGATAATCCTTTCTAGTATGGGTTGGATCCTTTTGACTAGAGTTAAGGGGAAAAGTTTGTAAGCCATTGTGCATAAGCTTATCGACCTCAAGTCTTTAATTTGATTTGATATATCTTTTTGGGATAAACATAAAAATAGTATTGTTCATTTATTCTAGAATAGCACCAACTCTAAATAATTCAAAGACCAATAGTTCCACTTCCATATGGATGATATCCTAGAATTTTTTAAAGAATAAAGGAAAGACATATAGACATGGGGCCTTACCTTCATCCATATAAAATGCCATGGACTTTATATCTCTCATCAAAGGGAGATTTAGGAGAGCTATATTATCTACTTGGGAGATAAGGCTTGGGATATTACATAGAAGCTTCTCCTTTAAATGGAGCTTTATGGATCCTCTTTATTTTATCAAAGCTCTAAAATATAGTATTCTTTACTCCTAAATATCATGTGGTTACATGCATCTCCTTTCATTATTCTGAAGGATTTCAGAGATCAAGTCCTTTTTCTTTTTTTTTTATAGGTTTGTTTATGAAATAATTTAGTGCTTATGTCTCCTTACTTCAACCATAAACATTTGGAATTATATTTCTAAAATTATTATTCTTTAAATTCAAGGTTATTATAGGAGATGAGAGGATATTTATCCATGGAGTGAGAACTATTCTTCAAAATGTTTAATATCCTCTCCAATTTGATTATTTTGAGTGAAAATGTTGCTAAATACCTCCTTGTTCCATGTTTTTAATTCCATATTTAGATGTTTGAGTTTATTCACTAGGATAAACATATCTTATCTAGAAAAATATTCCTACCACAAAGTCTTTATGGAATCTTAGAGATTGAGGTGATGGAACCACATATTTTTAAACTTGAAAGGGACATTTTTATTCTTGGGGACCATATCACCTTAAAAAATAATAGGGTTATGATTCAAACCAATCATAGTTAGGGATAAAAGTGAACTAGAGCAATGGATGTCCCAATTTAGGGAAAATAAACATCTGTCAAGTCTGAACTAAATAAGATATGCACCTAGCCTCATGTTTGTATAGGTAAAGGGGTTTCCCTTAAGATCCATATCCATAAGGCCTACTTTAGTTATGAATTCACTAAGGTTTTCCATACTATTAGATTATTTTATAATTCCTCATTTTTTCCAAAGCTTGTAATGGTGAGTTGAAGTGCGTTACAACCAACCATTTCCAGTGGTAACTGATTTTCCTAAATGCCACTAGACCCTCCCAAATCTTTCTCTTAGTTAGCCTATAGTTGGGGGCATAAATATTATATATGATATATTCCTCCTTGGATATTCTATTTATAAATAGTATGGCTAGATGAAGGTTGTTATTTGTAATAGCTTCCCCTTCCAAGTCTTAGGAATTCCATAAGGTAGTAATAGCTTCAGAATCTCCTTTCAAACCATAATGATAAAATTTGATATTTTCCATATTGCATTACTGCACTTCTTAAATAGGTCTTTATCCATTTTAGTTTCTTTTAAGAATACTAACATTAGGTTGTTATTTTTCATCATGTTTCTAAAAAGTTTTATTTCTTGGTGCTATTTAGACTCCTAAATTTTTAGGAGATGAGCTTCATTATTTTTGTCTGGTGAAGTGGATCTTAAGGGTTTTTTGGCTACCTTAGGAAATTTCATTAGTTGTTTACTTCTTCTAAACTACATAATGTTGAGTCTTTCCAAGTTGATTTGGTTCATCCCTAATTTTTGATTTCTTCCTACCTCTTTTAGACTTAGCCTGCATCCAATTGGCTTCCTCCTCTTTAGCTAGAGTTGAGCATACCCCTTTTTATTTTTTAAGAAAAAGTTCATTATTTTTTATAAGTGCTTCCTTGTATTACATATCATCCAAATGTAGTTCATTATCTCACATGTGGATGTTTTCATCTATAACTTATAAAAATAGAGGGCTTCTATTAAGAAGTGATTCTAAATTAGTGCAACTTATCAAGCTAGACAATGGAGATCCTTTGGAGAGCTGATCACCATCCCCCATGTGTTGTGTTGTTAATAAATCATGTAAAATGGGATCTTATAGCGTAAGGTTTGAGGGACCATAGGCCTTAATTTTTGATACTCCCTTCACTCTAGATAGATTAACTAGAGAGGACTTATTTGGTGGGCTAAGGGTAGTATTCTAAGAAGTTGCGACCAATGTGATTGAAACATGTGGAGATTCTAAAAATAAATGAATTATACTAAGGAGTGACTCAATTATCATACCAAGATGTGGAATCCCTTGGGAAGTGAAATCAACATCTCCTTTATGTTGTGCTACCAGTAGATCTTACAAAGAAGGTGCCTCTTAGTGTCTAGGAGCCTTAGTATTTTAATCTTCAAGTTGGATAAATTTTTTGGGTCATATTTGATTTTTAATTCATGTTATGAATAATTATTTATTATTTATTTTGATTTCACTTGAATACATGTTTTAGGTCATATTTAAATAAATAATTTCAAATGAGTCATTATCATTTTATTTTGGAATTTAATAGAACATGATAACAAGAGACTAAATATGGTTTTTATATACATGAATATATATAATCTCTTAGTAACATAGAGGACATTTTTCATGAATGACTATGGAGTTCCAAAACCATTAATCCTGGGTTGTATAAGACTATGGAATTACATCATCACATAATGAACAAAAGGGGAAAACATCATAGGTTGAGATGTATGAGTGACAAGATACTATAACTTTTCAATATAAATATGTGTGTGCCTTTATTTCAACATGCTATGTCCATGTATTCACAAGTATGTTGGAAAACATGTGATTTATTTGTAACTAATTCTAAATCAATATTTTTTATTAGATAGGTCAAATAAAATAATTTTTATAGGGATCTTACAACCACTAGTCCAAATAAAAGTACATAAAAAATATAATTTGAAGATAGACATCAGTTTAGATAAGGTCTTCAACTGAGAAAAAATAGGCCAAAAACCAAATACAAATATATGAACATAATGATAACCAAAAAAAGACCACAATCAAAGCCTTATTTAGAACTAGATAGCTCCTTAGAGATAGTATTATCTTGTGTAGCCTCCTTCTCTATCTCCTCACTAGTTTACTTTAGTAGAACCTTTTTAATTCTACCCCTAGTTCATTTTAAGGGGCCTTCATCATAGATGAGTATGGTATTTTCCTAAATTGAGATTGGAGTCCCTTTATGATGAGAAGTGGTTTGGATAACAAGAGTTTCCTCAAAGATCACCAATGGTTTAGTCAATTTTTTAGTAGGGTGTCTTGCATCTTCAACACCACATCCAAATCATTCTTGAGTCTCATAGTTACCAATTTCAAATGATTGTAGTCAAAAAAATGATTTGACATGACCATCCTAAAATTCTCAAGCTTGTCTAAAATAAATTCAAGTTCTCTATTAAAATGGCCTATTGATTCCTCTAGGGAGAGGGTTAGGGTGCCCTTATGACCGGTTGCCTCCTTAGAGAGGGTGCAGATGGTTTTGTGTTTTTTGGCAGAGGGTGGTGAAGGTGATAGTAGGAAATTGAGGGGTGTATGGTATAGGCTATTTAGGGGGTGAAAGATTCAAGGGTTGGGGAAGCATCCTCAATGTCAAAGGGCTCAAGGGAATCAAAGGGAAGGTCTTCAATAATAGAGATGGATTTACTCAGTATAGTCTCACCTTATAATGTAATATATTTCATCACTTGTAGATAATTCCTTTACCATCACTTGGGAAGGTTAAGCCTAGGGAAGCCTTTTTTGTTTATTTTCATAAATCATTAGTTTAGAAGAATTCATGCATTAGTTTAAGTTTAAGGTTGTTGTATTTAAAGGCTTTCATCCCATTACAGGACATTCCCTTCACTTTACCAATGATTTCCTTTAACACAACTATTTTCATTCCTCTCATTCTCATTGCACTTATTCTAGGAAAAAATGAAATCCTTTGATAGGTTTTCATCATGACCTATAATGCATTGCATGAATGAATCCATATCTCCTTTACAAAGTTTTTTCACTCTTTCCTATTATTTTAGACTTATAAACATGAGATCAGTCCAAAAAAATCTCTATTACCCCCCATGGTCAACTTGTTACAAGAATTATTTCTTGTTAAATTAGTGTCTATGTTTTTATTTCTCGAGAATTCAAACCAATTATTAATAAAAATGGAGTTAAATATGAATTGGGGGTGAGAATCATTACTCAGCCAATTCTACATGATATTCATTAATTTAACCTTTGTTTCATGCCTAGATAACTCATTTTAATGATTGATTGTAATCATGATTGAGGGTGTTTAGGATTTGGGTTGGGAATTGATTGGGGTTATCCCACATGATCATCCTTTAAGTACTCACTCCAAAATTGGCAAGGTTATCCACATCATAGTTTCCCTCTCAAAACATGTAGACAATATAAAATTTCTCAAATGAGTGGAAAAGGCTATATTCATCATCAATAATTTATTTTTCTATTATAGCTTCTCCAATTAATAAGATGTCATTGGAAAATTATTGATGAGAGACTAGTCTTGTTCTTTAAGCCACTATGATTCATTTGATTATGCTAGTGTTTCTAGTCATGGTCACAAAGCTTCTCAATGATTCAATAAGGATGAGAAAAACATAAGGGTACAAAGGGTCCCCTTGTCTTAGACTTCAGCTAGCTGAGAAGAATCCTTTTGAGGATTTGAAGCCAATACCAAAGCCATATTAATATTAAATAATATTTTACATTATCTCCACCTGGTTACATATTAATATGATTCTTTGATTCTTTTGTATTCTTGGACTAGAAATCAATTTATTGAAACATATAATAATACCAAAGGTCTATGTAATTTAGATACTCACATGAATGTCACACGTATCTATAAATTCATAAAAAATACACTCCTAAGCAATTCAAGATATGACATTGGGATTCATAAAACAAGTGAACACTTTTGGATATATATATATATATATATATGTATATCAAATCACAAAATATATATTATAAAAATTATTATAGGTATTAATAATATTATAATTAAAACATATTATTATATCTAAACATAAGTACTTGACACTATATATATATATATATATATATATATAGATATAATGAGTACAAGACATTATTATAATCTCTGGATATGAGGATATTATTATAATTAAAAAATATTATTATATATAGATATTATTACATTACATTATGAGTAAAATTCATTAAAACATGTATAATGATAATATTACATGATTGTCACAAGTCTAGATTCATTTTAATCAAATTTAAAGCTTGCATTCACTCCTTTCCATAATTTACCAATTATTGATTCATTACTTGAAAATTTAAATATATATCAATATCATTCTCTAATTTTAAATTTTTTTTGGATTGATGTGGTTTTTTGGCAAAACTAAAATCATAATGGGGATCAAGAATAAATTTGAACCAACTTATATCAAGAAGCTAGACAAAAACATAGTTGTTTCTCAAATATTTAAAGATGTAGGGTGGTTTTAGTTTATCTATAAATTTTATGGATTTGAATAGTATTTTTTTAATAATTCAAATTAAATTTCATCAAATAATACTCCATAGTGTGGGTGTGAATATTTAGGTAAATCTTACTAGAATAATTAAAATTTTGGGTATCCCAGAGGAGGGAGAAGACTTTACTGACACTAGAGTCTTGTATTGTGAATTAATTAATATTTTTAAAAAAATAGACCCAACCCTTGAGGCAATTTATGAAAAAAGGAATAAAATCAAATCTATTCTCAAACATAGTCTTCCAGAGCTAAGGCAGTCAGTAGTTGTATGGAGAATAAAATATTTTACATGTGATGGTAAACATGCAACATTTTTAGGCCTAGAATGAAAATGATGAACATATTAGATATGTGGTAGAACATAATGAATACAAGGTTAATATTCTCAACTTCCCACACTCTTCCCTAGAGACTATGGAAAATAAATTTAGATAAGTATGATGACCCCTCAAGCATCATAGCCTAGTTCAATTGATCTATAAATATCATTTCTTTGACAATCTAAATGGAAAATAAAGATGGCACACTTTTTTACCAAAAAAACATTAGAATAATTTTTCTTCAAAATATTCACTTGTATCACAAGTCCCAATCATGGAAATAAGATTTATAAGGAGATTAGAAATAAAAATAACTCTAAAGTCTAGCAGATCTAGAATAAAACCTAGCTTGAAGTTATAGTCTAAGTCTAGAACATAAGTCTAGATATCCTTGATTGTGATCATAGAGAATTGAAAATAGAAAACAAACATATTAAAAATTCATAAACACCTCTCCTACATATAAATAAAAAAATAATACTTTTCATCCTTTTATGACATGTTAATGACTCTAACAAAAAATGCATGGTAGCTATGATTATTCACACCATGCATCAAAATAGTGAAACCTTGATGGAGACTCCACCCATAGCTTCCCATGAATAATAATTCAATGATAATGTTAAACCACCTAACCACCCTTAGTTATAATATATTTTCCTAGTTTATAAAGTCAAATCACCTATGTAAATAGAAGAGGAAGGGTAAACTAGCAAATCTATTGAAGAAGAGGCACAAACCCTATATGTACTAGATTTATCATAGCTAAATTTTATCTAAAAATGAAAAAAAAAATATACTCCTTAAAAAAAATCCTCCAAGGTAGTGATAATATTTTCCTCTCATTGAAACAATAAGTTAAGAAATAAAATTTTAAATATCTTATATACAAGGAAAATTTTTAAATAGTTGAAAGAAGAAATATAAAAAACTATATGAGTTTACAAAACTAAAATTCATAGGGTAAATTTGAAGATAAATTTATAGGTTAAATAAATATATACTTTAATTTTTAATATTTAAAAAACTAAGACATATGATAAAATATTTCAGAATACTAGAAGTTAAGAATCCAGATAATCAAGAGAGTAAAAAAAATCATTTGAAGCTTAAAAAATTGATGTTCAAGAACACTCAAATTATTATCTAACACATAATTATATAATAGAGTAAGAAAATAATTATTTTTATCTTTATTCATGTTACTCAAATCACATGACAAGTCATAAAGTCAATTTCAACATGTTAGATGATTCCTTCAAAATCCAAGTGCAATTGGGAGATGGAAAGTCCATCCAAGATGAAGGAAAGAGAAACATGAAAATAACCTAAATTCAAGGTAAGAGTT
>JARHVA010004545.1:570000-627500 GCA_037957365.1 Torreya grandis | reverse complement strand
CATGCCAAACTTTATAATTGTTTGAATAATAAGTGAAATCAAACACTTTGATCAACTAATAATAAAATAATTATATAATATGTGGATAATAAGTGAAATCAAGCACTAGATTACATTTATATTAATATAATTTACATATTTGATTTTATCTCACATTTTTTTTACTATAGCATCAATGAATCTTGCATTTGGAGAAGATGACCATGGGGATTTATTTTCAAAAGGCAAGAAAATTATAGAGGGAAGAGTGTATCCAAGTAGGAGGACACTACATTATAGATACGTAGGAAGGGGATTTGTTTTGTCAATGTTAACATGGTATTGGATGGAAAATTACAATTTAACTTTTTAGTTGATGAATTTAAAACGTTGATAGATGTCCAAACTAAAGGATACCACACTGTTTAGGAAGAGAGGAAATAGTCAAACCACATAGATTCGTCAATTCCACTAATTCATAGTGATCACATATGTAGTGACTTTGAGGATGATAGTGCTATCATGGAACTAGAGGCAATGATGACACTAAAATCACCATTAATACAAGGTTATATATATATATATATATATATATATATATATATATATATATATATATATATATATAAAACCTTGTATTAATGGTGATTTTAGTGTCATCATTGCCTCTAGTTCCATGATAGCACTATCATCCTCAAAGTCACTACATATGTGATCACTATGAATTAGTGGAATTGACGAAAACCACATAGATTCGTCAATTCCACTAATTCATAGTGATCACATATGTAGTGACTTTGAGGATGATAGCACTATCATGGAACTAGAGGCAATGATGACACTAAAATCACCATTAATACAAGGTTATATATATATATATATATATATATATATATATATAACTAATTTTTATATAAATAATTTTGTTTTCAAATATAAATATTTTGGTAAAAATGATAAGATAACATGAGGGTTTATAACTAATGTGCTAAAAGATCATCAAAATTATGAATAGATATTATGACCCTTGAATTATTGTGTAATAGTTGAAAATATCATAAAGTATTGTTATGAATGCTAAAACTTTATGCAACCTAAGAAATTAATATCTTATCTAGTATAAATATTGATTTCCATAAAATAGGAAGTGCCCTAATGGTTAAAGGGAGTGATCAGTTGGATGTTCCATCCCTTGTACATGTTGGTAAATAGAATTTGAATTTTAAAGGTGTTGGTGTCAAATTGATCCATTTATGCTCATCTACAAACAAATATGTTGCACATGGAACAATTACAAATGTACTTGAAGGATATATGGTACAATTTAAAGGATTGTATGTCAATACTGATGGGTGTCATTATGCCCTTCATTTGATCAACTTTCTATTGATATCATATTTAACCATGGCTGTGTCCAAAGCTATATGTAACAAGAAGAATCATGATGATTTAGTAATTGATTGTAGGTATTTGTATATTTTTTTTGTTTTGGGGGATTTTTAATGTCTTGAGGACTTTTTGATTAAAACCTTATTGGAATCAAACTATGTGAATTTGCTAGAGGTAAACACAATTTGTAGAAATGAAATATATTACTAGAAATAAACACACGTATAAATGAAATTGATTTTTGGAAATAAACACACATTGCAGAAATGAAAATGATTGCTAGAAACAAACACACATTGTAGAAATGAAATTGATTACTGGAAACAAACACATGTTGCAGAAATGAAATTGATCTTAAAACCCCTGCAGGAACAATTTTACAACAAATTTTAACTTTAAGGAGTTAGAAGCATTTATAAATTTAACATAATTACCTATTTAATTTTGTAAATAGAAATATAAATACCGACAAAAATTTGAAGATCCTGGTTCTTCAGAGTGGGCTCTTGCTCTACCTAGAAACAGGATTGAATAATTTAATTTGCTTTCAAAATAGAAATGGCTATTTCATTGATAAAATGTTATGTATTACAAAATGTACTAATTTATCCTTATCTCTCTATTCTTAAATGATTTTATACACACTTTTCTAAATTATTAGGTATTTATATATATACTTCTACTTATGGCACATTGATTATTATAACTGCTTCATAGATATGATGGAACTGAATCGCACCTAGAATAGATCCTGAATCAAGATGTGGCTAGATGTCCAGCTGTGTGATAAATGTCTTGATTCTACAAGTTTGGCAAATCAAGAATCTATACTTGATTTAATGGGATCATTGATTTGATAGATCACCAACCATTTAGAATAGATCCTCATTAGTTCCATATCTAGGCATAAAATTTTTAAAGCTTATATATAAGAGTACTGGAGCTAAATATAGAGTTATGGAGCTAAGTCTAAAAATGTGATGACTTGAAATAGTATGGTGGAGTTTTGGAACTAATTGTGATGGTTTTAGAATAGATTCTGTAGGTTTCAAGACTAACTATGATGATTTTGGAATAGATTTTGCAGGTTCCAGAACTAATCTGAATTGAGTCCAATGCTTCCAAAACATGTAATCCACTTCATATTTGTTTTTTAGCCTGATGATGACCTATTTTATTGCAAAACTAGAATTTTCCAACACACTTGTTAGGAATTACAGGTCTTTAAAAATGTTACAATCACAATCAACAAAAGATGGATAATCACATCCTAACTCATCTCAGATCAAAATAAAAGTTACAAAATGCAATCAAACTTAATAGAAAGAGAGATTAAGATGAGGTCATTTATTATATAGTTATCAGGCATATCCTAGCCTTATCACTTCCCCCAGACATACTTGTTTGTAAGTCCCTTTACAAAGTTTATTCTTTAAATTTGGGATTGTATATCCTGCATTATATTTAATTGCTCAAATCAAATGGCTGAAACTGAATATCCCAATGCTTTGACTTAGAAGTAGTATACCCTACTCCTACTTCTACTTTTCTCTTCCATTCCTCAAATTGAGTGGGATGTTGAGGTTCTCTATTTTTATAAGGAGATATGGGGGTGAGAAGTAGAGGTGGCCTTGTCTGCATTCCTATCCATATGTTTAGGGGAATTTCATTGATCCAGGGAATTATTGTGCATAAAGCTTTTGCCCTTTCTAAACTCTAGATCAAATTTGAAGGGGATTCTACTTCCCTTATTTTTAATTCCATTGAGAGAAATTCCTATCTTTTTAAACATGCATCATATATATTATCAAAATTTGCCATTTCATAAGAGGTGAAGACATCCATGCTTTGTTATAAATTGAAAAGATAAGGTCCCTTGAATTTATCATTAAATGCATGGGATTGGAAATATGTAGCAAAGGTAGATGGATTACCATAATGAATTCTCATATAGAGAACAGATGAACTAGCCTTTGACCAATGGTTTGACTTCCTTTCTTTCCATGCAATCTAATTTTGAAGAATAGAGACAAATGCATTAAGCTAGATTTCTCCTACATACAAATTGATCATAAAACCTGTATTTCTTTCTAGCATAAAATTATAGAGGTAAAATTCACAAAGAAGGTTTTTCTATTTTGTATTAGCTAAGGAGTAGGTGGCTGAGAAATTAGCTTCATCTTTTATTTCATGTGGAATGCCACATGCTATCTATGCCAACTGCGAGCGAATGAATTATTCTTCTAAAAACATGCTATAAATAGGAGAAGGTCTTCTTCATGCAAACATATTCTCACTCATCATACAAACTATTTGTATTTTCACAAGACATTTATACTTATTATTTTCCTCATAAAATTTGTCTTCCCATTCCTTCCTTGCTTTCTCTTCTTCCACTAGTTTGCCTTTCAAGTCTGTATTGGATGCTTTGATTTCATTAAGTTCTTTGCATGTGCCTTCCTATAACTATGAGTGGAAAATAAGTTAATTTAGTTTGTGCAGAGACTATTGACATAGAGGTCTATCTTATACATTTTTCATCATTCTCCATTAGTTTCCTTTTAGTTTCTACTAATTCCTCATTCTTGGCTATGAACTTGTTTGTTAATTCTGCAAGGAGCATTTCCTTCTATTCTAACTTGAGTTTGAGGAAGTTCAATTCCTTATCCTTTTCCTTGATAATGAGTCCTACTCTAGACAAAAATAGAGCCTATTTAATCTGTTGGTATTTTTCTTTTTCTAAAATTTATTGAGGAGTTAAGAATTCTTCTTCCACCATAGGGGATTTCCCTTTCCTTCTCCAAGATTCCTATTCATCTTCTACATGTGATGGTGTTTCTATCTTACTGTCTTGTTTATCTTCTACATGTGATGGTGCTATTGTCTCACCCATTTCATGGAAAACTAGCTCCTCAAATATTTCATCTCCATTTTCCTTTTCTATTTGGCTTGGTCCAAGAGGAGTCATGCTGCCTAAAATATCAGTAGCTTCAGTTTCCAACCTCTCTTATTCTTCTAGCTCCTCTGAACTTTCTTTAGACTTTTTATGACATTTTCTTTATTTAAGAGCCTCAAAATGTGTAGACATAGGTCTCCTCTTAGAACTTCTAGTTTTTTCCTTTTGGTCAGGCCTAGGTGAACTATCACTATCAAAGACATGTATCAGTTCTTCTGTAGCTTCTGTAAAAGAAGAAATTTCTTGAGAAGGTATAGTAGGGTCTACAATTTTAAATTTTCTCCTAGATTTTCTTCTTTTTGATACTTCATCTTCCCCTAGTCTTTTATTTTCCTCAGCAATGGTATCAATTTTCAAATGAACTAAAGGGGTAGGAGGAGTTGCTATTATCTTTTTGGAAATACTAGGGTTTTGCCCAAATTTGCCAAGAAATTTGTCCCACATTTCTTCCCCATTTTTATTTGAAAGGAAATGGTGTTGGCATACTAAATGCACTAACCCATGATGTTTTATTATTCCTACACCCTAAGAATACCTCTGGGCCATTACATGGATTGATTCAAAAAGAAACCCTAGAAGGTTTACTCTATATTCTAGTTTTTTGGCACCATATCTAAGGTGTATAAATATTTTTAAGGCTTATTTTCCTATTATCCCAAATTGTCCATCATAGGTTAAATATTTGACTATCCAAAATGCTACTCTATCAAAGGGTTTGGGTAGGCTGGCCCTTTTGACTCCTTTAATGACTTTCTTTGTATTATAAATATACTGGGGTTCAACTTCCCCTACTTTCCACAAGGTTTTAGCCAGGTATTTTGATGTCCCCTTAATAGGGTTTGGGACATGCACTATTGGTATCTAGACATTTCAATTATTATATTCACAAAAAAAGGAATACAAACCTTCCAAATTTTGGTCCTTATTTTTTCTAAATTAATAACAAATTATCTTACTAGTTCATCATTGTATTTGGGAAACTTCTTTAGAAACTCTAGCCATCCTACCTACTGAGAGATAGTTGCTACTTCATCATCTGCAAGGAGTTGGGTATCATTGTCTGGTTCTGACTTCTTTTTGATTCCCATGATTTGTTCTTCTTTGAATCTTTCACAAGTTAGCTAAAAATTGCTTCTCATCTCAGTAAAATTGATGAATTTGGCTATGAAACTAGTGGATTCAGTAGTTGATCTGGTAAATTTAGTTATGGAATTATTTTACTCAGCTGTAGAATTTAGCAATTTTAGCTATTAAACTATTGTACTCAGCTATAGAATTGATGGAGTTAACTCACTATATCTCTTTTGAAATTTTTCTAGAGTTGGTTTTTACTTTGTTGATTCAATCATACAAATGGTTCTTTATGACTATCTACTAACTCATTCCATCATCAATATCCTTCTCATGATTTTGCACATTTAACCATGATATATAATAGATGACTCATCATACTAACCTTTCTAAATCAAGTCTAATCACACATGTAAACTTTCATTAAACCTTTAACAAGTTAAAAACATAATTACCATCCTTGATGATGTAATTCCTCCATCATGTTGACACATCATCCCTAAAAAATGGTTAGAGAATTGTTAGAATTCAAAAAAAAAGTTTTATTTGAATTAGATACTTATTTGAGAGTTTTTTTTTGGGGAAGAGAATGCCATTTACTAGTTTTCATTCTCTTCCCTTTATTTTGGATCTCTTCATCTGATTATTTGATCATTTTGGAAGAAATGGGTTCTTCTATATGATCAAATTCTTTGTTTACTTCAATCTGATTTAAGAATTCATCCTTAGTAGGAGGCTTCCTATAAAGTTTTAGCTTGTGTCCATTGACCAAGATTATTCTTCTACTACCATTAATGGGAAGTAACTAGATAGACCCATTGTCAAATATCTGCTTGATCTAGTAAGGTTCCAACCATCTGGTTCTTAATTTACCTTTGAATTGTTGGTACTTAGAATCAAACAACAATGCCTAGTCTCCTTTGAATTATCTTTCCTTGATATGTGAATCATGCCATTGCTTCCTTTGACCTTGGATTATCTCTATCTGGTGAAGTGCTTCCATTCTAAACTCATCTAATTCACTGAGTTAAAGGATTCACTCCTTTTGAGCTACATCTACTTTAATTCCCACCTTAGCTTCTATCCTAAATGTCTGTAGTTTAAACTCAATAGGGAACAAGGGATTTTTTGCATAGACTAACTCATACGGTGAAAACCCAGTTGTGGTTTTCCAAGTTGTATTGTAAGCCCAGACAGCTTCAGGTAGTCTTTTTACCCAATCTCTTCTTTTAGCTTCAAATATTTTAGTGAGGATGTTTTATAATTCTCTATTTATTACTTCAACTTGTCCATTTGCTTGTGGATGATAGGGAGATGACTTCTTATGATTGATCTGATAATACATTGTGAAAGCCTAGATCATATTGGACATAAATTATGGTCCCTAGTCTGAAACTAAGCTTCTTGGTGCTCTAAACTCTACCATAATTCTATGTCAAATGAAATCAGCAACTACTTCTTTAGTGGCATTTGTTAAAGCCTACACTTCTACCCATTTTTTTACATAATTAGTACACACAAAAATGTGCTCTTTTCCTTGTGAAGGAGGATTAAAAGGTCTAACAAAATCCAATCCCCATCTCTCAAATGGTTCGATCACTACTTGTGGTTGTAGAGGCATTTCATTGGTAATGGTTGTCTATCCCTTCCTTTGACAAGGATCACACCGCCTGATATATCTCTTCACATATTTGTATAGAGATGGCCAATAGTAACTAGTGCCAAGTATCTTGTGAGCTATTTTTTTCACTGAATAGTGTCCTCCACTTGGTTCATCATGACATGCCCAGAGGATGTCAAAAATTTCATCTTCTCTTACACACATGCGTAAAACCAAATCAGGACCATATCTAAATAGCATTCCATTTAACCACTTGAACTGTGCACTAGTTTTGATTAATTTTTTTATTTGTTTTTTAGTGAAATAAGGAGGAAACTTCCCTGTTGTAAGATAATTTTCCATGTTAGCAAACCATGGTGTGCTAGCTGAAATAACAAATAATTGTTCATTTGGAAAGTTATCCTTGACTGGATCCTACTCCCCTGTACTGGTCAATCTTGACAAGAAATTATCTACCACATTAGATTTGCCTAGATTATCCACAATGGTAATATCAAATTCTTGTAAAATTAATAACCATCTAATTATTCTACCTCAAACCACTAGTTTGTTCATTAAATATTTAATTGTTGAATGATCTGTATGTACAAATATTTTGTACCCTATAATGTAATGTCTAAATTTATTGATTGCATAGACAACAGCCAAAAATTCTTTTTTAGTGGTAGTGTAATTTCTTATAGTGGGAGTAAAATTTTTACAGAGATAGTAAATAGCATACATTCTTCCTTCTTCATCTCTCTATCCCAAAACTACACCAATTGAGGTATTTGAGGCATTAGTTTGGATGTGAAAAGGTTTCTCCCAATTAGGTCCTTGCAATATTGGGGCAGTTACTGATTTCTCTTTAATTTCTTCAAAAGCATGTTGACACTATTCATCCCAAAGAAATTCACAGTCCTTGGTAATAAATTTAAACATGGGGGCATAAATTTTACTAAAATCTTTGATAAAGTGCCTATAGTATCCAGCATGTCCTAAAAATGACTTAATATATGTGGGAGTTTGAGGAATAGGCAAGTCTAAAATAATATTAATTTTGTTTCGGTCAACCTAAATTCCTCTTTTTGAAATATGGTGCCCTAATATGATCCTTTCATCAACCATCATCAAAAATTTCTCATGACTAAGAGACAAGTGATGTTGTTCACGTCTTGTTAATACTCTATCCAAAATTTTCAAGGCATCATCAAATGTATCTCAATACATAATAAATTCATCCATGTATACCTCCACATAGTCATTTGTTAGGTCTACAAAAATTTCTAATAGAGCTCTCTGAAAGGTTGTTGGAGCATTACATAGTCCAAATGGTAATACCCTATAAGCAAAGGTACCCCATGGACAAGTAAATATAGTTTTGTCCTGATCCTTAGTAGTAACTCTAATTTGATTATATCCACTAAATCCATCCAAGAAGGAAAAGTACTATTTACCTAAAAGGTTGTCTAAGACTTGATCTATGAATAGTAAGGGAAAATAATCTCTCAAGGTGGCTTTGTTCAGTTCCCTATAGTCAACACAAATTCTCCATTTTCCATTATTTTTAGGGAAAATTACAAGATGAGACACCCACTGGCTATCTAGGATAGGGTAGATAAAACCTACTTGTAATAGTTTTTCAATTTCTTGTTTGACTATATCCCTTAAGGCTAGATTAATCCTTTTCTGAAGTTGCCTAACTGGTCTAATGTTTTTAGTATAAATGTGATGGGTGTAGATACTTGGATGAATTCCCTTCATATCTCTATAGTCCCAAGCAGAAGCTTTAGTATGATCTTTTAGAACATCAAATAGTTTGGCTTTTTCATCATTATTTAACCAACTATTAAAATTCAAAAAAATTCTTGGTTGAATCTCAACATGTTTGGTTCTAGGATATGATGAACTAATTTGTTGAAGAGGTTCCATTAAGGTGTTTAGTTGATAGGAATGTGGTAACAACATATGATATGTAGCAACATCTCCAAATGTTCCTAAAGGTAGAATGTTGGACAAAGGACAATAGGAAGAGTTATGATACTTATCTTGTTGTAGATCAAACTCCTCATTACTACTATTTTCCAAAAAAAAATCACCATCTCCTGATATCTATAAAGCAGATGCTATAGATCCTTCCTTTCCCCAAGAGAAATCACATTCTTTCGAAGTGAAGTTATCTTCACTTGCAAAAAAATTGTCTGATTTTGGAACTAACTGTGAAGGTTCCAAAACTAACTGTAATGGTTTCAAAACTAACTATGAAGGTTCTGAAACTAACTATGATGGTTTTCAAACTAATCCTGACTACTCCAATGATGATTTATGTTTATTTAATGAAAGATTAACCATATAATCTATTTCCCATACATGATCCTACAATGTTATCATAGCCAAAGAAGATAGATTTTTCTCATTAATATCGAGATTATCAACCCATAATTTTGCTTGATTATCAATGAAAAGTCATGCAGAGGGATATAATTAAATATGATTATAATTTTTACCATTTTAAATAGTCATATCACCTGACCTACAATTAATTAAGTCAATAACTGTAACTAACCATGGTCTCCCCAAAATAATGGGATAACTAGGTGTTTTACATTTTGGCTACAATATAAGTCAATTGGATATCCCCATGATTCCACCATCATTGCCACATCTTCAATAACTCCTTCTGGTTTTGCTACAGACTGATCTGCCATCTACAATATGGTATTAGTAGGTTGTATGCCTATTAATGGTAATGTTTTAAAAGTGTCCATTGTCATTACATTGAGAGCTACACCCAAATCAATCAAAATGTTATGTATATCCCTATTCCCTATAGAAATAGAAATAATAGGGCTTCTAGGATCTCCATATTTAGGTAGTAAGAATTTCCTTGCTAATAAATCATCAAGTTTCTTGTCTACCTGAATATACTGGGGTACTACTTCTTCCTTCTAGGTTTTTTGAAACATAACAATTTGATTAACTTGTTCAACTCTAGAATATAATTATTTTCTTGTAAAAATGGTATTGCAATATTCAATCTTCTTAGTTCCTACACCAATTCATATTCCTTAAGTTTTATGGTTTCTTTAAGTCTTTCTAGAAATGGAATCTCAGTAGAATTGCTTTCTAGTTCCTTATCTTTTTCTTTCTCATCTTCCTTAGGTGTAACTGTGCTAGGGGTTTTAACTTCTTCTATCATCTCAATGATTATAACAGGTGGACTACTAACAATTTTGATATATCTGGTTTGAATGTTTTTACAATCCATTGTATTTAAATCAACTGATTTTTTTGGTTCTATTTCATATACAGGAGTTATTTGTTTATTTCTTGGGTTTGCTAATGGTTGTGCTGGCATTTGTGTTTGGACTATGTTTTCAACCTATGGATTTTGTACTGGAGGTCCCATTATGGCTTTTTGGTTCTAATTTGGATATGTTTTCCCTTGCACATAATTATTAGGGGCCCATCTAGGTTGTGGCCAAGCATAAGGATTTCCTTGACCAGTCCAAGGTTGTTGATGTCCTTGAGTATACCAAGATTGACTTGCCCAATCCTGAGGATGCCATGTGGGTTAAGGGGCCTAAGGTGGTTGTCCCCAAATTTTTGGTAATGTTTGAGCTACCCATGACATCATCCAAGGATTAGGATCTAGTCTTGGCATAAACTGTCCTTGGTTAGGTTATCTCTGAACAAAATTTAATTCTTCTGTAGTGGATGATGTATTGGTTTGTTTGAGATAATTTTTTATGAGTGGAAGAAGATAACAAGCATGAGTATCATGTTCTTTAGATTCACATACATGACATACTTCTATTTTATCCAAAGGACATTCCCATATTGCATGCTTCTTCCTACATCTAGGACAATACATGGCTAATGGTTCAAGTTAAGCATTTGCTTTAGCTTGAAATCCATCCATGGTAGAGGTTAATCGAACTAATATGTCTATTTTAAAGTTTTCTAGTTCATCCATAAATTTTTTCATATTTGGAGTTGAATTTTTAACCATTTTCCTTTTTCTAGGTCCACCTTTTATCCTTGAATAGTTTCTACAAATTTATATGATTTCATCCATTCTTAATTGAGAAATGTTTCCTCTGCCAATTAAATCAAGGGTTTCCCTAGATTCATCATCTAAACCTTTAATAAAAATGGTTTTACTTAAATCTTATTGAAATAAAAATCCATATATTTTACTCACAAAGAGGAATCTATCCAAATAATCTTCCATATTCTCATCTTCTTCCTATTTTATTTTGAAAAATTCTTCCTTTCAATTTCTTCCTCTATAATAATCTTGATATTTGTCTAGGAAGACAGTTTCCATTTATTCCCAATTGGTAATATAATTAGATGTTAATCCCATAAACCACCTCATTGTTTCATCCTTCAAGGTAGATGGAAACAACTTTAGTTTTTGATTATCTGCCTTGTAATCATAAGTCTGACATAGTACTTTAAAATTGAATAGAAATTGGTCAAGATCCTTAGATGACATTCCTCTAAATGTGGGCAAGTGTGTAGGTGAAATGTTATTCATAGTGGTTTCATCATCATCAATCTAAATGGGATAGGTAAATGTTCTCTTAGGCTCTCTTCCAACTTCTCGTGTCATCTCTCTAGTATTTTCTAGTCCCTTCTCCCAATCAATGTGGTATGTAGTCTAATTTGGGGATGGTGAAAAGTCAAGAGTAAGAGGTTGACTACTCAATTGAGAATCAAAACTTTCAATGGATCTTGAGAAATAATCCTCCCCCCTAAGTATCTACTTGGTTCTGGTGACTGATCAAAAAATACCAAAAATGGCAATTATGCTTCTTGTTTTGTAGGAGATAATGGTGTCTCCAATTCTTGCTCAATGTCCTTTCTTAAACTAGAGGATGATGGAATTTCTTGTTCAGATATTTTGGGGAGAAATATACCCTTGGAATCTCATGGTCTACTCATAAATTAGGAAAAATTTCTTTAATTACTAAATGAATGATTATTGCTCTTGTTGACACCCAATTAGAAAATTCCAACTAGTGGTCCTTGGCAATGGTGCAAAAAATGATGGGTGTCATTATTCCCTTCATTTGATCAACTTTTTGTTGATGTCATATTTAACTAGGGCTGTGTCTAAAGCTATATGAAACAAGAAGAATCATGATGATTTAGTAATTGATTTTAGGTATTTGTATGTTTTTTTTTGTTTTGGGGGATTTTTAATGTCTTGAGGACTTTTTGATTAAAACCTTATTGGAATAAAACTATGTGAATTTTCTAGAGGTAAACACACTTTGTAAAAATGAAATAGATTACTAGAAATAAACACACATTACAAAAATGAAATTGATTGATAGAAACAAACACACGTTGCAGAAATGAAATTGATTGTTGGAAACAAATACATGTTGCAAAAATGAAATTGATTGTTGGAAACAAACACACATTATAGAAATGAAATTGACCTAAAAACACCTACAGGAACAATTTTACAATAGATTTTAACTTTAAGGAGTTATGAGCATTTATAAATTTAACAGAATTACCTATTTACTTTTATCAATAGAAATATAAATACTGACAAAAAAATGAAGATCTTGGTTCTTTGGAGGAGTGGACCCTTGCTCTGCCTAGAAAAAATATTGAACAATTTAATTTGCTCTCAAAATAGAAATGGCTATTTCATTGATAAAATGTTTTGTATTAAAAAATGTACTAATTTGTCCTTATCTCTCTATTATTCAATGATTTTCTACACACTGTTCTAAATTCCCAAGACTTTATATATATTCTTCTACTTGTGGCACATTGATTGTTGTAACTACTTCATAGATATTATGGAACTGAATCACACCTAGAATAGATGCTAAATCAAGATGTGGCTAGATGTCTAGCTATGTGATAAATGTCTTGATTCTACAAGTTTAAAAAATTGAGAATCTGTTCTTGATTTAATGGGATCATTAATTTGATAGATCACCAACCATTTAGAATAGATCCTCATTAGTTCCATATCTAGCCACAAGAGTTTCAGAGCTTATCTATAAGAGTACCAGAGATAAATATAGAGTTTCGGAGCTAAGTCCAAAAATGCAATGACTTGAAATAGTATGGTGGAGTTATGGAACTAATTATGATGCTTTTAGAACAAATTTTTCAAGTTTTAGGACTAACTGTGATGATTTCATAAGAGATTCTATAGGTTCTAAAACTAATCTAAATTGAGTTCAATGCTTCCAAAAGATGCAATCCACTTCATATTTGTTTTTTAGCCTGATGATGACCTATTTTATTGTAAAACTAGAATTTTCCAAGATACTTGTTAGGAATTACATGTCTTTTAAAATGTTAGAATCACAATCAACAAAATATGGATAATCACATCCTAATTCATCTCAGATCAAAATAAAAGTTATAAAATGCAATCAAACTTAATAGAAACAGAGAGTAAGATGAGGTCATTTATTAAATAGTTATTGGGCATATCTTGGCCTCATCAAATATCTTTAGTGTTTATATAGATAAAGTATTCAACCCTCCTTGCAAAGAATTCTTCCTATCATAAGGATCTCTCATATAATGGCATATATGTAAATTGGCCAACATATACACTTCTCCCTTGGATGTCAAATTCTAATAACTTACATAAGAGGTGAAGGTCAACATGTGGGATGAATTAGAATACCAATAACCCCAGTTGGTATATCTAGTTTCTTTTGACACCACTAATTATAATCACTCCATAAACATTATCTAAAATTATCGAAAACATAAAAAATTGAATTTCACTCTACCTAGTTCATCATATAGAAAAGTTGGTGGCAATATAAAATGGTGTGGAATATCATTCCTACATATCAGACTATCTCAAAAAAATTACTATTTATTCCATCAAAATTCTATGGTATAAAGATAGAGCCCTAAATGAATAGGTCATAATAAATTTGTGTTAGATGCATTAACAAAAATGCCATCTTTAATGTGGATGAGGAATATATGTAGGTATATAAAATAAAATTTTATGAGATGGATGCCTATCAAGATGCATGGAACAAAGCTAATGGTTACCCAACAAGCACTTTTTATAGTCATAAATCTAGTTGGATAAATGCTGGAAATATTGTCATTGATGTTAAAGGTCTAACATTATTGGTGATAAAGGCCCCATTACATTTAATGATGTTTTTAATAGTTATATCTTGGCTAATGTATGTTATTTTTATTTAATATTAATGAATATATTTTTGGTTGCATATAAGACAAAAGAAGGGCCCATGGAGAAGTCAAAGAGTCACAAGGTAAAGACAAAAGAAGAATGGGATGCATTTTCCCATGAAGAGTCATCTTGGGGAATTCCAAGAGTCACCAAGTGAAGACAAAAGAGGAAGGGCACAATTTCTCATGAAGGGACACTTTGAAGAATACGAAGAGTCACCAAGATAAGGACAAAAGAGGAAAGGATGATTTTTCTTATGAAAGGTCACCACATCACTTTTCAAATGCAAGGATAAAAAGGGTCATGCAAGTTTGGTGCCATTTTCCATGAGGATTTAAGGGTCACAAAGGGGGAAGGCCAAAGGTCATTTGGAAAGCTATAAATAAAGGATTGAGAAGCCATTTGTAATGTGTGAGAAAGAATATGATTTGTATTTATTATATCTAGCTTAGAAGAGCAGAGGAGAGAGAGGAAAGAGATATTGTAATGAACTATCATTTATTGAGATAGTAACATCGAGAGATAGTTGTGTGATATACATAAAAGGGGTTGGTGCTCCTATAGGTTGGTGCTCATGAATAGTTATAGTGTTGGTACTCAACAAAGGGGTTGGTGCTCTTGTGGGTTGGTGCTCATGAATTATTATTATATTGGTTCTTAGAAAAGGGGTTGGTGCTCATGAATTATTGTTGTGTTGGTGCTCAGTAAATGGGTTGGTGCTCCTGTGGGTTGGTGCTCATGAATAATTGCTATGTTGGTGCTCGACAAAGGGGTTAGTGCTCCTAAAAGTTAGTGCTTGTGAATATTTTAGTTTGAGTTAGTGCTCATTCTTATACTTGAGATTTTTCTCCATGGTTTTTCCCATAATGGGTTTCCACTTTAAATCTAGTGTCTCTCTCTATCTTATGTGGTGTTTATTATTTCAGTTTTATTACATATCTTGAATGTATGTTAAAGTGGAATTTGATGAAGGGAAGTTTATAAGATTTATGATATACTGATTGACCCCATCTCTTAGTATATCCCATGCTTAACAATTGGTATTAGAGTAGATTCCTTTTGAAAAAAAATTATAGCTTGAAGGTAGATCGAGAAAGCACGATGGCTAGATCACATGAAGGATTTTCTACAAATAATGCACCTTTGTTTGATGGGATGAATTAAATTTTTTTGGAGCATAAGAATGAAGACTTATTTGATGGCCCTTAGATTCAACATATGGCAAGAAGTGGTAGAGGAACATGAAGAGCCATAGACACTTGTAATTACTCCAAGAAAAAAGAAGGCAAGTGAATGTAATGTTAAAGCTTTAAATGATATTTTATGTGGTTTATGTGAATCTAAATTTATCAAAGTTATGCAATGTAAATCTTCTCATGAAACTTGGGTAAAACTTGAGAATATTTACAAAGGTGATGGAAAGGTTTAGCAAGCTAAATTTTAGACTTTTAGAAGATAGTTTAAAAGTTTGAATATGGAAGAAGAAGAAGATATAGCAAGTTATCTTTTGTGAGTTGATAAAATAGTAAATTAGATTCAAGGTCTTGGAGAAAAGTTGGAAGAGTCAATGGTGGTACAAAATGTTTTGAGATCTCTACCAATGAGATATGATGTAAATGTTTTGACAATTGAGGAGATGAAGAATTTAGCCAGGCTAAAGATGGATGTGCTTCATGGTATAGTCACGACATCTGAGATGCAGACTGAATAAGATAAAACCTCAAAGAGAGAAGTATATTTCAAGATATCAAACAAAGATAAATCTAAGATTCAAGAATCAAGTGATAGTTCCAGTGATGATGGAGATGACAATGGAGCTCTTTTCATTTGAAAGACAAAAAGGGTAATATGTAAATATCAAGGAAAATTACCTTTTAAAATTTTTAATTGTGGAAAGATTAGATTTTTTTTAGCTAAGTTCCCAAATAAGGGTAATGATGATGAATAAGGAAAGTCTGCATATAAGAAGAATTTCAAAGGTAAATTCAAGAAATGATTTGAGAAGAAGAGCATGTATTCTAAATATCCTAGCTTAGTTAAAGATAGTAGAGTTAGTGATTCAGAAGAAGAAGAGATTCTATTCATGGCCATACATGAAGATGCCTCTATAATAAAAGGTATAGATTATCAAGAAGAAGAAGAGGATGAAGTCGAAGTGAATCTAGAAGGAGAACTCATTTGTGCCTTAGAAGAGTTAGAAGCTATTGAGAAAAAGAATCGAAGATTGAAGTGCTAGATTGATAAAAATCAAAAGGAGTCAAAGGAAATAATTGATGCTCTAACAACACACATTGAATAAGCTAAAAGGAATGAAAAAGATCTAATAGTACAATTGCAAAAAGTAAGAAAAGAATGTGAAAGGTATTCTATTGAAATTGCCTCTTTAAAAGAAGATATTGAGAAAGTAGTCAATGATAAAGTAGTTAGTGATTCAAAATTTGAGGATAGCACTAACATACTAAATAAGATATTAAAAATACAAAAGGCAAATTTAGATAAGACATGTATCAAATTTGAAAATAAAAAGAGCTATGTAGAAGCTCTTACAAAAGAGGAAACAAAAAGGGAAGAAGTGAAGAATAGAGAGGACATTTCAAACAAAGAAGGTTGGAGGGAATAAAGCTACAAAAGGTAATCAAGTCAGAGATACATAGGCAGGTCTTATTTTTATGGTTACTATTTTTATTGTAATGGATATGGTCATAAGAAATTAGAATGTCAAAAAAGAGCTAATAGTTTTAAAAATAAGAAGGAAAGTCATGTAGAAGCTACAACACTTTTGCTCCTCTATCAAGCTTTGGTGAAGAGGCCATAATATGTTACAAATGTAACAACTTCAGACACATAGATTGGTACTAGAGAAGTGTGTTTGAGTGAATCAAGAAGGACTAGATTTTCAAGGCTCCATTCATCAAGAAGGTTAAGACATGTTCATGGTAGAAGAAACAACCTGAAGATTATATGTTGGTTCAGATAGCTTTGCATATAAGAAATGAATATCAACCATGGTTCATTGATAGAGGATGTTTGAGGCATATGATAGGATACAAGAGTAAGTTTATAACTCTAAAGAAGATCAATGGTGGCACAGTGAAATTTGAAGATAAAACCACTGCTAAGATAGCCAGAAAACGTACTTTGAGTTTTTATAATGGTAGAACCAAGACTAAGAATGTTTTATATGTAAAAGGTCTTAAGCATAATCTATTGAGTGTAAGTCAAATATGTGATTAGGGATACACATTAAAGTTTTATATATAAGGTTGTGAGATTAGAATAAAATATTCAAATGAGTTGATTGCAGATGCTCAAAGGACATGCAATAATTTATATGTATTATCAGATATCTTCTCAAAGGCACGATCAAAGGACACATTCAAAGATCTGCAATAGGAGTTGGGATTAATTTCTATTACTTCTTGCCATTGAGGTTTACCATTAGTTGAGGGGGAGCTAAGTGTTAGCTCTAGGTAGGCCCTTTACCATTGATGTCAAAGGGGAGAATAATAGGTTTAGGTATAGGTATAGGTACAAGTGTAAAAATAAGTATAAGGAATAGGTATAGGTTGCTACAGTAAGGGGTAGTTACTATATGTTTTTAGATGACAGTATGTGTAGGTTTCACGATATGGTAGTTTCAAGATTGAGGTTGCCATCAATGACAAAGGGGGAGATTATTTGAAATATTGTCATTGATGTCAAAGGTCTAGCATTGTTGGTGATAAAGGCCCCATTGCATTTAATGATGTTTTTAATAGTTATATCTTGACTAATGTGTGTTAATATTTATTTAATGTTAATGAGTATATTTTTGGTTACATATAAGACAAAAGAAGGGCCCATGGAGAAGTCAAAGAGTCATGTGGTAAAGATAAAAGAAGAATGGAATGCATTTTCCCATGAAGATTCATCTTGGGGAATTCCAAGAGTCACCAAATGAAGACAAAAGAGGAAGGGTGCAATTTCTCATGAAAGGACACTTTGAGGAATATGAAAAGTCACCAAGATAAGGATGAAAGAGGAAAGGATGCTTTTGCTTATGAAGGGTTACCACATGACTTTTCAAATACAAGGATATGAAGGATCATGTAAGTTTGTTACCATTTTCCATGAGGATTGACGGGTCACAAAGGGGGAAGGCTAAAGGTCATTTGGAAAGCTATAAATAAAGGCTTGAGAAGCCATTTGTATTGTGTGAGAAAGAGTATGATTTGTATTTATTATATCTAGATTAGAAGAGCAAAGGAGAGAGAGGAAAGAGATATTTTAATGAGCTATCATTTGATAAGATAACAATATTGAGAGATAGTTGTGTGATATACACAAAAGGGGTTCATGCTCCCATGGGTTGGTGCTCATGAATAATTATTGTGTTGGCGCTCAACAAAGGGGTTGGTACTCCTGTGGGTTGATGCTCATGAATTATTATTGTGTTGGTGCTTAGTAAAGGGTTTGGTGCTCCTATGGGTTGGTTTTCATGAATTATTATTGTGTTGGTGCTCAGCAAAGGGGTTGGCACTCCTATGGGTTGGTGCTCATGAATAGTTATTGCGTTGGTACTCAACAAAGGGG
Organism: Torreya grandis; assembly: GCA_037957365.1. NCBI lineage: Eukaryota > Viridiplantae > Streptophyta > Pinopsida > Cupressales > Taxaceae > Torreya > Torreya grandis. Next base: position 608,729 of record JARHVA010004545.1, on the reverse strand, counting down.
TTGGTGCTCTTGCAAGTTGGTGCTTGTGAATATTGTAGTTTGATTTGATGTTCATTCATATACTTGAGATTGTTATCCATGGTTTTTCCCACATTGGGTGTCTATGTTAAATCTGGTGTCTCTCTCTATCTTGTGTGGTGTTTATTATTTTAGTTTTATTGCATATATTGAATGTATGTTAAAGTGGAATTTGATTAAGGAAAAGTTTATAAGATTTATGATATATTGATTCACCCCCCCTCTTAGTATATCATTCGCTTGTGGAATATCATTCCTACATATCAGACTATCTCAAAAAAATAACTATTTATTCCATAAAAATTCTATGGCATAAAGATAGATCCCTAAATGAATAGGTCATAATAAATTTGTGTTATATGCATTAACAAAAATGCCATGTTTAATGTGAATGATTAATATATGTAGGTACATAAAATAAAATTTTATGAGATGGATACCTATCATGATGCATGAGACAAAGCTAATGGTTACCCAACAAGCACTTTTTATAGTCATAAATATAGTTGGATAAATGTTAAAATGCATTTAGTAAATGGTTATACTTTGAAAGAGAAAAAGGTCAAATACTACCACAAAAATTACTTACTTGTTAATAATCATTGAGATAAATTCATATCTTTCTCCAAATTTGACTCAATTTATGTAGTGAAATTACTTATATATTTGCACAATAGAATATTATTTTATAAAAATAAGAGTAGAATATATAGATCAAAAATAATAATTGACATAATAGTAGAATTCTTGATAAATATAATTGAGCCACTTTAAGGGGCAACCTCCATAATAATACAATAAGAGAAGAATTCATAATGTCATGCTCAAATACTAACCACTACCTCCTATATACACTCTACTTAGCCATGGTTATTTCATAGGTCAATCTTACTAAGAACATAGATAAATGTGACAAGATAATATACTAGTTATGTAAACCACAAGTCAGCCACACATATCCCTAGACATGCCATAGGTTAATGGCATAGCATGACCCTCCCCTTTAGAAACATTTTCCTCAATGTTGAATCAATCCTAGATGGTGTTGTAGGAATGTTTCATCCTCCCATGTTTCATATTCATAATGCAAATTCTTCCATTTTATCAAATACTCCTTAATCAATCTAATTCATAGTTTCTTAGTGCACATTTGAAGGATTTTTTCAAGCTTTATAATAACCCTACCTTCTTCATCTAATTTAGGTAGTTTAGTTAGAGTATAAAATCTATGTGTAATTACATTATTCAATAAAAATATATGGAATGTTAGATGTATGTGAGTTGATTGGGGGAATGCCAACTTATATGCCACACCACCAATTTTTTGTAAGATATGATAAGGGTCATAGTACTTAAGATACAACTTGTTATCCTTTTTATTTCTTCATATACATTTACTTATATGTTTATAATCATGAAAATACCCAATCACATGTGCCAAAATTTCACTCACTATATTGTTGATCTACTTACTGCTTCATTCTATTTGGTGCCATGGCTAAATTATCTCACAAATTGACAAGTACCTCTTGTTTAAGGTGAATGCATTCCTCAGTAGATTGAACCTTGAGATGGACCTTCAAGATTAAAGTGATGGATGGGGAGTAATATCCATGTAAGGCCTTAAAGGGAGATATTTTGGATGAACTATGAAAAAAAATATTATACCACCATCTAGAAAGTGGTAGGTATTGAACCCATTTATCATGTTTGTCATAAACAAAATAATAGATATATCATTCTAGACATTTTTTGGCTACTTCCATTTATCCATTAGATTGAGAATGATAGGATGATCTATGATCCAACTCGGTTCCCAAACATGCAAATAGTTTAGTCCAAAAATTACTATTAAATATGAGATATCAACCACTTACAATGATCTTTGAAGTACCATGCAATTTTTTAACTATATTGAGAAAATTAAAAGCTATTGTGTTTATAAAAAATGGTTGTGATAAGGAAAAAAATGAGCATACTTGGTGAATCTATCCACAACTACCATGATAACATTTTTACCTTCAGACTATGGTAACCTAGTAATGAAATCCATAGACACCTCCTCCCAATATTGGATGGGAATGGATAAATGATGCAAAAAAATTGGGTTCTTAATGGTCTTACCTTTGTTTTTTTGACATACCATGCATTTAGACACATATTTTTGGACATACCCCTTGAGTCTTTCTTAAAATAAATATTTCTGGATTCTATGATATGTTTTCAAAAATCTTGAGTTAACTCCTATTAGAGATGCATGAAATTACTGAAGGATGTTATGTTTGGAGAGATGGTTATTACAAAGATATAATATATATATATACCATAATTCATTCCCCTTCCATGTAATTTTTTCAAATCATCGAGAACCCTTCTAAATATTTTAAATCAAATCATGGGTAGCATTATCATTCTCAAATTTTGATCTTACTTCCTTTAGCTAATATGTCTACCAAATGGTCATTACATATAATAATGCCTCAACTTATTCATCCCTCTAGGATAGTGCATCTACCACCACATTATATTTTCCTTTATTATATATTGTCTCAAAATCATAGCCTAACATCTTTGTCACCCATTTTTATTTATAAGATAATCATTATTACAAAAAATATTTTAGGATATCATGATTAGTCTTTACCTGAAAGTGACAACCCATCAGATAACATCTTCATTCTTGACTATATGAAAAATATCCATCATTTATTTATCATAGATTGGATTGATCCCATTGTTTCTCTTAAATTGGTGACTCTCAAATGCTAGTGGTCTAAATTATTTCATGAGTATAGTCCCCATGCCATATCATGATTCATCACACTCCACAACAAAAGTTGTAGAAAAATTAGAAGTCACCAAAACTAGAGTGGTGCACATAGCCAATTTCAATTGTTCAAATTCTTTAGTATTTGTATCATTTTATTGAGAATAATATTCCTTCAAAAAATATGTGAGTATGGATGCAATGCACCTATAATATTTCAAAAACATGAGATAGTAACCAGTTAGGCCCAAAAATCCTTATAGTTTATTGAGGGTCTTGGTAACCTACCACTCCATCATCACTTGGATTTTTTTAGGATTAACATTCACTCCTTCATGTGAAACATTGTGACCCAATCACTCCACCTATTGGATGCCAAAATCACATTTGGAATTTTTGGCATAAATTTGATGTTGTTATAGAATTGAGAGTACTTATTTCACATGTTTTAAATGGTCTTACCAATTTTTGATATAAATAAATATGTCATCAAAAAAAACCAACACAAAAATTCTCAAAAATGGCCTAATAATAGTATTTATCAAACTCTAAAATGTAGATGGTGCATTTTTTAGGCCAAAAAGCATGACCATAAACTCATGATGGTCTTCATAAGTTTTTAAAATTATTTTATGTATGTCCTCTTCATAGATTCAAATCTAATGATATCTAGAGTGAATATCTCATTTTGTTAAATAAATAACACCATGAAATTCATCTAGAAATTCATCAATTGTTATAATAATAAACTTATATTTGATGGTGTACATATTAGTTCTTTGTAGTTTGGGCACATCTTCAAGTGTCATCCTTCTTCTTCACCATGACCATCAGGGAGGGATTTTCACTTTGGTTATGTCAGATGATTCTTGCCTCCAACATCTCATGTACCATCTTTTCATTTTCACTCTTATAGGCATATAAATACCTATAGGTCCTAATTTTGAGTGGTGTACTTCTATAAAGTAGTATAATGGCATGATCATGTGCATGACTTGGTGTGATTATTTTTGGCATGTCACCAAAAAAGACAAAATGGTCATCAAACACCATTTGTAAATTTGGATGGGTAAAATCCTTACTTGGCTGAACCTCTATGGAAAACAATCACACCACAAATCATTTGGAACCTTTTATGAGAATATTCATCATCTAATGGGAACTATCTAGTTGTGGATATTTATCCTATAATCCACATAGTTCAAATGTCCTAACTTCTGAATTGAAACATATGAATAGGTCCTATACATTAATCTCAATGGTGTCTAAATTTGTGATCCATTACACTCTCAACATAATTTTAACCCTCCCATGGGAATATAAAACATATGATAATCTAAGAGGTAGTCTCCCATAGAAATATTAATACTATGGCATTTTCTAGAATAGTTGACAATACCACCATCTACAATCATGACCTAAAATTCTAGAGATGGGTAAAAGAAATAGTTTAAATGAGTATCCAACTTAATATTGATAAATTTGTGCATGATCCTAGAGTCAATCAACATATCCACCTTATATTTATTGAGGAATACCACTACCAAGATTTTTTTAAATACTGATACCTAAAAGTGTATGATAGGAATGGTAGGTTGAGAATATTTAGATTCATCCTTAGGTTCATCTAAACCTATACCTAAGGCCTCATCATCTCTATCATCCTCATTGGTTCCTTCAATGTCAAACAACTTATTTTAATCACAAAAATGTCATTCTCTCCATTTTATATCATAGCCAAAACACAAACCTTGTACACAATTCTCTTCAATTTACTGAGGGATCAATCTAGTAGGCTAAAGAAGTGATGGTGCTACAAAATTATGTTCATAGACATTAGTGAAAGTTTTTCAATTGATCATATATTTTTCCTCTACCATGAATTCCCTTAGGATGGCTTTAAATATTGAACTAGGACTAAATATGTGAACCTCCAACTAGATGATATATTTGAGGCCACCCAAAAATAGATCAATTAAATTTTCCTCGATGATGTCTACCACACATAAAGAGATATTATGAAGCTGATGAAAATAATCATTTATAATCCCTTTTTGGCATAGTTTGGATAGATACATAGAATAATTTTATAATAAATTTTTATTATATTAGAGTTACATCTCTTCAAAAAATATTGACCAATCAATAGGGAGACCCTTATTTTTATTTTGAGCACACAACCATTGATACCAAATGAACTACTCAAGTTCTAGATATAGAGATTTCATGACCACATTTTTTGAACATGTATTCTAATTTAGATCAAATAAAATTTCAATTTAAGTGATCCTTATTAGTGGATCATTACCATTAAACTTGTGCAAGTCCAGTTTTAACAACATCATCTTTGACCCTATATTGGTAGTGTGATTTTTTGGAGGAGAACCAAACTATAATGGTAGAGGGTTATTTTTCAAATATTGAGCTATAAAGTTGGATAATTTCATAATTATTAGTTACAATTGATCTTGAAAACCATTTAAGTCCCCTCTCATCCCTATGATGTCCTATTTAAATGCATGGAGATCATCTCTCTTCATAATGCCATGTAACTCTAATAAAATTTGTTGATCCACTTCTAACATACATGAATCAAAAGTTTCAAAATCTATGTCATCTTTGTGATGAGTTTTAATATTTTTTCCCTTCCCTAAATGCACAAATATTAGTATCAAACATTAAGAAACCCTAGAAAGGTTTTAGACCTAAAACAAAGTGTATCAGCAAATGATACCATTGAAATCACCTCCAAAGATGAATCTAACATCTACTAATGGTCAAAAGGGTGAAAATTTTCATCCCAAAAAGAGTATCATTAGAAAATACCATTGTGATAATCTCATGAAGTTGAATCAAATGACTACTAGTTTGTGAAAGGTTAAAAAAATTATAGACCTTTTTTATATTTTTTTTCGAATAATCACTTTGAATAATACTACAGTGATAAAAAAATTAAATTATTCTCATATTTCAAGTTATGGTTTTTCGATGCTTCAACTCACATGAGACACACAACACTAGATCTAAATAAAAAATACACCACATAAACTTTCCCAAAGTGAATATTTAATACCACTTGTAATTAAATTACTTATATGTTTGAAAAATAAAATATTATATCATGACTCTCAAAACTTGAATAACTTTCAAAACTTGAATAGGAACAAAAATGGCATAATGAATACATTAAAAATTATCATGCATATTAATATTCCCATATACTACAAACAAAGGAATATCCTCAAGGATTTATAGGCATTATGCATGATAAAATAAAATAAATGAAAACTTCTATACAAAGGATGGGCAAGAAAGCTAAGTAAATAAGTAATTTTATAAACCTCCTAATTAATTTTACTAGTATGCTCACACATGGACATAAAAATAGGTATTTTGCCCACTTTGGCCTACCATTTGTTAAACATGGAGAAAATTACATAGTCACATCATTGGCTTTGTGTCTTAGGAAGCTTGAATAATGGGTCACTGATGAATATGTGGATTTATTGTATAATAGTATTGGGTCGTTAAAACATCCATTTCATGATGCACTATTACATAATAAAGTGCATGAAACATACAAATGGTACAAATATAAAAAATATTCTGTAAAAACAAATAGTGTTGTTAATATAAATAATTCATTCAAAAAATAGCCACCAATCCTCTACTTTTAAATAGATAATGCTTCAAGTGAAGACAAGAATCATAACCTATTTTAATTTTCATCCACTCTAATAATAATAATGGTATTCAACACTATGTATGTAAGATTCATTCTAGTGGGAAATACTCATGAGGATATAGATGGGAATTTTGGTAGATTAGTAGTATCATTATGATAATTAGACACATTTTCTTTGTTGCATATCATGTAAACTATAGAACATGCCAATAAGGATCAATTGCATTCATTCCTTATCTTATTGAGTAAGTGTATGACTTCAAGGCCTTTGTGGAGCCACTCCTATTATATGGAAACCCAAATATATAAGGTATAAAAAAACCTAATATGTTTAGGTTCTATGTCATGGATGGAATCCCAGTGATGGAATATAAATCAACAAGAAAATATCTTAAATTATCTCATCTAATCTCAATATAGAAAACAAAAGATAATGGTAAGATAGACTTATTAAAAGGGAAACCTCCTTTGGCACCTTCATAGAACTCAAAGATATGGAATCTATAAAAAAGGGAATAAAATCATATATTGAAATTTGGGTCAAAATTGCATTAGGTGGAGATAGATAACATTGGCTTCTAAAGATAACTTATTGGGAAAATGAGTTATGTGTTTTAGATAGATTTTTTATAAATTGTATCAAGATGTCATATGCTTATTTTTCACCACAAAAAATACAAGCCAAATATGTATATGACCAAATGTTAATTAGAGCTGAAATTTTTCTTAGGGAAGAATAAATTAATAAAAACATCCTAAGTAATATTGATATTTATGTTGGGCCTATTTTTTAAATACCTTAACAAACATTCAATCCATCGATGGATGTATAAGAGTGATATATGTTTTTAGTACAACCAATAAATGAAAATGAAAATATATGGATGGGAAAGTTAGATGAGGATATTTAATTTTAAACCGAAGGTGAGAATGTGGTTAAAATTTTGAGGGTTCAATATTAGAAACCTATAGGGAGATTAGAAGGTGAAACATTATATCAATATTGTTTAAGGCAAAATGAAACATGGACCAAATTATATGAAATTAAATAATAAATTGATGTGTTTACTATCACCTCAACATGGACACCAAACAAAACATGGAAATGAGGATTGATTAAGGTACCTTATAAATGACATGAATCCATCTTGAACTACTAGAATAGGTTAATACATGTTAAGTTACATGGTGAAACTATTGAAGATCATAAATTAGTATGTGCTATCATATTGTCTTGAGATGTGGGTTTATTAAAAAAAATGCTCTAATAAGACCTTACAATCAATGTACTAATATATAATATGAATGGAAGTTTGATATGTATTTCATTAAATTATTTGTCATTAATAAATTTGGAAGGATATTAATGTGAAAGACAAACATTGGGTACCTAAGAATCACCTTATATTATTTATTTCATCAAATTATTTTTAATTAATACATTTTTCATTATTGTCATTGTGTCAACTTCATGGAGTCTCTCAAAATTTAATTAATGGTATTCCATAGCTTTTAGTTTATGCTTAGCCTGGACTAGGTTTGGTTCAAACCTTAAGATCATATAACTTGTATGGTTTGGTTCATAGGATTTTTTAATAATTTATTATTATCTTTCATTTTCAAATAGGTCAAGAGGAGCGTCTAAAATTAGATCTGAGGATATTTTGATTAATGGTCAAAAAAATTTAATGAAGTTATAATCAATGCCTCAAGTGTCCAAAAAATCCCTAATCCCACGAAAAAATACAACCCTGTTTGTGTTTTTTTAGTTTTGCAAGGCAAAAAAATAAAAATGACCAATAAGGAAACCTTATTTGTATGTTTAACACATTGAAAAACTCTTGATTCATCAAGCAACAGTCACGTAGATCACATGACTATTTATTTTTATAAACAATAGAGATGCATAAGATAAAATTTAGTTTCTAATAACAATGTTTTGATATTTTTTTGTTAACCTATAAAATATTATAAATTATAAAAGTAAAAAATTACAAGCCAAAAACATAGAAAATGACTTTTTTGTTTCTATAAATATTGCTATATATTTTTTATTCTCATTGTACATGGTGTATGAACTTGAAAATCAATATTAAATAAAATAAATAAAACAATTCATAATAATTAAATAGATTAAAAAATAAGTGGAAAACCCTACACACGTGGTGAAGCCTTATGGGCATTTTCTTTTCAATGAAATTAACTCTACACTAAAACTATGGTTCCTCCATTCATCCAAGAAATAGGGTCCATGGAGTATTTTTTGATTTTTTGGGATGAGGTAAAAGTCGCAAACAAGCTTTTACAATCTCTCACTCTCCTCCTATCCTTGTTCATGATGCAAATGAGCCTCCAAATCTTAGGTTGATTTTTGTGTGATGTATCTTTATGGATTAGGGAAAATTTTATGGTTTGCCTAATATAATGGTTGTGATAGAATATAATCTAAAGAGATTGATTTCTCCAATTTTGAAGGGAACCATGTTTTGAAACTAAGTTACTTAAAATACAATTGACTTAAAATTTATTAATTTGTGCTCCTTAATATGTTTTTATGTTTAATTACTTTTATAAATGGGGGTATCACTATGAAAACTATAATCAGGTGTTACTAGAAAAACTACGGGAATTAGGTGGTCAATAATAATTAGGATATAATTATAACTTTGAATCCAATAATAGAATCATTAGAATCCAATACCACACTATTTAAAACCAATAATATAGATATTGGAATTTGATATCACACTAATTAAAAACCAATAATGGCAATATTGAAATCTAATATCACATTGGTTAAAAAATAATAATAGAAATATTGGACTCTAATTTAATAAATTATAAAACTATAAATGGTCATACTATAATTCTGTTTTATTATGCATATGCCCATATATAAAGAAATAATGGTTCATGCACAAAAACTAGGAAAAGCAAAAAAATAAAGTTTGCATTCTAGATCTAGGTTGTTTTCATTACATAGTAAAGGAAGACATTAAATAGAAATTAATAATTATAAAGTTTAATTCAAATAATTTACATATAATTTAGTTTTATGAAAAAAAAAAAAAAAACCCTAAAATCTTACATATTGGCTTGCATATGTAGACTACATCTTGAAAATGTAAAAGTTGTTTTGCATAACCCAAATCTAAATTTTAGGCCTAGTTATTAATTTTCATACTTAAGTATTGATTTACATATTATATATAATTTATTTAATTAAAAATAATAAAATAAAAAATCATTCATCTTAGTGCATGTAGGTATAATTTTGCATTCATAAAAAAAAATTAAAATCAAAAGTAGTGACTATATTGTTAATTTGATTTTAGTTTTAGGTTGCTCTTCATTCTCAAATTATCAAAAAAGAATTAAAAAAATATATATTTCCTTTATTTCTAAGTAATTTACTTTTAAAAATTTAATTTAATAAATAGATTAGTTTCTTTTTAATTTCCAAAAGCCTTGTCAAAAACATAAAAACAAAACTTGAACCAAACCTTGTCAAAGTGGCACAAGTATAAGCCTTGATTTGAACCTTCTAAAATAAAATGTAAATCTATATAAAATGAATAAAAATAATCTATAAGCTTAAAAATTAAAGATAAACATTATTTTACTCTTGGATGGCACCCTCATACTGATATTATCTCTATATAACAAGAATGTTTCTCTAAGTACTAGTTCGTGTACCAGCTAATAACCTTTAAAGTAACATTGAATCAAAAATTAGACTTAAAATTTTCCATTCCACTCCCCCCACCAAACCTCATAATCAGACATATTAATTATATTTATGAGCAAGGTCACCCAATATAATCCCTACTAATAAGACCCATCCACATCATGACACATAATGTTAACAACCTTATAATATTAGCCTCCTTTCCTTCTTGATCATTCAGTATAGCCTCATACTATTACATTCAATTTATGGATGACATTGGTTATAAATAACCATCTAAATAGATATAATAAATTTCTAAGGATTATTTAACACAACTTCACCCAATTTATGGAGAATAATATCAATGAATAACACTTTTACCTCATCCTTATCCATACCAAGGGTTTTTGGGATTCCATCTCTTCCCAATTTACCACTCTAAATTAGTATTACAATAATAATTATATATTTTGGTATTTCCATGAGCATCCCTTACCACACATCATTCAAAATCCTATTCCTATACCTCAACCTAGCCAACCAATTATTCTATCCCTTCCCATTCAAATCCCTTAACCATATCGACTTAGCTAACCAAACCCTTAAATAATTAATTCCACCATCTAATCATTGACTATCTTGGACAGACCTCAAGAATTCAAGTATGTAAACTTTAGTGTGTCACATTTTGAGTGTATAGTGTGTAATAGAATAATGAGAGGATTGACTCATAAGGCATAATGTAAATGTGAGATAATGGTTGATTTGTTATGACCTCACATTTTTAATGCTTTGATATACTATTTAAACATTATTGTTATTGTTTTATAACTGATTGATGCATTTTTTTACCTAGTTAGACTATATTATTGGATTAAATGTAGTGATACTTTCACTACACTATTGATGACATATCATGTTATAATTTTTGCACATGATGATTATATAGATTACTTACTATAATTAATACTTTATTACAGACATGTAATTATTTTATCAATTATTCATTAGGTACTGGTGTTGAACATTTTATGGTTATAGGTACTGATATATGAGCTAGGCTAATGTTGGCATTGATACATTGGGGTACCAAAGTGATTACTATGTAGTTGAATAAGTTCTAATAGGTATCTATGTGTTTTCATTTGATTTCTTACCATTGGGTAGTCTTATTGTTTTAATTGTACTATCATTGTTTTGTCATCATGCCTTGTCACATCTTATCTTCTGTACCTTGTACTGCTATTTATTTACTATGTAATTTTCAAGGTACTTATTTATTTTTATATTTTCTTTTTTAATATTTCACTTTGGACTTATTCTCTCTCCTCTACTAAACTCCTCACCACTCTAACTTTGTGTATACTCTCCTTTACTAAGACTTGGACTCCCTTAGGGACTTACCTAGACCTACCCCCATGAAACACCCCCCCATGTGGATTATTACCTTGGTTACTTGGTGTAATTTTTGGCATTAAACATTTACATAATATTATAATTATTATTATCTTTATAATTTTTATTTTTTTAATGGCTCAAGATTTTTGGATGGGTCATTTATGACCATTGCATTTTTGAGATTTTGGTAGGGGTTGCCTTGGGGGTTGTTTGACATTAATGGAATGGGTTTCTCTCTCCTTGAAATGAATTAAAAATTAAATTGGGGTATGGGAATTGGATGGAAGGAGTGGGGAGTTAGTCAACAGTGGTTGGATTAGACGTAGATAGGAGAAGAATGGAGAAAATGTAAGGAAGGTTTATGACTTGGTTTTTATGGGCTTGTTTTATACGTCAACCTTCTTGTGTGGAGAAAAATGGTTATTTTTAGGATGGATTTGTATCTTTTGGTATCATTTGAGTTATTTTTATTTCCACTACATCTATCAAGTAAGCCATTCTTGACTAGTTTATCTAGTTATTTTTATTTTAAAGGAATTATAAAAATGATTGAATGTTACATATGTAACTAGAAGTCATAAGATGTCTGAATGGGTATCTAATGTGTAATGGGGTTTTGATATAATAATTTTTTATATAAACTTGAAAAATGAGTTGATATGGTTATTTGGTTTATATATATATTCAAATTCATTTATATCCTTGGCCTAATGAATTTTATTATCATTTTGAGGGTTTCTTTAGTTCATCCTTCACGTAAATGATATGGTTGTGTAAAACAAATCTCTGTGGGTTTAAAATTTTGTTTTACCCAGTTAAGTCAGTGTAGAAGGATTGGGACTTTTATATGGCAATGACTATGTTTTTTTTTTTTTTATCAACTATATTTGATTAGATTTGATTAACATTGCACCTTTAAATTAATGTTTTTCATGCCTCTGCATTTATTTTTCTAGTTATTCAAATTGGGTATAGTTCTAAAATGGGTCACAATACCCTGTTTATGTGATGGCATGCTAAGGTATTCATTTTTGGTGAAAGTCTATAAATCATTTAGGTTTATTTATATTTTAATGGATGACTTTATATGTGTTGATTATGTGTTTATTTGGAATCTAACCTTCACTAAATCTTTTCTTTTAATGAACTGGTTCATTCATGTTTTTCTTGGCATACACTATATTTTATTATGACTTTATGTATATGTGTTTTCATTTGAAGGTCCTTTGCATGTTACTGGAAGGGCACAATGTGTTGTGGTTTCATTGAGGGTTTCTATGTGTTTTAATTTACTATTGAAACTATGATGATTTTGGGTAAATCCCAATAGAAATGTTATTGTATAACAAGGGTTTGAATTTTTAAATAAAACATGCAAAGAGGTCGGTTGCTTAATTAAAAATGTTTTAAAAATTGATTTCAATGATTAAATGGAATCATATGAGGTCATAAGACCTGATTATGATACTACAAATCTCATAGATCAATTCTTGACTTAAAATCAACTACCATTTTAAATGATTGTTATAATCATCATCTATTTCTTTGGATATGTTGTATGGCTGAAGTCAAAATGAATATCTTGACTAGTTTATTTATGATTGTCTAGTTTAATTGTTGAACCCTAATATATTGTGACTTGGTTTTGTATAAGTTGTTGAGTTATATTTTTTAATTCATACCTTAGTTATGATTGTTCAATTTATTTACTATTATGTAACCATTCCTAGAGAGGCTTGAATGGCTAAGCTATAACTTCTATGCTTATATGCCTAGGATATAGATTGGTATCCAAGATATTATATTCTGACTGTACACTTGGAGGGTTTCTAAGTTGTTTTTTATGAATTCTATGGACATGGGTTTAGTTTTTAAATCCATTTCTATATCCTTCAAGCAACCTACAGTGGATATACCCACTCCTAATTTATAACAATGTTGGGTTTGGTTATTTTTGTCTCATCTTGGAATGGTGATGTTATTACTTGCCTATTTTGCTTTTTATATTATGTTGATTCAGCCAATGGTTTATAATATTGACTTACTTATAATTCCTTATTGACCCTGGTTGTTGAAACCACCATCTAGCTAATGGATGGAGTGGTAAGGGCCATGATATAGGAGCATCAACCTAAAATTTGTCATTTCTATGTTTTGGTCAATAAAAGGGTCAATTTTGGTCAAAGTAGATGTCTATATGCTTAAGGGACCTTATTAGGTCCATTTTAGTCTTTATTTTTCATCTGGAGTCATTAGGGTAAGTTCTATGGACTATAGGAGTTTTCCCTCTAAAAATAAGAATTTGAAAATTCAAAATAGTGCAATAGAGACTAAAAGAGTTATTTTGTGTGTTTGGAATGTTTAGTTGAGTAAATTTATTTAGGGGTATATTCAAGTCATAATTAAGGGATTATAATGTAGTTTCATGTGTAATGCATAAATCAAGTCATTTAGCTAATGTAAATATCACCCTTGGTACGTTGAGATAGTTATGGCCAAGAAGTTGATATAGCTTCTAAGAAAGAAAACCTACTTTGAAAAGAAAAGAGAATTCATTATAAGAATGAGGTAGATGGCATAGAGGATAGGTAGGTGGTCTCCAATAAGAGAGGAGAGTTTGAGAAAGAAGAAATTGTGAAAGCTCCTCAAGAAGGAATTCAAGTCCTTGGAAGGATTGTATTGTATTAGATAATAAGGTTTTTGAATAAAGAAAAGGAATTATCCATTATGTATATGTGACTATATTGGATTATTTTTATATTTGAGTTATCTTTAAACCTTGAATATATTATCAATTATGTAAGATTTTAGGTGAAAGTGTGATTGTAAATTGTAGAAAAGGAATGATTATAATCACAGTCAAGGGAGAGATTGAAGTATTTGCATTTGTTTTGTAAGTTATGAGTCATTGAATATGTGTATTTGATTATATTGGATATAAACAAGTCTACTTATAAATTTTTAAGGATTTCATATAACAAGGCCTTAGGAATAAATCTAACTCTACCCATAAATGATGTTGGCTTGTGACAGTCTATTCTGAGATTGATGACTACTCATACAATGGTGTTTGCATTTATTGGAAGGAATAAATAGGTGAATTTTGGTGAATGGAGGTTTATATTGTTGGGGATCAACCAATAATGGATTACACTTGTGAAAGCAATAAACGTGGAAATAAATCAGATAGATAAGTAACTAAAATGATAAATAGCACAGAACAAGATATACAAGAAAACACCCTGAAAACTTGTATTAAAACTCTTTACAATAGGAATACAATGAAGAAACTTCATTCTTCCACACCTCTCTCAGATGCACACAAGATCTCTCACTAGATCTCTATTCCTCAAGAGCTCTCTCTCAAGTACAATCAAATCCAACAACCTGGATTGATGCAACTCAATACTGTCCTTCAAACATTCACAGTGTTCTACTCTTACAGTTCTTCTCTCCAATATTCTAAGCTAAGAAGATCTTTCCTACATATAGAAATAGGAAAAATTAAGCATGCTCTTACAACAAACAGTTAAGCCTCTTCAACAAGGGCTCTAAAAATAATATTGCTAATAATAGAGATGCGAGCTTGAGACTACAACTCAAACTCATCATGCAAGCACTCGCTTCCGTCCACGGAAATCGCTTTCTGGACACACAGGTAACCGACGTCAGTTCCTGCCTGTTCGCCTGTGACCGTCACCGGCTGACCCTACTGCCGACGTCGGTGCCTCTGTAACTGCAACTGACCGACATCAGTCGCTCCTGACCAACACTGGTGTCTGTGTAGACCCGAACCTATTTAAGTCTACTCCTTGGTGAAGCTTTTAGCTCCACACCCTAACAATCTCCCACTTGGAGATAAACCAGCTGCACTAGTACCTGTACAGCAACATCTTCTAGCTCCTCCATCTTTAGTTCAATCATGAAGACCAATAGAAGTTGAATGAAGATTCAACTTCTCCTTCATAACTGGCTTTGTTAGCATATCAGCAGGATTCTTGTCTGTATGGATTTTCTCCAGCTTCAACTCACCATCTTCCAATACCTGCCGTATGAAATGGTACCTTAGCTGTATGTGCTTGGTTCTTGAGTGAAAAGCTGAGTTCTTAGCTAAATGGATTGCACTCTGACTGTCACTATACAATCTGCAACTCCCATGCTCCCTTCCAAGCTCTTCCATGAACTGTGTCATCCATATCATCTCCTTGCTAGCTTCTGTGGCTGCAATATACTCTGCTTTTGTAGTTGACAAAGCAACAACCTTCTGCAACTTAGATATCCAGCTAATCGCCGTTCCACCTACAGTAATAACATAACCTGTAGTGCTCCTCCTGCCATCCAAATCACCTGCCATATCTGAATCTACATAACCATGTAGAGAAGTATCTGAACCTCCATAGCACAAGTGTCTGCTGTTGTTTCCTCTCAGATATCTAAGGATCCACTGAACTACTTTCCAATGTTCCTTACCTGGATTGGTCATATACTTACTTACTACTCCCACTGCTTGGGCAATATCCGGTCTAGTACACACCATTGCATACATCAAACTCCCTACTGTGAAAGAATATGGAACCTTACTCATGTACTGTACCTCTTCATGTGAATTAGGACATTGTTCTTTACTTAACTTAAAATGTCCAGCCAAAGGTGTGCTTACCGGTTTTGCATCCTGCATATTAAACCTCTCCAACACCTTATTCACATAATCTTCTTGAGACAATATCAACCTGTGGTTTTTCCTGTCTCTCCTAATGCTCATGCCAAGGATCTTCTTCGCTGCTCCCAAATCCTTCATAGCAAATGTTTGAGCTAACTTCACCTTAAGCTCAGAGATATCCTGCATGTGAGACCCTGCAACCAGCATGTCATCTACATACAACAATAGAATAATATATCTACCATTATCAAATCTCTTGAAATATACACAATGGTCCGATTGACACCTACTGTAGCCATGCTCAGTCATAAACCTATCAAATCTTAAGTACCATTGCCTAGGGGCTTGCTTGAGGCCATACAAGCTTTTCTTCAACCTGCACACAAACTTCTCCTTACCCTTGACCTCGAATCCTTCTGGCTGTTCCATATAAATTTCCTCATCCAAATCTCCATGAAGAAACGCTGTCTTAACATCTAGCTGCTCAGGATGCAAATCCTCAAAAGCAACCAAAGACAATACAACCCTTATTGAAGTCATTTTAACAACAGGAGAAAAAATCTCACCAAAGTCAATACCTGGCTTTTGTGCAAATCCTTTCACTACCAATCTAGCCTTATATCTCATCTGTCCATCCTCACCTTCCTTCAACCTGTAGGTCCATCTTTTCTTCAGTGTTCTCTTACCAGCTGGCAATTCAACCAAATCCCATGTTTGGTTCTCTCTTAAGGACTCCATCTCCTCAACCATGCCACACTCCCACTTACTCTTGGACTCCACCTATAATGCTTCTTCAAAACTCTCTGGTTCTCCACCATCGATTAGCAATAAATAATATAAGGAAGGAGAATATCTAATTGGAGGCTTACTTACCCTTTCAGACCTCCTGATGGGTGTCTTGGACTTGCTCACAACAATCTGTCCACCCAAATTTTCTGACAGTGACCGACCTCGGCCACCTGTAGACCTGTTACTGCCCAACGCCGGTTCTTCCTGGCCGATGTCGGTGCCTGGTCTGCCAACGTTAGTCTCTGTATGACCGACATCAGTTTCTATACTACTGATGCCAGTTCCTAACCTGCCGATGTTGGTCTCTGTGTTTTCCTGTAAGTGATTATTTCTTTTTCCCGTGAGCTCATTTTGGACCATAACTTTGTCCAATTCACTATTGCTCTGCCCAGATTGATCTAGCTTCCTTATCTGATCACTGTACATCACTCTTTCATTGAAAACAACATCATGACTCCTGATTACCTTGTTAGTTCCTAGATTCTAAAATCTGAAACCAAAATCATTTGAGCCATAGCCAATAAACGTGCACCTCATAGACTTAGGATCAAGCTTCTTTCTATTTTCCTTATCTATGTGCACAAAGGCTTCACTACCAAAAACTTTGAGATATGAGAGATCTACCTTTTTACCTATTCATGCCTCTTCTGGAATTCCACCATCCAGAGCTGTAGAGGGTCCTCTGTTAATCAGGTACACTGCGGTGTCAACTACTTCTACCCAAAACTCTAAGGGCAACCCTGCATGCAATTTCATACATCTTGCACGCTCCATGATAGTTCTATTCATCCTTTCAGCAATACCATTCTACTAAGGTGTCCATGGAACCGTCCTTTGCCTATGGATTCCATGTGTATAACAATACAATTTGAACTTAAGACTGTAGAACTCACCGCCATTATCAGATCTCAGGCACTTTAATCTTCTGCCTGTTTCATTCTCAAACATAGCTTTCCAAATCTTAAAAGTCTCAAAAGCATCAGATTTATTTTTAATACAGTAGATCCATACCTTTCTTGTAGCGTCATCTATGAATGTAACATAGTACCGTGATCCACCAATAGAGGCTACCTGAGCCGGTCCCCACACGTCTGTGTGAACAAGCTGTAACTTCTGCCTTTTCTTAGTAGACCCAGTCTTGAGAAAACTAACCCTTTTCTATTTTCCAAATACACAATGCTCACAAAATTCTAGATCCATACTTTTCAAATCTGAAAGCATACCTTTAGACTTAAGAATTGACATCCCCTTCTCACTCATGTGGCCACGCCTTAAGTGCCACAATTTAGCATCCACATCTGAAGTAGATAAAACTGAAGGATATTTGTTAGTAACACAATTACACAAATAGAGAGTACCTTCTCTCTTACCTCTGGCCATAACAAGTGCACCCTTGGTCACCTTCCAAGAATCTGCTGTGAGAGTTACTGTACAACCCTCATCACCTAGCTTACCTGCAGAAATCAAATTTCTCTTCAAACTAGGAACATGCATCACATCTCTCAACACCCATGTGTTGCCATTCTGCATCTTCAGCTGCACTTTACCTTTGCCAGTAATCTTACAAGGCTCGTCATCCCCTAAGTACACTATTCCAAAATCTCCATGGATATAGTCACTGAAATATTCTCTGTTAGGGGTAGCATGGAAAGATGCACCAGAATCTAATACCCAAGATTCTATGTTATTATGCAAAGAGAAAATTAAAGCATCTTGTGCAATACCTGCAACCTTGGCTTCTTCCTTTCCTTCGTGCTAATTGTCCTCCTTAGGCTTTGACCAGCAATCTCTGCTTATGTGCCCAATCTTTCCACAATTCCAGCATTGTGGCTTCCTGCCATTCCTGGATTTGGATCTTCCTCTCACCTTAGACTTAGATCTTGATCTCCTCTTGCTCTTTTCTTTTTGCCTTCCCCTGCTCTCAAAACTTAAAGCATTCTCGGATGCCTCTTCTGTGCTTTTACTGCGTATTTCCTCATTCAAGATAACACTAACAACATCCTCTATTTTCAAAATATTTGATGCAGATGCAGTATTACTTACTGCCATTACTAAGCCATGCCAGCTTTCAGGCAAAGAACATAATATTAAAAGAGCTTTTATCTCATCATCAAACACTATATTTACTGAGCTTAATTGATTCACAATACCATTGAAATCATTCAGATGAGTAGAAATAGATCCACCTTCATTCATATGCAAATTAAATAACTGCTTCATAAGATATACCTTATTTGAAGCTGAGGGTTTTTCATACATATTTGCTAACGTAGTCATCAACTCTATCGTTGTTTTTGCCTATGACAAATTAGATATCACAGTGGAGGCCAGACTCAGTCTTATAGACCCCAGAGCCTTTCTGTTAAGAACTTCCCATTCTTCATCCTCCATGTCCTTGGGCTTCTTTGCTATCCAACCTAACGGTAAGTAGAGATCTTTCTGATATAGATAGTCCTCTATCTGCATTCTCCAATGTTGGTAGTTCTTGCTATTAAAATTTTCCATTCTCAACTTACTTTCTTTTGCCATTGCTTCTCCCACTCAAATAGAAATCCCTGCAGAAACCCCTATGAACAACCTGTAATCCAAACACACTACATAGATCTGAACCACCTGTTAGTGAACCTGAGCTCTGATACCACTTATCAAGCTCTAAACCTATAACCAAGGCTCTGATACCACTTGTTGGGGATCAACCAACAATGGATTACACTTGTGAAAGCAATAAACATGGAAATAAATCAGATAGATAAGTAACTGAAATGATAAATAGCACAGAACAAGATATACAAGAAAACACCCTGAGAACTTGTATTAAAACTCTTTACAATAGGAATACAATGAATAAACTTCATTCTTCCACACCTCTCTCAGATGCACACAAGATCTCTCACTAGATCTCTATTCCTCAAGAGCTCTCTCTCAAGTACAATCAAATCCAACAACCTGGATTGATGCAACTCAGTACTGTCCTTCAAACATTCACAATGTTCTACTCTTACAGTTCTTCTCTCCAATATTCTAAGCTAAGAAGATCTTTCCTACATATAGAAATAGGAAAACTTAAGCATGATCTTACAACAAACAGTTAAGCCTCTTCAACAAGGGCTCTAAAAATAATATTGCTAATAATAGAGATGCGAGCTTGAGACTACAACTCAAACTCATCATGCAAACACTCGCTTTCATCTACGGAAATCGCTTTCTAGACACACAGGTAACCGACGCCGATTCCTGCCTATTCACCTATGACCATCGCCGGCCGACCCTACTGCCGACGTCGGTGCCTCTGTAACTGCAACTAACCGACGTCGGTCTCTCCTGACCGACGCCAGTGTCTGTGTAGACCCGAACCTATTTAAGTCTGCTCCTTGGTGAAGCTTTTAGCTCCACACCCTAACATATATTGACTAATGATATTATTAACTAATTTTAATTCAAGTATTTAAATAAACTTAGAGGAAGGTAAGTAATGTTTTACACCTTGTTTTTATATACACATATCCATAAAAGATAAGTGGAGGTATGTGTCTTGTCATTGTCAATAATGATTTGGATGTGTTTGGATAGTTGATTGAAATAGTATGGAAGCCTTTTACTCAATATTTTTATGAGACTCTCAAAATTTGGAACAAAGAACCCTAATAAGTTAGGACCTATAGAATACCCTCTTTTCACAGTCAAGGTGCATGACTTGTAAGTAGAATGAATGAAGGCATTTGATTAAATATATCTACAAAGAAGTGTGTGTGTGTGTGTGTCTATATATATATATATATATATATATATATATATATATATATATATATATATATATATATATATATATTGAGGTTTAATATATTGAATAAGTATGTATAAATTGATAATGAGACTAGTTATACACTACACTATTTTAGCCTATCAAGACACTAGAACTGTGTAAGCAATTAGGTTAGTAGATTGATTTGGGGTTGAATATTGTGGATAAAATATGAGTAAAAAAAGGGATTATATAAGGATTTTTTTTCAACCCTATAAATAATTTGTCTTTCTTGAACAATAAAGAGAGAATTTGAGGACTATTATGCAAAGGATCTACAAACTCAGAATTATGCATGTATTGCAATAGGAGCTTGTGAAGGGTACTTATGAAAAAATGACTATTTTAAGGGTTGATATTCATTTACATATACATATATTAAGTATTATAACCTAAAAATAAACACTATAAATAATTACCTTACATTTGAGACTCTAATCTACCATGCACAGTTAGAAAAGAGAATACAATCAACTAAGATTTAAAAGTATAAGCAAGAGAATAGTCAAAATAAGGACTAATTCCTATTGGTAAAGTTGATAAAAGGGTAAATAGACCTTATATAAATTTTTTTGGGTTTTTAAACCCAATATAACAAAGTTTATTGAATTTCTAAGGCCCTCAGCTTTGTATGCATGTTATAAACCCTAGATTTAGGGTTTTACTTATAAAATGAGTTTCAACCATCCATTTTTAATGAAAATTTGTAATCTAACATAATTCCATTTGTTTTAATTTTTTTAAGTGGTTTAATAATTTTATGAACTATATAGGTACGGATTTGATCATCAAGGGCTTGGAATAGGCCTAAAGAAGGGATATTTAACAAAGAAAGTGATAGTTGGAGGGAAAATAAAGGCATGAAACTCTAAAATAATTTGAGAGGGGATAATATAGGAATAAAAATGTTTTTAATTCATGGTATAAAATCCTATATTGCTTTAAGCAAGTGAAAACATCCAATAAGGGCTACTAGTCTATACAAGCCTTAGAGAGCATTGTGCTAAGGGTGTTGAGAAAAGAACCTAAAATTTATTAAGTGATTGAAGGGATTTATAATATATATTTTTTGATAAATTAATACTATATTTAATCAAATATTGACTCTATTAATCCTAGACCAAGATCTAGTCCTTGCAAGCTAAAGGTGGTGGCCTAGTGAACAACTAGAGAAGGTATAAGGTCAAGCTTGTTAAGATAATTAATGTTATGGAATGAGGATTGAAATTATGGGTCATATAATAGGTATTAAAATATGAAAAAATCATAAACAATCCTAAGGTTCATTAACTAAGGAACAAGACCATCAAATATAGTGTAAAAAGGGGAAGAACTAGTATGATGCATGGTTAATCAAGAATAAGTCAAATTTAGTGGTTGTGATCAATTAAGGAAAGAGAATAAAATAATGATGATATTAAATAATTATACCTAATTCCTCTACATCATTTGGTATCAGAGAAAGGAAAGGTATTTTTTGGAAAAATTGTGTTTTGATTTCTTTATAATTTGTTGATTTGGATGAATGCATAATACCATGATATATACATGAGGAGTAACCTTGCAAGGTATTGAGGGAGAAGAGAAATTTTTAGGTCTAATATGATAATGGCATCATAGAGGATAATAATATTTAGGAGAGAGAAAATCCCCAAAGTCATTTGAGAAAGATAAGAAGCTAGTCAAGAAAAGGCTAGAAAAGATAGAGGAAAAGAGAGCATTGAAGCTCTAAGAGAGAAGAGAAAGATTAAAAAACTATAAAATATATTAAATAAGTTTTTAAATAGATCCAAATTGAGGACTCAAATAAGAGTAAATTTCCAAAAGAGGTCTAAGAGGCAAGATTGATAAACTTGCTAAGATGAAGGTCTACATAGACCAAGAAAATAAAGAAAGTGAGAGAAGATGGATATAGAAAGGGAAGTGGTAGACATAAGAAGAGAATTAGGTTAGAGATTTGAGAGGATTGAGATCATGGTGAATATCATATAGATTAAATAAATCCAATGGATAGAATAGAATGTGAGAAGAAAGGTAAAGAGGCCAATAGAGTCACTTGTGAGAAGAAGAAGGCACAATAAGAGTGTCATGAAGGATGATAAAAAGAAAGAGAAGGAAACCCAAAGAGGCATAAGAAGAGAAATGTTTCCAAGTGATCAACAAGAACAAATAGAGATTAATAAGAGAGTTCACATTGAAGAGAACAAGAAGGAGAGAGAAGTGTCAAGCAGAGTACAAAAAATGAAAAAAAGAAGAGAAGGTGGACAATGTCCATACCAAAGACATTCAAAGAGACAATGTGGTCTCTAATTTTATATTATAAAATTATTTGTTAGTTTTTATTTTAGGTATGAAGACAAAGATGATGAATTCCAAGAATAAGGCCTCAACTTTTACGAAGAATGGGCCAATAAAGACACCCATTAAATGGCAAGAAGATGACAAAGATAAATAACCTCTTGAATAAGATAAAATGTTGAATATTGAAGACATATCACATGAAGAAGATGAAGAAAAATATGAATTATATGATGCATTTCCATGCATAGCAATTGAAACTAAGGAGATGGTGTACCAAGAAGATAATAAGGTCACCTAAGAGAACATAGAGGTCATTCATAAAGACATAAAAAAAAAAAAAAAACTTGAAGAAGTTACCAATAGAGGTAAATGAATGTTTGAATTTTGAATTTGATTCCATATATGAAGAAGGCATGACTAATATTCAAATTGAGAGAAAATATGACAAAGTTCAGCTCTCAAAAGGTGAACATAGGCATGGATGTGTATGGACTAAATGGCTTAAATAAGCATGTAAAGAAAATAAAGAGGATAACCTCAAGAAAGAGGTCAAGAAAATCAAAATAATGAGTAGAAGACAATCACAAATGTGGAAACAAAGGACAAATGATAAAGTACATCAAGATGGCATACTAGAAGACCAAAGCAAGATGCATGCAAGAGATGAAAAGAGGAACAAGTGATAGACCAAGAATACACAAGGAATAAAATGGGTGGAAAAGAACATGAAAATAGTACAAGAGAATAAAGTTTTTAGTGTAATCCAAGTAGGAATGAATAAGGTGGAAATCCTATAAAGAAAGCAAAAGAGATAATACATGAAAATAAAAGGAAGTGAGATTAAGGTAAAACCATTTGAATAAGAAAAATAATGCATAATAAAAGTTAAGTGTTTTCAATAAGTGTTTTAGATGTTGTTTATGATGATTCATTTGAAGTTAACTCTAATCATGAAGACATATTATATAAGAAAACCATGGCATTGATGAATGAGAGTGTAGCATGGCAAGTTGGGTAAAAATCACCACAAATAGTGATTTAGAATAAATTCATGCATCATTAGGAGTTTAATATTACTCTAAAAAAATAAGGAGTCCAAGGAGAAGATCAAGAATAATCTACCCAAGATAAAGAAGAACAATGTACACCAAGATGTGGATGCACAAAAGTTGCAAGAAGAGTTAGAAATGTTGGAGGAGATGTTCAATCCAATAAAAGGGTTGAAATAAGATGACTTATATCAATTACAACAAGAACACTTAATAAAGGAGTAGTAAAGAGAAACACTAAGAGTTGTGCAAACAAAAGGGTAAATAGGCAAGCTAGTTAACAAGTAAATAGAGCGTGAAGAGGTAAGATATTAATTTATGTAGGATAATTTTGAGTTTAAATTAGTAAAAATGGATATGGGAGGCCAAATATTGGTCAAATGATAATGTACTATGAGTAGGATGAGAGGAACAATAAATTGTTCTTACATAGTGAGCAAGATGATGGGCAAAGGCACCAAAAAGAGAAGGAAAGTGAATTAGAGGTAGCAAGAGAAATTAAAATGGGAAAATGATAGATTTTGACATGCATGAGGCCATTAGATCCCAAGGAATAATATAATATCATGAATAAAGAAAAAAAGACACTATATAAGAAAGAAATAAGAGGAAACAATGAAGAAGCAAGCTATCAAACAAGATTAAGTAAGAGGAATAGGCAGAAATTGAGTGAAGCTGAGTATGATGGAGATAAAAATGACATGGAAAAGATGAACATGCAAGAAAAAAGGAAATATAGAATATGAAACACTTTACAGAGGAATAAGATTCATGGATAAGAAGGCTCGACATATCCAAGAGGAAGAAAAGCAAGAGATTGGCAAGGAGAAAGAAACCAGAGAAAATAAACAATAGCATATTGAGTATTAAGGAACCTTAAAGAACCAATTGGAAGTCAAGGGAGAAATTAGGAGGTTCAAGTTTACTCCCTCTTGGAAAGTATGATGTAGGAGCATCAACCTAAAACTTGTCATTTCTATGTATTGGTCAATAAAGGGTCAAGTCTGGTCAAACTAGATGTATATATGTTTAAGGGGCCTTATTAGGTCCATTTTAGTCTTTAGTGTTCATCTAGAGTCATTAGGGTAAGTTTTATGGACTATAGGCATTTTCCCTTGAAAAGTAAGAATTTGAAAATTCAAAATAGTGCAATGGAGACTAAGAGAGTTATTTTGTGTCTTTGGAGTAGTTAGTTGAGTAAGTTGGTTTAGGGGTCTATTAAAGTCATAAAGAATGTATTATAATGTGTTTTCATGTGTAATGCTTAAATCAAGTCATCTAGCTAATGTAAATATCACCCTTCGTACATTGAGATAGTTATAGCCAAGAAGTTGATGTAACTTCCAAGAAAGAAAACCTATGTTGAAAATAAAAGAGAAGTAATTATAAGAAGGAGATAGATGTCATAGAGGAAAGGTAGGTAGTTTCCAAGAAGAGAGGAGAGTTTGAAAAAGAAGAAATTGTGAAAGCTCCTCAAGAAAGAGTTCAAGTCCTTAGAAGGACTGTATTGTAATAGATAATAAGGTTTTTGAATAAAGAAAAGGAATTATCCATTATATATGTGACCATATGGGTTTCTTGTTATATTTGAAGGTTATTGAAACCTTGAAAATGTTATCAATTATGTAATATTGTAGGTGAAAGTGTGATTGCAGATTATAAACAAAGAATGACTGTAGTCATAGTCAAGGGAGAGATTGATGTATTTGCATTTGTTTGGTAACTTATGAGTCATTGAATTAGTGGATTTGAGTTTATTGGATCTATAGAAGTCTACTTAGAAATGGTTAAGGCTTTCATATAACAATATTTTGAGACTAAAGTTAACTTTTACCCATAAACCCTGTTGGATTGTGATAGTCTATTCTGAGATTGATGACTCCTTATTCAATGGTGTTTATGTTTTTTGGAAGGAATAAATAGGTGAAGGTTGGTGAATGAAGGTTTGTATTGACTGTGGATATTAGTAACTAATTTGAATTCAAGGATGTAAAGAAACTCAGAGGAAGGTAAGTTATGTTTTACACCCTATTTTTTATGCTCAACTCCATAGAAGATAAGTGGAGGTATGTGTCTTGACATTGTCAATAATGCTTTGGATATGTGTTTGGAAAGTTGATTCCAATAGTGAGGAATCCTTGTACTCCTTAATAATGTTATGAAACTCTCAAAATTTGGAACAAATAACCCTACTAAGTTAGGACCTATAGAATACCCTATTTTCACAGTCAAGGTGTATGACTTGTAAGTCAAATGAATGAAGGCATTTGATGAACTATGTATATAGAGAAGTATATATATGTAGTGAGGTTGAATCATAGTACCCTATTTTAGCCTATCATGACACTAGAATTGTGTAAAAAACTAGGTTAGTAGATTGATTTGGGGTTGAATATTGTGGGTGAAATATAATTAAATAAAAGGGAGTATATAAGTACCTATAGTTGGTTGTAAAATCCACAAAGAATATGAATTTCATGAACAATAAAGAGAGCTTTTGAGGACTGTTATACAAAGGATCCATAGACTCAAAATTATGCCTATATTTGAACAAGAGCTTATGAAGGGTAGTTATAAACAAATTACTATTTTAAGAATTTATATTTATTATAATGGACATGGATGAATTCTTAAAACCTAAAAATTAACATTCTAAATAATTAGTTTGCATTTGATACTCTAATCTACTATGCACAGTCAGAAAAGAGAATATAGTCAATTGAGATTTGAAGGTACAAGCATGAAAATGGTCAAAATAAGGAATACTACCTATTGGGAAAATTTATAGAAGGGCAACCAACCTTATGCAAGTTTTATAGGATTTTTAAGCCCAATACAATAAAATTTATTGAATTTCTAAGGCCCTTGGCCCTGTATGCATGTTAGAAACCCTAGATTTAACGTTTTGTTTATAAAATGAGTTTCAACCATCCATTTATGATGAAATTTTTAATATAACATAATTCAATATTTTCTAACTATTTTAAGTTATTTCATAATTTTATGAACTATATAGGTATGAATTTGACCATCAAGGGCTTGGAATAGGCCTAATTAGGCCTTAAAAAGGGTTATTTAACATAAGAAGTGATAATTGGAGGGTAAATAAAGGCATAAAACTCTATAAGAATATAATATGGGATAATATAGGCCTAAAAATTTGTTTAATTCTTTGTATAAGAGCTTATACCAGTGTAATCAAGTGAAAACCTCCAATAAGGGCTACTAGCCTATTCAAGCCTTAAAGAGCATTGTGCTAAGGGTGTTGAGACAAGAACTTGAACTTGATTGAGTGATTAAAGGGAATTTTAATATATATTTTAAGATAAATTAATACCGTATTTAATCAAATATTGACTCTATTAATCCTAGACCAGGATTTGGTCCTTTCAAGCTAAAGGTGGTGGCCTAGTGAACAACTAAAGAAGGTACAAGATCAAGATTATTAAGAGAACGAATGTTATGGAATGAGGAATAAAGGTATGGGTCATATAAAAAGTATTATAATATCAATAAATCATAAACAATCCTAAGTATAAGCAACTAAGGAATAGTACCATCAAGTATAGTATAAAAAGGGGAAGAACTAGTATGATGCATGGTTAATCAAGAACAAGTTAGAGTTAGTGATTGTGAACAGTTAAGGAAAGAGAATTGGATAATGATACTATTGAATAATTCTCCCTAATTATTCTAAATTATTAAATCAATGTTTGGGCTTATAGGTCTAGTTGGGAGAGTTTGTCTTATTTGGTTGCATGTTACTCCATTCCTAGATGATCTCATAGACAGGCATGAAGTGACTAGTAATAATTTATTATGTGTTGGTTATATGTTCTTCCTTAGTTGTTTATTATTTTCATATAATGTGATTCATGAATACAATTATTATCTTATTTCTTTTGATATTTATTTGATTATACTTAGTGATTTATGATATGTAAACCATACCTTTAGAAATGAATATGTGAAAAAAGGAAGGTAAAAGATTTTAATGTTGATATTATGGTAACATTCAAAAGTTACATTATGTTTTATGAAGTTAATTCATTTACATGTTCTTTATTTATTTTGGTATGTTTAGATGAACATCATTTCTATTGTTATCTTAAAATATTCCTTTGATAATATTAGTGTAGTATTAATCTCTTGTCAAGATTATATAATGTTGTTTAGTTTTGACAAGAGTATTTATGATAAATCTAAGTATGGGTTTACTTAGGCATATATATTGTTTAACTTTGATGTTACAACATGAATAATTATGTTGGTTTGACTTGTTAGTAAGTTAGAATTTTAACTAAATGAATGTTCATTGGTGAATCATTTAGGTAACTCTCCTAGTTTATCACTATACAAATACTTATGTTTTTCTTATATATGTTATAAACATCAAGGTAGTAAAAAATATAGAGATTTTTATTAGATGTTTTAGTTTTACATGGATTATATAAATCAATACAATTATGCTTTCTACTGGTATATGTAGAAAACATAAATAAAATTGTATCTTACATACCTTAGACCTATATGGTTGTGTATAAAGGTATGTATCCTATTGTTAATTATTCTATTATTGTTTGTCTCTTTTCTTAAATCTTATGTTTTAGCTACTTTGTTTAATTGAGTGAAATTATGAGTTTCATTACTATGTTGAGTACTACCTAGTATGTAATTAAGTTGAAATAAAATTTTGTAATGAATTGTCATTGAGTTGATGAAATAAGCTAGATTACTCACATTATGGAATGAAATTGTTAAGTGATGTTCTCTCTCTTGCTTGATGTTTACATAAATGAATAATGGTTGAATGTATTCATGTTAAACTTTATTCCTATGACCTGAGTATGCTATTAACTTATTATTATTGAATGGAATTGATTGCACTCCTATGTCATGATTTGCTCATTTTTTAAGAGTTCCTTAAATGGAATGTTTTATTTAGGTTCCTGTCAATTAGAATTTGGCTAAAGATTCTTTTTCTAAATAATACATTTGTTGATTGTATGAGTTTGATATATATTCAATTATATGGAAACTTTTGTTGCTTATGTACTTCTAGTTTTCAGTTCACTTTGAAACCTATTGTATACATGCATAAATTATACTTGCTCATATATTAATCATATTACTCTACTATATTTTATCATACTTGGAAGATTTTATATGAATATGGAAGGTTTATTTAATAAAATCCTTGTTATAGGAAAGGCTAATGAG
Source organism: Torreya grandis (assembly GCA_037957365.1). NCBI lineage: Eukaryota > Viridiplantae > Streptophyta > Pinopsida > Cupressales > Taxaceae > Torreya > Torreya grandis. The sequence continues at coordinate 579,370 of JARHVA010004545.1, read as the reverse complement.
ATATCTGTTCATTATTCTTAATATATTTCTAAGTTAAAGTATGATTGGAAAATAGTAAAGCAAGTGTGAAAGTTATATGAATTGAATATGTTTTATTTACTTTTAAACTTACATTTGATTGAATAATAAATGTGAAATATAATATACTCTTGGTTGTTATATATTTTCAATTACATTGACTTCTCTTATACTAATTATATTTTCAATGTGAAATAGAATATAATCAATATGAAATAGAATAATACATTTGTTGATTGTATGAGTCTGATATATATTCAATTATATGGAAACTTTTGTTTCTTATGTACTTCCAATTTCTAGTTAACTTTTAAACCTATTGTATACATGCATAAATTATACTTGCTCATATATGAATCATATTACTCTATTATATTTTATCATACTTGGAAGATTTTGTATGAATATGGAAGGTTTATTTAATAAAATCCTTGTTATAGGAAATATTAATGAGATATTTGTTCATTGATCTTAATATATTTCTAAGTTAAAGTATGGTTGGAAAATAGTAAAGCAAGTGTGAAAGTTATATGAATTGAATATGTTTCCTTTACTTTTAAACTTACATTTGATTGAATAATCAATGTGAAATAGAATATACTCTTGGTTGTTATATATTTTCAATTAAATTAACTTCCCTTATACTAATTATATTTTCAATGTGAAATATAATATAATCAATGTGAAATAGAATACTACATCTATTGATTGTATGAGTTTGATATATTTTCAATTATATGGAAACGTTTGTTTCTTATGTACTTCCATTTTCTAGTTCAGTTTGAAACCTATTGTATAAATGCATAAATTATACATGTTCATATATGAATCATATTACTCTATTATATTTTATCATAATTGGAAGATGTTGTATGAAGATGGAAGGTTTTTAAAATAAAATCCTTTTTATGGGAAAGGTTAATGAGATATTTTTTCATTGTTATTAATATATTTCGAAGTTAAAGTGTGGTTGGAAAATAGTAAAGCAAGTGTGAAATTTATATTAATTGAATATGTTTCCTTTACTTTTAAACTTATATTTGATTGAATAATCAATGTAAAATAGAATATACTATTGGTTGTTATATATTTTCAATTACATTACCTTCTCTTATACTAATTATATTTTCAATGTGAAATAGAATATAATCAATGTGAAATAGAATAATACATTTGACGATTGTATTATTTTGATATATATTCAATTCTATGGAAACTTTTGTTGCTTATGTACTTCCAATTTCTAGTTCGCTTTGAAACCTATTGTATACATGTATAGATTATACTTGCTCATTTATGAATCATATTACTCTATTATATTTTATAAAATTTGGAAGATGTTGTATGAAGATGGAAGGTTTATTTAATAAAATCCTTATTATAAGAAAGGTTAATTAGATATCTATTCATTGTTCTTGATATATTTTTAAGTTAAAGTATGGTCGGAAAATAGTAAAGAAAGTGTGAAAGTTATATGGATTGAATATGTTTCTTTTACTTTAAACTTACATTTGATTGAATAATCAATGTGAAATATAATATAATCAATTTGAAATAGAAGAATACATTTGTTGATTGTATGAGTCTGATATATACTCAATTATATGGAAACTTTTGTTGCTTATTTACTTCCAATTTCTAGTTCACTTTGAAACCTATTGTATACATGCATAAATTATACTTGATCTTATATGAATCATATTACTCTATTACATTTTATCAGACTTGGAAGATGTTGTATGAAGATGGAATGTTTCTTTAATAAAATCCTTGTTATAGGAAAGGTTAATGATATATCTGTTTATTGTTATTAATATATTTCTCATTTAAAGTATTGTTGGAAAATAGTAAAGAAAGTGTGAAAGTTATATGAATTGAATATGTTTCCTTGAATTTTAAACTTACATTTGATTGAATAATCAATTTGAAATAAAATATACTCTTGGATGTTATATATTTTCAATTACATTAACTTCTCTTGTACTAATTATATTTTCAATGTGAAATAGAATATAATCAATGTGAAATAGAATAATACATTTGTTGATTGCATGGGTCTTATATATATTCAATTATATGGAAACTTTTGTTGCTTATGTATTTCCAATTTCTAGTTCACTTTGAAACTTATTTTATAAATGCATAAATTATACTTACTCATATATGAATCATATTACTCTATTATATTTTATCATACTTGGAAGATGTTGTATGAAGATGGAATGTTTCTTTAATAAAATCCTTGTTATAGGAAAGGTTAATGAGATATTTGCTCATTGTTCTTAATATATTTCCAAGTTAAATTATGGTTGGAAAATAGTAAAGCAATTGTGAAAGTTATATGAATTGAATATGTTTTATTTACTTTTAAACTTACATTTGATTGAATAATCAATGTGAAATAGAATATAATCAATTTGAAATAGAAGAATACATTTGTTGATTGTATGAGTCTAATATGTATTCAATTATATGGAAACTTTTGTTGCTTATGTACTTACAATTTCTAGTTCAATTTGAAACTTATTGTATACATGCATAAATTATACTTGCTCATATATGAATCATATTACTCTATTATATTTTATCAGACTTGGAAGATGTTGTATGAAGATGGAAGATTTCTTTAATAAAATCCTTGATATAGGAAAGGTTAATGAGATATCTATTCATTGTTCTTAATATATTTATAAGTTAAAGTATGGTTAGAAAATAGTAAAGCAAGTGTGAAAATTATATGAATTGAATATTTTTCCTTTACTTTTAAACTTACATTTGATTGAATAATCAATGTGAGATAGAATATACTCTTGGTTGTTATATATTTTCAATTACATTAACTTCTTTTATACTAATTATATATTCAATGTGAAATATAATATATTCAATGTGAAATAGAATAATACATTTATTGATTGTATGAGTCTAATATATATTCAATTATATGGAAACTTTTTTTGCTTATGTACTTCCAATTTATAGTTCACTTTGAAACCTATTGTACACATGCATAAATTATACTTACTCATAAATGAATCATAGTACTCTATTATATTTTATCATACTTGGAAGAATTTGTATGAAGATGGAAGGTTTCTTTAATAAAATCCTTGTTATAGGAAAGGTTAATGAGATATATATTCATTGTTCTTAATATATTTCTAAGTTAAAGTATGGCTGAAAAATAGTAAAACAAGTGTGAAAGTTATATGAATTGAATATGTTTCCTTTACTTTTAAACTTACATTTGATTTAATAATCAATGTGAAATAGAATATACTCTTGTTTGTTATATATTTTCAATTACATTAACTTCTCTTATACTAATTATATTTTGAATGTGAAATAGAATAATACATTTGTTGATTGTATGAGTCTGATATATATTCAATTATATGGAAACTTTTGTTTCTTATTTACTTCCATTTTATTGTACTTGATTTTATATGAATCATATTACTCTATTATATTTTATCATATTTGGAAGATGTTATATGAAGATGGAAGGTTTATTTAATAAAATCCTTGTTATAGGAAAGGTTAATGAGATATCTTTTCATTGTTTTTAATATATTTCTAAGTTAAAGTATGGTTGGAAAATAGTAAAGCAAGTGTGAAAGTTATATGAATTGAATATGTTTCCTTTACTTTTAAACTTACATTTGATTGAATAATCAATGTGAAATAGAATATACTCTTGGTTGTTATATATTTTCCATTACATTAACTTATCTTATATTAATTATATTGAATTGGATATTTCCAATATAATATCGTTAACATAGATTCAATTATAGGCTACCAATGAATCTTATCTGATGAATAATGAAGTTGATCATAATTGTATTACTATTTATTTAATCAAATACTGGCATTCATGCTTATTAATTGAGTGTTGTGTGAACTTAAAAGGATATGTTGACAATGGTGTAGTGACCTTTGGTCCATGAGAAAGTTAATAACCTCAGCTGATAGCACTTGAATAATTGCCTATGATGCTTTGGTTTTCATTATGTGCTTGATTTTTCTCTCTTTTGTGTAATGACATTTTTTGTTGTATACTTATGGGAATTTAGTATAATTTGCTTGTGTTTAAATTGATTATTGGTTACTAATTAAAATTTAATGTTTTAGAAATCATAGATGTTATCAAACAATGAAATATTATATCTTGTTCTCATTTTGAATACCTATTTAACCAAAATGATAACATAGGATGTTTAGAGTTATCTTTTCAATTAATATTTAAATTAATTATTTAACGATCCTCAAGTACAACCAAACCCCACTGAGGAGAGTAACGTATTTAATGATGGATAATGCTTATAAATGGTCTTATGTGGAAGAATGAATGCCATATATGGTACTCATGACCTATCTATTTATGCATACATTGATATTACCTGAACCCCATAAACACTCTTAAGGCAACCTGCTTCCCCATAACACTCTTTGTCAATAATTACCCATAGCTAATTACTTCATATCACATCATTTAATTTTGGTTTCATATACACAATTATATTGAATAGGTATCACTTGATTTGGCAAGTGAGGTATTGGGTCTAACGCACATCCAAAAATGTACTCTAATATATAATTTTTAAAAAAATTGAGGTTGTTTCATATGGTATTAAATAAATTTTATGCTCTAGGAGACTTTGGGAATGAATATTTTTAAGTCTATAATCTAATAAGTTATTTATTTTTAACTTATTAGGATGGTTAGAATTTGATTGAGTAGTGAAAACATCTACAATAACCTATATAATGTCAATTCAACTAGAGGCAGAGGTAGAGGATAAGGTAGGGATCATTGTAGTCACATCCCCATTCAAAACTAAGAATAACTACCTATAAATAATGTTGATAGTAACAATGATGTTCCTAATGTTAATGTAGTTGATTGGAATCCAACTGATAAGCATGAGGAAATCCTTAGTGGAATTTTGATAACCTTAAAAACACTTTGTAAGGAAAGATTGATAGCCAAGAATAAATGCTACATAATATTGAAAAAGTATCCCAAGAGGAAGTACCTAGATTAGAAATAGGCTAAGTAGGAATTGTAATACAATAACTATCTTTTACCATGGTTGGCCTAGTTATCAAAGAGATGAAGAAACTTTTGCCACCTACCTTTTTTAGTGAGAAATCAAGTGACATAGCTGATGCATGGATGGTACACTTGTATAAATATATTAACCTTCATAACATGCCATCGAATCTAAAAGAAAGGGTGGTAGCTTATCAATTGGTTAGACCCATAACCTTGTAGTGGAATCACCTATATACTATTGAAGGATATTAGCCAATGGATTTGACCTAGTTAGTTTTTGATACTTGGTTTTAGAAAATATACCTAAATGCTAATTATAAAGATAAAAAAATAACTAAGTTTTAGCTGCTAAAATAGGAACATGTCTATGTTTGAATATGAGAACAAGTTTTTAAATTTATTTTCATGTAAATTACATGCATGATGAGGAAACCAAGATCACTAAATTTAGACTTGGGTTCAAAGAGATATTGATACATGACATCAATATGACAAACCCAAGAATATTGGTAGTAACTATTGAATCAACTTTTAGGTCTAAAAAAAAGAGAAGTCTTGCCAAAAGTCAAGGCAGGAATTCAAATCGAATAGGTAGTAATCTAAATCCTAAATTATTTATCCAATAAATAATAACTTAAAAAATTATACTAGAATCATAGATTTGCTAGTAAAATAAGAATTTTAATAAGTTTTCCAATCAGAATAGAATCTTCAAGTGTCAAGGTTCATCTACAATAGGTTATTTTAAGAAGGAACAACATCAAAACAACTAGCATGGACTAACCACATGTGTTAATACTATTCTGGTGGATCTATTTAGACCTATTATTTGTTGGGAATGTGGTGACAACCACTATAAAAAGGAATATCTTAAGCTGAAATTTGGTTAATCAAATAATAATAGGGTATATGCTATTGTTGATAATCATAATGTTGACTTACAAGCTAGCCCAATTAAAACTATAGGTACTATAAATGGGTTTCCTTTAACTATTCTAATTGATTAATTACTATTATGTATCTCTTTTTATTACTAAATAATGTAAAATTAAACCTATATTGATAAGAAAAGGTTGGGAAGTTGAGTTTGGTACCAACAAAAGAGTACTTATTCTTGAGTGTTTAGAACAAGCTAAAATTAATCTTGGCATATTTAAGACCAAGGTAAATATGTTCCTAACACCCTTGGGATCTTATTATCTAATTTTTGGAATGGATTGGCTATAAGAACAACAAACCACTCTTGAATGTCTTGGTAAAAATGTGTAGTGCATTAATGACCTTGGGAAACTTATAGAAATGCAAGGTATTCAAGGTCTTAAAAGGCAAAAGGAACTTTCATCTTTGTAGCTAAAAAGTGTTTTTAGAAAGGGATACAAGCTTTATGCAGTTAATTTCAAGAATTACCTAAAAAAAGGAACTAGTTTACATAGATTTTCCTATCTTGCACAAGTTCATGGATGTCTTTCCCCAAAATATACCTAGATTACCACCTAAGTATGAATTTGAATTTTCAATTGATATATTGATAAGATATATCCCTGTATTTAAGGCTTCATATCACATGAATGTGGTTAAGCTATAGGAATTAAAGGTATAACTGCAAGAACATTTAGACAATGTAAGCATCTATCTGAGTGTGTCTCCTTGGGGTACTCCATTAATATTTGTCAATAAAAAAAGGAACATTAAGACTTCACATTGATTTTCCTTATTAATAAGGTAACAATTAAAAATTGATATCCTTTACCAAGGATAGATTATTTATTTGACCAAATAAAAGGTACAGTAGTATTATTGAAGATTCATTTAAGATTAGGCTACCATCAGCTGAGGATCAAAGAAGACATTCATAAAATAGCTTTTTGAACTTGGTATAAACATTATGAGTTCACAGTACTACCATTTGGCTTGACTAATGCTCATACAACTTTTATGAACCTTATGAACAACATGTTTAGAGACTTTTTGGATAAATTTGTGCTAGTATTTCTTGATGATATTCTCATTTAATCCAAGAATGAATTTGAATGTGATCAACACCTTTGTTTAGTCTTGAAAAAACTAAGATAACATAATCTATATGGAAAACTCTCCAAATGTGCATTTTATGAATTTGAATTCATTACTTGGGCCATATTATTTCAAAGGATAGCATTGTTATAGATCTATCAAAGATAAAATCCATTCAATATTTGTCTACTCCGACAAATATGCATGAAGTATGTAGCTTCATGGCTTAGCTAGTTATTAACGGTAATTTATGAAAGGAAAAATTTTCCAACATAGCCCATCTCATCACTTCTTTATAATATAAAGGAAATAAATTTGTATTGATGCCTCAATGTGAGGAGGATTTTAAAAAGTTAAAATTGATTCTAATAATAACACCTATTCTTATTATTCTAGACCCAAATGGTAATTTTAATGTATGGGGTGATGTTTTTAATAAATGATATGGAGGAATCTTGACTTATATTGGTAAATTTATGGCTTATGAATCAATTAAAATCAAGGAGTATGAAAATAATTAATTCATGCATGACATGGAGCTTGTTTCCATTGTCCATGACTTAAATAATGGAAACATTTTATGTTGGGAAAACCTTTTAAGGTGAAGTTTGATCACTGTAGCCTAGAATAATTATTCTTTCAAGATGATTTAAATGTGTGTCAATGTAAATGGCTTGAATTTTTTAACAATTTTGACATGGACATATCTTATGTCAAGGGCAAGGAGAATCATATGGTTGATGTACTTAGCAGATAGGCCTATCTTGTTGCCTTATTTATTTTAAAATGAAAGTTGATAACTATTATGTTATAAAAATAACTTTTTAATGAATTATGATATGATGTAAGAGCAGGTTTGGCTAACAAGCCTATAGCAAAGAATTTTTCTAATTTTTTTGTTGAAATAGATGGCCTTGTAAGGCATAAAATAGAATTTATGTACCTAGGTTGGGTGACTTAAGAAATTTTGTGTTAAAATAAGTGCATAAAACACCTTATTATTCTCATATATGCATCATAAATATGATACATAAGTTGAGAAGGCTTTATTTTTGGCCTAGAATGAAGTGTAATTTCACTAATTTTATAGAAAAAATCTTGGAATTCCATCGGATTAAAGTTGAACATTACCATCCTAAAGGGATATTTTACCCTCATGATGTTCCAAGAGGAAAGTGAGTTTTAATTTCACTTAAATTTATTGTGGAGCTACCTAAATCATGTAGCAAGCATGATACCATACTTGTGGTAATTGATAAGACCACTAAAGTTGGCCACTTCATGCTTAGTGTTTACAGAACATTACATGAAATAAGTGGTTAGAATTCATGGCATACTTGAAGTGATTATTTTAGATCATAATAAATTGTTTATATCAAGGTTTTGGTAAACTTTGACCATAGCCTTTAGAACATGATTAAATTTTAGTTCTGCATATCATCCAGAAATAGATGGTCAAATTAAAAGGCTTAATTAGGTGGTTGATGACATATTGTGAATGTATGTCATAGACCAAGAAACTAAATAGGAAGATTATCTCCCTTTGGTCAAGTTTGCATAAAATAAATCATATTATTCACCTTTTGAATCTCTATATGGGCAAAACTGTAAAACTCCATTTGGATGAGATAGATTGGAAAATAGGGATGTAGTTAGCTTAATTTATTACTAGAATATGATAAACATATGGAATTAATACAAAATAATTTGAAAATGGAATATGATTGGAAAAAGAGTTATGCTAATCAAAATAGGACTCCATGTGCATTTAGCATGGGTGACAAAGTCTATCTGCATGTTAGATTGTAGAAAATCTCAATAAAATTTGATAAAACTTCCAATCTAGCTTCATGTTTTGTCAAGGCCTTCAACATTGTGGAGAAGATTAGTCATGTTGATTATTGGTTGGCTCTTCCTCCTTATCTATCAAGGATTCATGATGTATTACATGTTGCTTTACTAATAAAATACATACATGATTCCTTTCATGTTTTATATTGGAAACACTTATAGGTCATGAAAGATAAAAAGATAAAGCTAGAACCATTGAGAATCCTCGACCATAACAATGTTAAGTTACAAAATAGGGACATATAGTAGATTTTAGTTCTTATGGGACCCACTGAGAAAAAGAAGTGATACTTCAGAAGATGCACATGTTTTAGGAAGCATTATCCATGGCTATTTGATTAGTCTTTGGGATGGTCCCCTTTTAAGGGGGAGGATGTTATAACTTCACCTTTCTAATGATTTGATATATTGTTTAAATATTAATTTTAT
>JARHVA010004545.1:545000-562500 GCA_037957365.1 Torreya grandis | reverse complement strand
TATAGCTGAGGTCAAAATGAATATGTTGACTAGTTTATTTACGATTGTCTAGTTTAATTATTGAATCCTAATGGACTATGACTTAGCTATGTATAAATTTTTGAGTTATATGTTTTGATTCATACTATATTTATGATTTTTTGATTTCATTACTATTGTGTAACCATTCTTAGACTAAGCCTAAATGGATAAGCTATAACCTATATGCTTATATGCTTGGGATATAAATTGGTAGCTAGGATATTATATGTTAACCATATACTTAGAGGTTTCCAAGTTGATTTTTATGAATGTTATAGACATGGATTTAATTTATTTTATCTATTGTTATATCTTTTAAGTAGCCTATAATGGATATCCCCACTCTCAATTTATAACAATGTTAGGTTTGGTTATTTTTATCTCATCTTAGAATGGTGATGTTTTTACTTATCTATTTTAATTTTTTTATTGTGTTGAGTCATGCAATGGTTTAGAATACTGACTTGCTTAGAATTCCTTCTTGACCTTGGTTACCTAAACCTCAATCCATCTGATGGATGGGATGGTAAGGGCCACCTATGGTTGGTCTCATAGGGTTGGTTGGGAGGGTTTGTTTGATTAAGTTACATGTTACTCCATTCCTAGATGATCTCGTAGATAGCCATGAAGTAATTGATAATAATTTATTATATGTTGGTTATATGTTCTTATTTTTTTATCATTTTCATATCGTATGATTCATGAATAGAGTTATTACCTTATTTCCTTTGATATTAGTCTAATTATACTTAGTGAAATATGATATGCTAACCTTACATTTGGAAATGAATATGTGAAAATAGGAAAGTAAAAGCTTATAATGTTGATCCTCTGGTAAGATGTGGAAGTTACATTATGTTTTATGAAGGTAATTCATTTACATGTACTTCAATTATTTTGGGATGTTTAGATGAACATCATTTCTATTACTATCTTAAAATATTCCTTTGATAATATTAGTGAAGTATTAATCTCTTGTTAAGTTTATATAACATTGTTTTGTTTTAACAAGAGTATTTATGATAAATTTGAGTAGGGGTTTACTCAGGCATATATATTGTTTAACTTTGATGTTACAACATATATAAGTATTCTAGTTTGACTTGTTAGTAAGTTAGAATTTCAATTAAATGAATGTTTAGTTTAGATAACTCTCTTAGTTTATCAATATATAGATACTTATGTTTTTCTTATATATATTATTATAACCATCAAGGTAGTAAAGAATATAGATATTTTTCTTAGATGTTTCAATTGTACATGGATTATATAAATTAGTCCACTTATGCTTATTGTTGTTATATATGAAAAACATAAATAAAATTCTCTCTTGCATACCTCAGACCTATATGGTAGTGCATAAAGGTGTGTACATTATTGTTAATTATTCTATTATTGTTGGTCTCTTTTCTTAAATCTTATGTTTTAGTTACATTTCTAGATTGAGTAAAATTTTGATTTTGATTACTATTTTGAGGGTTGCCTAGTATGTAATTAAGTTGAAATAAAATTCTAGAATGAATTATCATTGAGTTGATGAAAGAAGTTATCTTAGATTATTCACATTATGGAATAGAATAATTTAGTGATTTGCTCTCCCTTGCTTGATGTTTATATAAAGGAATAATGAATTATTGTATTCATGTTGAACTTAATTCCTATAGCTTGAGTATGCTATTAACTTATCCTTATTAGTCAAAATTGATTGAATTTTTATGTCACGATGTGCTCAAAATTATTTTGTAAGAGTTCCTTAAATGGAACATTTTATTTGGGTTCCACTCCATTGAACTTGACTGGAATTTCTTGTTATGAATAAGACATTTTATGATTGTATGGGTCTGATAAATATTTAATTATGTGGAAACTTTTATTGCTTATGTACTTATAATTATTGGTTCACTTCAAAATCTATTGTATACATATATAAATTATACTTTCTCATATCTAAAACATATTATTCTAATATATTTGATCCTACTTGGAAGATGTTGTATGAAGATGGAAGGTTTCTTTAATAAAATACTTGTTGTATAAAAGGTTAATGAGATATCTATTCATTGTTCTTAATAGATTTTTGAGTTAAAGTATCACTAGAAAATGGTAAATCAAGTGTGAAATTTATATGAATTGAATATTTTTCCTTTACTTTTAACATTACAATTGATTTAATAATCAATGTGAAATAGAATATATTCTTCACTGTTATATAATTTCAATTACATTAACTTCTCTTTTATTAATTAGATCACATTGGTTATTGCCAATATAATATCGTTAACATAAATTCAATTATAGGTTGTAGATGAATATTATCTGATGAATAATGAAGTTGATCATAATAGTATCAATGTCCATTCATTTAGATAACAACATTCATGCATATTAATTAAGTGTTTTGAAAACATAAAAGGATATGTTGTCAATGGTGCAATAACCTTTGGGCCATGAGTAAGTTAAAAACATTGGATGGTAACACTTGAATAATTTCCTATGATTATTTGGTTTTCATTATGTTCCTGATTCTGGTCTCTTTTGTGTAATGATATTTTCTATTATACACTTATGGGAATTTAGTATAATATGCATGTGTTTAAATTGATTATTGGTTATAACTTAGTATTAGCATTTTAGAAATCATATTTTTTATCAATTAATGTATTATTATATCTTGTTTTTATTTTTAAGATATATTTAACCAAAATGATAACATAGAATTTTTAGAGTTATCCTTTTACTTAGACTAAAATTAACTATTTAACCATCCTCAAGTAGAACCAAAACCCACTGAGGAGAGTGAGGTATTTGAAAAGGGATAAAGACCTATGAATGGTCATATGTGGAAGAATGAGTTCCACATATGGTGCTCAAGACTTATTTAATTATGTGTATATTGATATACCCCAAACCCCATAAACACCCTTAAGACAACCTGCTTCCCCATAAAAACCTTTGTGAGTAATTTCCCCTAAATAATTACCTTATATCACCTCCATTGATTTTGGTTTTATGTACGCAAGTATGTTGAACATGTATCACTTGATTCAAAAAGTGAGGTACTAGATCTAACATGCATCCAAAATTTTACTCTGATATACAATTCCAAAAAACTTTTTGGGGTTATTTCAAGATTAAGATGTTTTTGAGTGCTTAATTTGATTGTATCAAGGGTGTGTCAAGGTTATCATTATCAAGTACCAAATACCAAAGTGTATTATCTAAAATAGGCTACTTTGTGTTTATCTATTATGTGTGTCACTTTGGCTTTGTTTGCAACATATTTATGATCCTTTCATGTGCTATTTTTCCTTATTTTACGCAATATATTTATGCCCTTTGTGTGTGACCCTGAGCCTTATTTGTTATGACATATTTATGTCCCTTGTATACAACCCTTGGAATTACACATGACTTTAAAAATTTAGTATCTTATACTTGTTGAACTTGTTGACATTGAGATGTGCCATGATACATATCATGCACTATTACTACTTATTATTATTTAGTTATCCTTTTATTACATGCTTCATTGAGAGACCTATCTAGACATGACACTTATATTCCATACATTACATATGTTATATGCATGCCTTGATTTACATATACATTACTATGATGATGTACTCTTCAAATGTTCACATGATATTAAATGGTGTTATCTTTATACATGGCATGTATAGTAAACTCTTCTTTTTAGATGAGTGACTTATAAGATGCATTATTACAGTTAGAATTATAGTGGTATTTTCAAAAAATACGTAAGCATCCAATGGAATAAATCAAAATAAATTAAATATTTTAGAGATTAAGAATAGTTTAGATATTAGATACTTCAGTTACATGATAGATATTGACACATTGGTACAAATTATGGGGGCATATGCCATGTATATTAACTCCCTCTATATATACTTTAGTATAAATTTATACACACTTAGGTGCACATTAATGGGCATATGCACATAATCTATAGGAAAATGAATCATATGTTTCTACATACATATAAATTTGAGATACAAGTACTCAAATTCAACATATAGGTACCTAAAATTATCTATCAATTAGTTTAAATTTAGGTGGAATGATATTGGTTCATGCACATATACATATTTTTATATTAATGAGGCATGATGTTGGTTCATGCACACATACACAACAACATAGCTTATAATATAATGGAAAATGGCTATCATTTCACTTCACACTTATCAAATATGTGGTCATGATGGGGCATGAACATTTTTAAATCTCTTTTGGCCCTACATGTATAATACATTGATCAAACATGAGTGAAACTATACAATCAAACTTGTATTCATCATGGGGACAAGAACATTTTTCATTCCATTTTGATCATGTATTTTTTTTCTATGAAATGATTTTGACCAAAACCATACAATTTAATCTATAAGACATTAGCAATGGTCAATTCATTTTTATTTGAGAAAATACCTCATTTTTTTTCTTTCTTTTACCTCCATATTTTTGGGTTAGTGCTTTACATACTTATACCCAGATTCAATAAGGTTTTGACATGTTGTCTTCCCAACCCAATGCCCTATGTATTTATATAATTTTTTGTCACAATCACCCCACCTCAAAATGTGCTTCAATAATTAATCACAATTTTATTCATTGCTTTAACAAGGAAGAATCACCTCCAATAGGTTTCAATGGAAACATAATTTTCACCAATGCACATGTGTAATCTTTTATTTATCTTTAAAATTTCAAATAATCAAGTTTAGAGTAAGATAGTCAATCTATGGATAATAACTACACATGATTTCACGCTTTTATATTGAGTGACCTATACAATTGGAGATTCATACAAAATACAAATGTGTTATATACACTCTGGTACATTTTATCCTTTTACTTTATAAATTGCATTACAAGAATAAAAGGGGTAAAATCTGATTTGACACTGACAAATTTGATGCACATTTACCACACATGACTTAATTTCATAAACATAGTATTAATCCACCATTATATTATAATTACATGATATATTATGAGTTAACCCTTACATTATTCTATTAGATTCATATGAAAAACTCACTATCTATTTCAAACCTACTAAATATCCTACATAAAATCTCCATACCTTTATTTTAATCCACTTGTACATAGGTTGGTTACATCCTTTTTTATCAGTATTTCTAGTCAATACTAACCCAATTTATTTGTAATTAACCCTCTCCCAAAAATTACTTTTAAAATCAAATCTATCCTTATGTTTAACCCATTTTTAGATCATGCCAATTGTGTGAGAAATTACTTAATTTGACTCATATATAAATAAATCAAGGTCTCAGTTAAAAGGGATATGGAACTTATCTAGGCCACATCTATAAACTATTTCACATTGATAAAACCTTACCAATTATTCCCAAATTTTGAATCAACCACTATAAATATTCACAAACCATGTTTGAATCACACTAAATCCAACTCAAATTAAGCATTGTCAAATAGAAATCTAAATCATTAGTTGTATGCATATAGTAAAGGATCACAATTGCACAATCACTAGATCAGATAATTATGTGTGGATTTATTTCCATTCTTGGAGTATCAAATAAATATGAAGTTTTTAATCATAAAATAAGGGTAATTTAGGTCATTTAACACATTACAATTTATCATTTTTTCCAATTTTCTATCCCTCACAAGTACACCTAGGGTTTTAAGGTGAATGAGGCTCATTTTCAGATTTGTACATACCATCAAGGTTTGGGATCACACATAAAAATATGAGAAAGACAATAAAATGTGACTATCTAGTCATAATCCCTCACTCATAAATAGGTCAATACTAATCAACATAGGTCAATATTAACTAGTGATACTAGGCCAAATCTAACAGAACTAACCCTATGTAGACAAAAAAATAGTTACTAAACTACACAAATCACATATTTACTAGATCTTATTTCTACTTATACAATAAATTTTCATTTAAATATTCAACTATAAAATCTAAGTAATCATCCCTCTTTTGTTCGAATAATATTTAGCATAATCAAATTATCAAATCATTACAATCAGTTTTAGTATTTTATAATCAGATGTATGCTTGATTGATATATCCATCAATCTAATTTATTATACTAATTTCTATCCTATTATGGTTTCAAAACTAAATTAGTGTAAAATACATGGGTTATTACTTATCAAAGTTTGCAAAATATAAATCCATAAAGCTACACATTTAAAGGAATGGAGTGAGATTATAGTACTCTTTATTCCAAAGAATTATCTCAATAACAAATATTTTGGAGGGATAATTTGAAATAAGGGATATAACTAACCATAAGTCTTTTTTTTTTAATAGTATTTTTGGAGATGTATATTATTCATATTTTTTAGAAAAATATATATTATACTAAGAGTTAGGAAACCATTATGTAAGTATATTTATTTTTAAACTCAATAGATGTCTTTTACTTGATTATATATAAGGTTTAAAATTGGTTAAATTTCATATGCATTTCTCACTAGTTATAATTATCTTAAAATGAGAAAGGGAAAGATTAAAGGTAAACATGAAATTTTTATACTACATGCATTACCATCTATAATATGTAGTTATTCAAATTATCACCAAATTTCCAAGGTTATATATAAAGGAAGAGTGTGATAGATTCAAGTACCATATTTTTAAAATCATGTGAATAACAAGTTTTAATCCTAAGATTCACCCTTATTTTTATTATTCATTTTTACTTATAATAATTTTTACACTCTTAGCCTGTAACATTTTTAGAGGTATGTGTGGTCAATTTCTATCTATCATAACCTCCAATAAAGTCATGTATTCATTTTGATATCTTCATATTAATATTAGGGTCAGCCTAGGGTGTTTCCTTAGAATAATTATGATATTCATAAGAGATATTGGTTATAATTTTATAGCCATATTTTTTATTTTATTCTTATTGTAAGAGTATGTATATTTGTCCCTCAAAGTTGCATAGTCATCTTTTACATTATTATAATATTATTTCAATCATATTGTGACATATTATTGTGATTGTATTTTATTAGTGGTGATATCATAGCTTTGATTTGGTAAAAAGTGTGATGGAAACCCTAATTTTTAAGAAACACCTATATCTCAAAAAAAATTGTGAAGCTTTTTACAAATTTTTACTAAAGTTTTGGAATAATATAAGGAAGCTATAGTGGAAAAATATGGTTTGCTGATCATTTTTAGTGATCACTTCTATGCATTAGCATTACAAAAACCCTCAAGGTAGTGGGTTGTATTAAAAAAAATGGTGATAATATTAATTAACCTAGGAAATACTCACAACTTTATCAATATTAAATTGGTTATATGTTTGAACTATTTTTTATATCCATATCTATAGTTTCAAGTCATGATTGTAGATGTTGGTAAAGTTAATTTTTATAGTAAATTCCATAGTATTAAACTCTCCATGGGATAATATCTACTGGACATCCCTATGTTTTCCATTCTTATGGGTAGAACAAACATTGTATTGGAAGTCTAATGCTAACTATCTCAATAATGATTGAGATGAATTACAAGAGTTATTAATTTTTTTCCATTATTAGGTAATATATTTTATCTATGTGGGTTACATTCAAACTCCCCACAATTATTTATTCTCATTAGATGTAAAATATTCTTAAAATGGGAGTGGATGGATATGTATATTAATTTTTTTATAGAGGCACAACCAAAAAAGGGATATACATTGGCATAACTGCAAGCTATTATGGAGGATAAATTTGTAATGTCTCGTTATATGACAAAATAACATCCTCCATTAATTTATCATGATCAATACATCCAACTATAGTAAGGGTGCCAACCATATATCACATATCACCTTAGTGAAACTTAATTAAACTCATGTATTATTTGATGATGGGATAATAATTTGATTTGTATGTATATGATATTATTTAATACTAAATTGATATTTATATAATGATTATGTAGATGTTTTATTTTATTTTTTTGTATGATTGTAAGTATATTCAAGATATGAGCTAGGCTTAGGGATGAAAGAATTAAAAAAGTCAAAACTATAAAGGGCATATAGGTATTTAAATAATAAATGTAATCATGAGCTATTTTAAAATCCACCATGTTCCTCTTCAATGCACTTTTTACTATGTTTATTTATGTTATGTGTAATATGCATAAATTCTTATTTTGGTAGTCATCATTGGCATCTAGCTAATTATGCACGTTGTTCATTCATTTCTAGATAGTGTCTTTGATATCTTCATTTTGATTTGGAAGTTGGAATGATTTGATTCATTTATCTTTGTTTATTTGTCTTACACATTCGATCCCTATTCTATATTGTGGTAAATAAAATATAATGTTTTTTGACTTTATATTGCTTATTGACTTTGGAAATTATTATTATTCATGTATTTGACCATGTGTTTTTACCTTGATCTCAGTTTGATTATAATTTAATCATTGTTAATCTTGGTGACAAGATTGACTTGTGATTATGTGAGGTTACATGGTAATGTGTATAAAGTTTCATGATATATGGTTTGGACCTATGTCGAGTCAAGGCAAAGGTAAAAGATTTGATTTTTGTAGACCTTAATCAAGGTTAAGGATTAATCATTTTGTATAACATTGACCAAGATTAGGTCAATGACATATTTTAGATATTTTTGTTGTTTTTAGAGTTTTATTTATTTTTTAGTTATATTGTTATGTTTTGAATAGTTCTCAATAAAGTTATAGGTTTTGGAATATGAGTCTACATGGAAATGAGGCATGTTATTAATAAGACTCAAGATAGGTTTAGAAACATTTACATTTTAATTTTCTAATCATTGACCATGATAATGAAGTAATGAGGAGAAGATATTGGTTAGGGTTTATAAGCATGAAAATAGTATTAAATGCGTATCTAGTTGCTTAGATTTTATGAACTATTATTTTTATTGAATACCCACTATGTCTTGGGAAGTAATGAGGAGTTCATGAGAGTTGGATAAGAGAATATTTTTTATCTTTAAATGGAACTTATAAAACACACAAAGGTGTGAAATAAAATAGGTTAATAAGGTGTAAAATAAAGAAATAAATAAAATAGTAATGAAAAGAACCCTACTAATCTAAGGGTATTACTTGTTGAGTCCTTTCAAGTGTTTTTGTTGCATATTGTAGGTAGTTTTTTAGAAAAAAATGAATAAATTATGAATAATAGGTTTTGAAAAAACCTCAAGGTTTTTTCTTAACCCCTTATTTAAACTCAAAAACCCCACATTTATTGATAAGTTTCTATGAAAAGTGATATTTGTTTCATTTTTCTATAGTTGTGCAACGTGTTTTGTATTTTGATTATTGAATATTTTGAAAATCCATTAGGTTAGTGTATTTTTGTATGATAATTATTATTTTCCATTATATGGTAAATCAAATGAATAATGAAACTAAATAATCATGGCATGTTACTTATTTAAGTAGTTTCGTGTATTTATCAATTTTTAGGGTTTATGTTTTTTATTCTTGCATATTTATGTGAATTTTTCTTATTTGACACATAACCTTGACTTTATGGTAGTATATTAATCATATTTAATTTATTATCTTTTATACCATTATACTATTGATTATTTTTGTGTGTAATTCTTTCAAACTTTTGGCTAATGGTTATGGTGGAATGGGCCACCTATTGTTAGGCTTATCATTCTAATTATTTTTTTACCCCTCAACAATTATTTGGATAATATCTAAAACTATCCTAAAATTTATTTTCATATGAAGTGTTTAAAGTGCCAATGACCTTGTTTAAGTTCCAATGAATTATTATTTAGCATGTGGAGTTTATGGTCAATCTATTAGAGCAAGTTTGAAGTTACTTCAATATAAATTTTAAATGGTAAAACATCTTGTATTTGTATTTACCTTAATCTATTAAATGATCAATATATCACTATTATAAATTGTTAATACTTTCTAGATTACTTCCATTAATGTTTATATTATGAATAATAAGTTATTTTGTGCTTTGCAAAGCAATAAAGTTTAGGGTTGCTTTCTCTTAATATAGATAAAAATTATATTTAGATTTGAGATTTTAAAGTAATGTTATTTTTCATGACTATTTCCTTGTATAGATTATGGTAATATTTGGTGTATTTGAGACACAAAAAGTAGTTCTTATGTTATCAAGTTATGGTTATTACATCATACTTATTTTATATTGTATCATGGATTTCTTAGTCAATGTATCATAGATCAAAATGTATTTAGTGTTGTGTAAATATTACCATATGGCTATTCCACACAACTTCATTTCATATTTATACTTAATTACTTCAAGTTTTTACCTTTGGACATAATCCTTATTCATAATTTATTGAATAGAAGTAAGTTTCATGCATAGTACATTGTTATTATCAAACATTTACTCTATATGCATTAAGTTTTGAAGCTAATATTTTACATATTTGTATGATTATGATCCTTATGACATAATCACTTAGTGATTGGTTGTGGCATTCAAGTTAAGAGAATAAGTATGCATAAAATGATAATATTATGTTTCCCTTGCTTAAATTGAGAATATTTAGATTTATATTACTATGAGTGAGATTTTAATGCAGTTAGAAATGAAAATTTTATTTAACAACGTAATATTTCCTATTCAATTATATTCTATAATATTAATTAATTAAATCATATCCCTCTTAAGTATAAATATCCTTATTTTATAACTAACTATATTTTAAGAAAGTATGTGTGATTTACATGCTTGTGCTCTATATTATAATGAGTTTTTGGAGTAAAATTGAGTTGTTGGATTCAGATTGTTATTTGATTATGCATGGAATATGAATTTTGTTCATTGTGTACTTATTTTATAAATCATATATGTTGACAACACAATTCTTATTAACCTTGATATTTTATTTAGGGTTATATCTAATCAATTTTGTTTAAATAGTAATTTATTATTTAAGTTAAAAGATATTATTAAAATCATTTGTTTATCATGTGTGTTTTTATAAGCTCAATTGTTATCTTGAATGTCATAATCCATCTTTAAATGAAAATGGAACTATGATTTGAAATTGTGACTTGAATATGAATATTATTCTTATATATTATTAGAATATACATCAAATTTGTATTTATTTTAACTACACATTCAATAGCATAGTTTTGGGAAGTAATTTTTAAGACTAAGCATGTAATGTTAATTTATCCCTACCAAAAAGAGTTGGTAATGATGACCAAACAAAGTATTTTCATGTTTATTAAAATGTTATTTTATTGTGTTTATTAATTTTTATAATGTTTATATAGATCTTCTAAATTTAGATAGAAGTCATTCAATGACACCAAGCTATGTGTTGAGTGTGGTGACATCTTGAAAAGAATGTTATTGTTTTTGTGCTAAGGATGAGTATCTTTGACCAGCTCATATCCCTTTTTTTAATAAATTATTAACTTAACATAAGGTATTTACTTTTATTATGGTAAAAATAGACATTATTAGAAATATTAATTTCAAAATGGAAATTTTCATTTTACTTTATGAGATATTTAAATGCATTTAAAAATAATATTACATTTAAAATGATGAGAAATTAATTATGCATGTTTAGATTTGTTTTAATTAATATATGAAACCAATAAATATGTGAAAGAGATTATAATATTTAAATAACATTAAATAACCATGCACAAGGATAAACTATCTTCCCATATAACTAAGTTTGTAAGGGAATGTTGGAGAGTGAAGAATTAAGGGTAAGACACATGTCAAAGATATTATAATTATCTTCACTAAATTATTATTTAGTAGATAAGTAATAAATTATTTTTCCCAAAATATAATGATTTCTTACCTTTGTGACTTAATTATTAAAATTTTAACTGAATCTCATAACAATTTTTTTATAAGTTGACAAATATCTATGATACATTTTTGTTGTTAGATTTTACTCTATGATACGTAATATTTCCTATTCAACTATATTCTATAATATTAATTAATTAAATCATATGCCTCTTAAGTATAAATATCCTTAGTTTATAGCTAACTATATTTTAAGAAAGTATGTGTGATTTGCATGCTTATGCTCTATATTATAATGAGTTTTTGGAGTAAAATTGAGTTGTTGGATTCAGATTGTTATTTGATTATGCATGGAATATGAATTTTGTTCACTGTGTACTTATTTTATAAATCATATATGTTGACAACACAATTCTTATTAACCTTGATATTTTATTTAGGGTTATATCTAATCAATTTTGTTTAAATAGTAGTTTATTAGTTAAGTTAAAAGATATTATTAAAATCATTTGTTTATCATGTGTGTTTTTATAAGCTCAATTGTTATCTTGAATGTCATAATCCATCTTTAAATGAAAATGGAACTATGATTTGAAATTGTGACTTGAATATGAATATTATTCTTATATATTATTAGAATATACATCAAATTTGTATTTATTTTAACTACACATTCAATAGCATAGTTTTGGGAAGTAATTTTTAAGACTAAGCATGTAATGTTAATTTATCCCTACCAAAAAGAGTTGGTAATGATGACCAAACAAAGTATTTTCATGTTTATTAAAATGTTATTTTATTGTGTTTATTAATTTTTATAATGTTTATATAGATCTTCTAAATTTAGATAGAAGTCATTCAATGACACCAAGCTATGTGTTGAGTGTGGTGACATCTTGAAAAGAATGTTATTGTTTTTGTGCTAAGGATGAGTATCTTTGACCAGCTCATATCCCTTTTTTTAATAAATTATTAACTTAACATAAGGTATTTACTTTTATTATGGTAAAAATAGACATTATTAGAAATATTAATTTCAAAATGGAAATTTTCATTTTACTTTATGAGATATTTAAATGCATTTAAAAATAATATTACATTTAAAATGATGAGAAATTAATTATGCATGTTTAGATTTGTTTTAATTAATATATGAAACCAATAAATATGTGAAAGAGATTATAATATTTAAATAACATTAAATAACCATGCACAAGGATAAACTATCTTCCCATATAACTAAGTTTGTAAGGGAATGTTGGAGAGTGAAGAATTAAGGGTAAGACACATGTCAAAGATATTATAATTATCTTCACTAAATTATTATTTAGTAGATAAGTAATAAATTATTTTTCCCAAAATATAATGATTTCTTACCTTTGTGACTTAATTATTAAAATTTTAACTGAATCTCATAACAATTTTTTTATAAGTTGACAAATATCTATGATACATTTTTGTTGTTAGATTTTACTCTATGATACGTAATATTTCCTATTCAACTATATTCTATAATATTAATTAATTAAATCATATGCCTCTTAAGTATAAATATCCTTAGTTTATAGCTAACTATATTTTAAGAAAGTATGTGTGATTTGCATGCTTATGCTCTATATTATAATGAGTTTTTGGAGTAAAATTGAGTTGTTGGATTCAGATTGTTATTTGATTATGCATGGAATATGAATTTTGTTCACTGTGTACTTATTTTATAAATCATATATGTTGACAACACAATTCTTATTAACCTTGATATTTTATTTAGGGTTATATCTAATCAATTTTGTTTAAATAGTAGTTTATTAGTTAAGTTAAAAGATATTATTAAAATCATTTGTTTATCATGTGTGTTTTTATAAGCTCAATTGTTATCTTGAATGTCATAATCCATCTTTAAATGAAAATGGAACTATGATTTGAAATTGTGACTTGAATATGAATATTATTCTTATATATTATTAGAATATACATCAAATTTGTATTTATTTTAACTACACATTCAATAGCATAGTTTTGGGAAGTAATTTTTAAGACTAAGCATGTAATGTTAATTTATCCCTACCAAAAAGAGTTGGTAATGATGACCAAACAAAGTATTTTCATGTTTATTAAAATGTTATTTTATTGTGTTTATTAATTTTTATAATGTTTATATAGATCTTCTAAATTTAGATAGAAGTCATTCAATGACACCAAGCTATGTGTTGAGTGTGGTGACATCTTGAAAAGAATGTTATTGTTTTTGTGCTAAGGATGAGTATCTTTGACCAGCTCATATCCCTTTTTTTAATAAATTATTAACTTAACATAAGGTATTTACTTTTATTATGGTAAAAATAGACATTATTAGAAATATTAATTTCAAAATGGAAATTTTCATTTTACTTTATGAGATATTTAAATGCATTTAAAAATAATATTACATTTAAAATGATGAGAAATTAATTATGCATGTTTAGATTTGTTTTAATTAATATATGAAACCAATAAATATGTGAAAGAGATTATAATATTTAAATAACATTAAATAACCATGCACAAGGATAAACTATCTTCCCATATAACTAAGTTTGTAAGGGAATGTTGGAGAGTGAAGAATTAAGGGTAAGACACATGTCAAAGATATTATAATTATCTTCACTAAATTATTATTTAGTAGATAAGTAATAAATTATTTTTCCCAAAATATAATGATTTCTTACCTTTGTGACTTAATTATTAAAATTTTAACTGAATCTCATAACAATTTTTTTATAAGTTGACAAATATCTATGATACATTTTTGTTGTTAGATTTTACTCTATGATACGTAATATTTCCTATTCAACTATATTCTATAATATTAATTAATTAAATCATATGCCTCTTAAGTATAAATATCCTTAGTTTATAGCTAACTATATTTTAAGAAAGTATGTGTGATTTGCATGCTTATGCTCTATATTATAATGAGTTTTTGGAGTAAAATTGAATTGTTGGATTCAGATTGTTATTTGATTATGCATGGAATATGAATTTTGTTCACTGTGTACTTATTTTATAAATCATATATGTTGACAACACAATTATTATTAACCTTGATATTTTATTTAGGGTTATATCTAATCAATTTTGTTTACATAGTAGTTTATTAGTTAAGTTCAAAGATATTATTAAAATCATTTGTTTATCATGTGTGTTTTTATAAGCTCAATTGTTATCTTGAATGTCATAATCCATCTTTAAATGAAAATGGAACTATGATTTGAAATTGTGACTTGAATATGAATATTATTCTTATATATTATTAGAATATACATCAAATTTGTATTTATTTTAACTACACATTCAATAGCATAGTTTTGGGAAGTAATTTTTAAGACTAAGCATGTAATGTTAATTTATCCCTACCAAAAAGAGTTGGTAATGATGACCAAACAAAGTATTTTCATGTTTATTAAAATGTTATTTTATTGTGTTTATTAATTTTTATAATGTTTATATAGATCTTCTAAATTTAGATAGAAGTCATTCAATGACACCAAGCTATGTGTTGAGTGTGGTGACATCTTGAAAAGAATGTTATTGTTTTTGTGCTAAGGATGAGTATCTTTGACCAGCTCATATCCCTTTTTTTAATAAATTATTAACTTAACATAAGGTATTTACTTTTATTATGGTAAAAATAGACATTATTAGAAATATTAATTTCAAAATGGAAATTTTCATTTTACTTTATGAGATATTTAAATGCATTTAAAAATAATATTACATTTAAAATGATGAGAAATTAATTATGCATGTTTAGATTTGTTTTAATTAATATATGAAACCAATAAATATGTGAAAGAGATTATAATATTTAAATAACATTAAATAACCATGCACAAGGATAAACTATCTTCCCATATAACTAAGTTTGTAAGGGAATGTTGGAGAGTGAAGAATTAAGGGTAAGACACATGTCAAAGATATTATAATTATCTTCACTAAATTATTATTTAGTAGATAAGTAATAAATTATTTTTCCCAAAATATAATGATTTCTTACCTTTGTGACTTAATTATTAAAATTTTAACTGAATCTCATAACAATTTTTTTATAAGTTGACAAATATCTATGATACATTTTTGTTGTTAGATTTTACTCTATGATACGTAATATTTCCTATTCAACTATATTCTATAATATTAATTAATTAAATCATATGCCTCTTAAGTATAAATATCCTTAGTTTATAGCTAACTATATTTTAAGAAAGTATGTGTGATTTGCATGCTTATGCTCTATATTATAATGAGTTTTTGGAGTAAAATTGAGTTGTTGGATTCAGATTGTTATTTGATTATGCATGGAATATGAATTTTGTTCACTGTGTACTTATTTTATAAATCATATATGTTGACAACACAATTATTATTAACCTTGATATTTTATTTAGGGTTATATCTAATCAATTTTGTTTAAATAGTAGTTTATTAGTTAAGTTCAAAGATATTATTAAAATCATTTGTTTATCATGTGTGTTTTTATAAGCTCAATTGTTATCTTGAATGTCATAATCCATCTTTAAATGAAAATGGAACTATGATTTGAAATTGTGACTTGAATATGAATATTATTCTTATATATTATTAGAATATACATCAAATTTGTATTTATTTTAACTACACCTTCAATAGCATAGTTTTGGGAAGTAATTTTTAAGACTAAGCATGTAATGTTAATTTATCCCTACCAAAAAGAGTTGGTAATGATGACCAAACAAAGTATTTTCATGTTTATTAAAATGTTATTTTATTGTGTTTATTAATTTTTATAAGGTTTATATAGATCTTCTAAATTTAGATAGAAGTCATTCAATGACACCAAGCTATGTGTTGAGTGTGGTGACATCTTGAAAAGAATGTTATTGTTTTTGTGCTAAGGATGAGTATCTTTGACCAGCTCATATCCCTTTTTTTAATAAATTATTAACTTAACATAAGGTATTTACTTTTATTATGGTAAAAATAGACATTATTAGAAATATTAATTTCAAAATGGAAAATTTCATTTTACTTTATGAGATATTTAAATGCATTTAAAAATAATATTACATTTAAAATGATGAGAAATTAATTATGCATGTTTAGATTTGTTTTAATTAATATATGAAACCAATAAATATGTGAAAGAGATTATAATATTTAAATAACATTAAATAACCATGCACAAGGATAAACTATCTTCCCATATAACTAAGTTTGTAAGGGAATGTTGGAGAGTGAAGAATTAAGGGTAAGACACATGTCAAAGATATTATAATTATCTTCACTAAATTATTATTTAGTAGATAAGTAATATATTATTTTTCCCAAAATATAATGATTTCTTACCTTTGTGACTTAATTATTAAAATTTTAACTGAATCTCATAACAATTTTTTTATAAGTTGACAAATATCTATGATACATTTTTGTTGTTAGATTTTACTCTATTCATGCATAATTTTTTAAATCAACTAACTTTATTTAATGTTATAAGTCCCAAAAAAAATCTAATTATATTTGATCATGGATGGTATAATCAACTAAGTACAATTATGTTCTTTTCTGGAATAACTTTACCTCATGAAAATAAAAACCTAATGGAAATTGGTTCATAACTCAAAAAGTTTGAAATTTTATGGTTTAGA
>JARHVA010004545.1:330000-540000 GCA_037957365.1 Torreya grandis | reverse complement strand
ATCTCATCTCATAAAGGGATTTTCATAAAAAATAATCTTATCCCTTGCACAAGATGTTAATGGTATAGTTCAATAGATTTGGAGTTGAGTATTGAGTGGAGAGTACTAAATCTATTGAGATTACTAGATTCAAATATCTATTTATATTAGTGATGTTAGGCACTAATTTGACTAGAGTTTCATTATTTCATTTTATTGATTACACTCGTGGGTTATTTGGACATGTGTGTTGACCCCTATTTAATAAATATATTATTAATTAGTTCCTTGAATTGTACTGAGAGGAAATTATAAATAGGTTTCGATTAGAAAATTCCTTATATATATATATATATATATATATATATATATATATATATATATATATATATATATATATATATATAATTCTAAGAAGGGAGCTTAGAAATTAGTTATTTTTACAATTCTTTTTGAAATAATAGTATTTTTTGTGTTAGTATTATTCTAATGCTTATCATTTCATATTGGTATATTATGTTTTTACTAAAATAGAATTTTAATTATCTCCATTGGGTGATGATGAGTTTGGGTACGATCCAGATAAGTTTGCTTTAATAAGATCAACCCTTCTTATTGTTTAGTTATCACAATATGTTACATTTTTTGCTTTAAGTATGTAAGTTATCACAATATGTTACATTTTTTTGCTTAAATATTTATTTAATTTGTCTATTAATTTTGAAAACTAAAGTATTTAGTAGGGATAAGTCTCTTATTCAATGTAAGTGACCCCTTTTATTGATTATTTCATAATATAGGTTGGTAAGTACCAGTATCAGTTAGAATATAAAGAATTAATATCTTTTGTGTTGTAAAAGTTAGAATGTAATTGTGATTGTCGATATATCTTATTTATTCTCTATGATTTGTGATGAAGTAGTTGTAATACAAGCCCATTGTGGGGGTAGACATTAGATTATTTGTAAATATTTGATGTAATGTTTAAGTCTATACACATAGAAGTGTATGTAACTAGAGTATTTTATATACTTGTAATGTTATCATTCAGTTGTTGAAATGACATTAATGCATCTCATTGTACAATAAAAGAGTTCTTTATTTTTTTGTAAATTATTTAGGGTTAAATTTTTAAATCCATAGATTTATTTCAAATCATTCACATAATAAAAG
Source organism: Torreya grandis (assembly GCA_037957365.1). NCBI lineage: Eukaryota > Viridiplantae > Streptophyta > Pinopsida > Cupressales > Taxaceae > Torreya > Torreya grandis. The sequence continues at coordinate 538,848 of JARHVA010004545.1, read as the reverse complement.
TTATTTTAAACTTAAATATGTAACTTGATAACTAAAACTTGTAATAGCTTTAAGAGTATGGATTTAGGCTTGTTATATACTCATAGTTTATAATGAATCAATGTAGGCCTTAAAAATATAAAGAGGCTTGGCATTGAGCATAATATATTACATTAGACTCTTTGATTTTTGAAATGCTTAATACATGAACCAAGCCAATAAGTTATATTAAACCAACCTTGCATCGAATAAATTGAAGTGTAATCCATTTAAACAACCAAAACTGTAAGTATTTATTTCACTTCCTCAAGCTAGATTATTGGTACTATCCTCTTAGGTGGCCTTAATAAACTAATCATAATCTTAATAAAATGGATCAAACATTTTCACAAATTGAAGAATCTGATTAGCTAAATTTTTTTCCTAGTGGTGAACTTTTCTATGTTTTAGTCTTTAGTTGTCCTTCAAAAATTAAGTTTTAAACATAGTTAAAGTAGTCTAAACTCAAATCTAAAAATCAATAACAATTCTCTATAGCTAAGATAATTGGTTTTTTGTACTATTTTCACCAAATATTTCACCCTATAGTTGGTTTTTCAAGCCTACTCTAAGATTTGGGTAACATTGGAATACCTCTAGGCCTGTGGGTTGCCTATGGTAGGGGTAGACCTCTATGTTTAAGGGCTAGCTCCCTAGATTGATACTTAAGTGTCTATCACTTACACTAATTATTTTCTTGGATGAAAAGGGATATAAGTAGTCATGAAAGTAATCTAATTTAATGGGGTGGTACACTAGAAATATATCCACAAAACCACCATACAATTTCACTAAGAGACATGACTCACAACACTAGCCTTAAAATACTAAATTTCTCTAACATTAATATTTCAAACATGGAGGTGATATGCATGGAATTACTCAAGGTGAGTGAACCATAAGTCATTTTTAGACACTAATTATATTCCTAAAAATTTAAGATAGACCAATGTACTTGAAAACACTTCATGTGACCTGTTAGAGTAGAATAACTTGAATTAAACATGGAAGGATTGAGAGATAGCAAGGATAGATATTAATCACTTAACATTTCACTATTCATCACTTCACATACTTAGAAAAGATAGTTTGTGAAATCAAAAATATATTTCATATCTTATTTCAAAGGAAAATTATAATGTCAAAACTAGTAGGTATTCACCATATTAGGTGTGGAATTAAAATACAAGAGCCAAAATAGCTTGTATTTATAGAACATGTGAAAAGAGAGAGAGAAAGGAAATTTCAAGGGACACAATGCCACATGTCAAGGTATGAAAAATATTTATATGTATAATAATGAAGTGGATAATAGATTTTAGGATATCTCTTTGGAAAAGTGCCCATCTGAAGCATAAAACTATCCAAAACTGGTATATGGGTATTCAATTACTTTCTTAAAACTGCCTTCATGATGAGGCATATCTTGATTACTCAAAACTAAACTATGGATAGTTGACACATGTGAAGTATATTAGGAGGATTAGAAACACACCATAACATTCATCATATGCATCCCTAATTCATATTATTCTTTTATATACTTGTTCTCACCATCTGTAGTCATTCATTAGTCTTCTAGACCTCATTCTTCACATTTTCACCCAAGTGACCTTTATTTTCTAAAAAATACATTAAATAGGTGTTAAGACACTTATATATGACCCCTCTACCCTCTATTCTACGAATTAGACCTTTAAAAGTTCCAAAAACCAACTTCCCATCCTCTCATTAGGTACTCACTCTTTATCTTCAATCTTTATCAAAGACTGCATGAAATGAATGACTTAGCATAGATGTTTCTAGGCTGATATGAGGTGATAAATGGGTATGGATAGTTATAATAGGTCCCAATTGACCCCTTCCAATGGTTCTCATCTATTCATGTTCTTCTATATCTATAAAATAACCAAAAACCTATAAGAAACTCCATTTTAGGCCTTGTTCGTACAAGTAGGGTACAAACCAATTATATGGGAAAGAGCATGGGAGTGTATTAAATAATTTTAAAAAAATATAGGGACAAAATACCTCATCTAGATGTATCTTCTCCACTAAGTCCCAAACAAGACTTTGTAAGGGTTTTAGAGGGTTTATATTGTTAATGATTATTTATAAAATATTGATGTTGAAACTCTAAACAAATCCCATTAAGATCAATCTAGGGACCCTCATAAATAGTTACCAAATCTTTGAGTCATCATGCAAGGTGTCCTTACTGGTGTGAGCAAAGTAAAATGGATCTCAAGTTTAATCCATGCATTCTGAGTAGACCTAAGAAGGAAATAGGCCAAAAATGACCCCTCTATGATTCCCTCTACAAACTAATATATATAATTCATATTTTTACCTTCAATTTAAGGTCCTCAAATGTTTTTTAATGGTCTTGTGGTCATAAAAATAAAAACTAGACCCTTGTAGGGCTTAGCTCTAATTATAGGCCTAATAGGCCTAACTGTAAACTAGTTGCTCATGACCACCCTATGTGATTTCCAATGACTATGAGGTCTTCTCCATATTTTTTAATGATATAAACAAATTTACATACCCTTATATGTCACTCTAAGACTTTTAATTTCATGACCTTACCATTTACCTATCATGTATGTAGTCTTCTCACTCCTAGAGTGACCTCTATCTAAGAAAGAACATAGGGCATGTCCCCTATTATTATTACTCAAATGAGGTTTTTGAAATTTTTATAAAGTCATGAAGACCTCTTCTCATATTTCCAAATATTGGTTATGTGTCTAACACTTTCTATACCTCAAATCCCTCAAGACTAGTCTATGTAGCATTGAATGTGTGGGGACTTTTTCAATTGACTATATGTTGAAGTTTGAAACTTAGTATCTATCTTATTTCCTTTCTATGAGAATCAAATCAGGTTGATATTATTGAACATTATCATTTATTAAGGGATATTCTATTTATAATTGTCATTGAGCATTTATCTTTGGTATTTAATGTTGTCATTTATGTCAAAGGTTCCTATAAAGATGCATGGTTCTTTCATTGATGTTGATAATATCATTGATGTCAAAGGCTATTTTGAATATGATTGGTCAAGTAAGGATTGACGTCTATATATGAGGACTTATGATTGTTAACACAGTGAGTGTTTTTGTTGTCATGAGATAATACTATTTGAAGATTGTTTTAATGTCAACTTGAGTTATATCATTGAAGCATCATTGAATGTTGTTGTTGTGATGATAGAATATTGTTTGAAGAATGTTCAAATTTCAACTTGATTAATATAATTTAGGTATCATGAGTAATTATAGATCAGATTCTAATGTGTCAATCATCTTATAAATGCTTTGTCTAGACCTTGTGAGATGGTATTTGTAGGTGGCAAGATGAAATAAGTGCACTCTAAAGAATAAGTTATGTGCTCTAAATATTTACGTAAGTATCTATGAAGATTATTTGAATGAGCTATAAAGATGATAATTCTCTAAAGAGAATGCTATGAAGAATACCTGACAATATTTGAGCATGAATGAAGTTATTTGATTTTGTACATAAGGTGTTGAGGACCTTGAAAATGATTAAAAGTTAAGCTCCAAAGATTTGTGTATAAAGATCTAAAGACGTTATGAAGATCCCAGTTGAGCTCTAAAAATATTTAAGTAGCTCTAAATAAGTTCTATTAAGTCTCTAAAGAAGAGGAAGTATGTGAAGTTTCTTCAGAATACACAAGAGACGTTGGAACATAAGAGAGTTTCAAGGTGAAGTCTATAGGGTGACTACAAGGTCATATTCTAGGCCTAATAAGACTTACAAGACAAGGCTTTGAAATCAAGAAGAGAGATGGCATCCATATGAGGTAACAGGATCAGTTTTCATGACATGGGCAAGTAGGTGAAAATTAACAGAGGTGACTCAAGTTATTTTAAGTATGTGTATGAATTTTTAGGTCTTGGTTTGTAAGAAAAGGATTGAAAAGTATTTCAAGGTTTATCAGATGTATAGAATGAAAATTTATCTACCTGAGAAGGTTTTCTCAATGCTCATTAGCACATGAAACATATGCATGAGAACCTAATATATCCATGTTATATGAGGAAGGGTTATAGTATAAATTTCCAATCATTGTTTTCTAGAAAGAGGAGCTAATTTTTATGAATGATGGTTAAGACTTGAATAAGGTCTAAACCCTTATAAAACCTTAATAGCAAAATGATGTTGAATATATTGTTATAAAGAGATTATAATGGTTTGATATGATCATAAAAGTGATTATAGGTTGAATTAAACTCTCCCAATCATCTCTAGGTGTTATTTTTTTCTAGGTGAGTGAGTAAACCCTATAGGAAAGTGCTTATCTTTCAAAGATTTGCTATAAAAAACATAGTTGACTAAGTCAAAGTTACTACATGGATGAATATCAAAGTTTGAGACTTATATTTGTCATTCATAAATGTTTTTTATAGGTTATAAATCTCAGGTGTGCAAATTTGATGATCTATGTTTTATAGTAGCTAACAGACCCAATGGTACAAAAAGTAAGAAAATCAGGCAGAAGTGAGAAGATGTTTCTTGATGTGTTCTCATGTACAAGTGATGTTTTGAATGAATTATGATGTTGTTTTTGTATTTAATTATCTATCCATTCTTTTCCTAATGTTTTAATTTAATGTAAGAGGCTAAAACATTGAAGTCAAAATGGCTTATTTGGTTGAGTAGAGTCTATGAAAGAGAAGGTCAATAGATTGGTCTGTATGACCAATAGTTTTCATTAGATCTCATGATATGATTACTTGAGGTTACTCTGAGGATGTTATAAAATATTGTTCATAAATTTATATCCCTTTAATATATTAAATCATGTGTCAGATGTTCATGTTTCCTTGACTATCTTTTGGAGTTAGTTGGTAGTTCTAAGTGAACATCTTGTAGAGAAGTGTTTGAGCCTATTTACCCTAAGATGAAGAATTAGATAAAGTTGGTGATGACACTGAGGTCATAAGGTTTCTAAATATATAATTTGTTTCCATGTTTTTTAGAAAAAATGAGTATATGCCTTAGTTGTTCAAAATAGATTTTTTATATATGCATAAGGCTTTTATATGTAGTGATTTGAGAAAGGGTTAAAGTGGTGATTAGACCCAAAAGGTATTGTGGACCTAAAGTGAATTTAGTGTAAATGCCAAAATTTATCACCCTTGCCCTATTCTACCATATTTTAGGCTATCAATTTAATAATTAAATGTATATGTTATAAATCTACACCATAGCCTAAAACCATAAAATAAGCTGAGTCTAAAATCTTAAAACCCTGAAATAGGCTAAGTCTAAAATCTGATAGAAACCTCCAAAAATCTATATTTTGCATCTTAAATCCTAGAGTTATGAAACCAATCTCAAACATCTTGAAATTATATATATAAAATATAACTTAAAGTATAATTTTAATGGACATTTAGTTTCAATTTATATTTAAATGTTTATTTTATGTATATACCCCCTATTTACCTATGGTAATTAATCCTATTAATAACTATTTACCATCCCTAACCACCCAAAATATTTTAAACAACCAAAAATCCTATAAAAAAATTTAAAAAAAAACCCATCCAACCTCCCAACAATGCTTCCAATAGCCTGCCCCGATTAAAAAGCTATCCAAACAACTTAGTGTTACATTCACTTACTTTTGCATGTGGTTCAAAACAACCTAAGCCAACTTTTAACCAAATTAGACCATTCAAAGTTGATCCTCCATGGTTGATACCAATTCTCTAGGATAAAAAACAATCCATATAAGCATGTCAAACCATCCCTAAAATATTTTAGAAAATATGCAAGTTGGAGGACCCAGATTTTGGAGGTTTGTTTCAAGCATTCGGAGGTCAAAATTTATAGTAGTTGGAGTCCAAAATATTATCCACAAGTCAAGAAATTAAAGGATAAAATTAATGATAAGTTAATTAATTTTGTTTAGTTTGTCATTTATTATTTATTTTTAAAATATTTCTTAAATCCCTCATTACAAGTTATTAGATTAATACATTTGTTAAAACTTGTGTTTTAGATCCCTTTCTAGCCCATTTCCTAGCTTGCAAACAGCTCTATGCTTTCCCAAGCCTTTTGCATCCTTCTATAATTTTTTTTTTTATATTATGTATAATATGATATGATTTAACATGATCTAGGTATATCATGTTCAATCCTATAGGATCTTTATCAATTCTATCTTTTGAGAAAAAAACCTTCAATTTCAACCCTTTAGGTTTTTATGTTTGATTCTACAAGTTCCTATTTATTTCTTGTATGTCCCTAAACCTATGTAATCTATCCTAATCACTAATAAACTTCCCTAATATATTATTAATATTTATTTTAGGATCATTGTCCCTCATCCATCCAATCCTTATCTCATCATCTTAGCTGACCTTGTGTGTATTAGGTCTAGTTCCTAGCCTAAACTTATCGTCAGACCTTTATGATGCTTATGTGACCAAACCCTTGTTTATGTTCAGATTTTCATATGAATATTAATTAATTTATATTTTAATCTAATAATTTATATCTTTTATCTTATCTATAATAATTTCCAGTCTTATTTTGTTTGTATATCTTTTATCAAAAATAGTGGGTTGACATCCGTTAAGGAAGAATATCTCTTCTAGGACTTGGCATCTACCAAGAAACCCACTCATATCTATTTTAATCCTATTTTTTTAAAGTTTGGTGTATTATATTTAATTCCTTCCTAGACAAAGATGAGTTCCCATAAAGCTTGATCAATGGTGTGCAACCAACCATCCATATCTCCAGGTAACCTTAAAAACTTTGGTTATACTTTATTTTTAGTTGCTAATTAATTGACAATGAAAAGCATAAAAAATACTAAAATATTTAGATAAGGTATATTATAGTGGATTATGAGGTGTTCCTTATATGTGAGGTATTTATATATGATTAAATAAATATCAAAGGGTAACATGTTGATAAGAAGGCCTATTAGTTCTCCATAAGCCTAAAAGAGGAGTAAGGGCTAATTGATATGTGGTTGACCTATTGTATTGATTGATTCATGATTAATTCATGTTATTTTAATATTATAATACCTATTAATGGATAAAATAAGTTATTTGAATGTGTACCTAAATAATAAATATATTATCAAAGGACTTGTATAAAAGCAAGGTAGTTTAGGCCTATTTTGAGTGAGCTTAGGGTATGCTTAAAGGATGTTAATTGTGGGAGAGTGGAAGAGAATAATCAAATGATATAGATCATTGGTGAGAATAAATATGTCATGTGTACCATCAAGTTTTTTTAATTAATATCAAACATAATTTATGCATATGAGGTTCAAGGTTAGAAGACCTAATCAAGCCATGAAGAGGGCTAGTTGAGCAAAGAAGGTTATAAGGTAGTTTGAGAGGGACAAAAGTAAGCAAAGAGATGAATAATTAGATAATAATATATTTTATAATAAATAAATGTTTTTTAAGGTGATCAAATAATCAGGTGTTTGATTTGGTTTTTAGTCATCTAGGGCATTGGTGCCTCTTTATAAGTGGGTGTTTGTTAAAGCCTAGCAAAGTTAGTGATGAACTAGTTTAAGTTGGTACTCCATGTGAACTAGGTGCTTATAAATATTGTTGTTCATATTATATTAATTTATTAAATTTTATTCATCAATGGGTTTTATACCCCTATAGGGTTTCCCATATATATATATATATATATATATATATATATATATATATATATATATATATATATATATATATATATATATATATATATATATATATATATATATATATATATATATATATATATATATATATATATATATATATATATATATATATATATATATATATATATATATATATATATATATATATATATTGGGTTTGTGTGTTTCATGCTCTCATGATTTGATGCTTATGTTTGCTAAGGTGTATATGCTTGTTAGAATGGTTCATGTATGGTTAAGTGGAATTAAATGAAACATTTTTGAATACTAAGTCACCCCATATAAATCATATTTTTTCAAATATATATAACCATTTTTAAGGTATTATCAAACATTTACAACACCCCACACCTCTGCCAACTTCTCAAAGCTCACACCTTTCACTATCCTACACTAGTCCATGGACTGTATTGATTGTAGGTGAATTCACCTTAGGAAAGTGAGATTATTGTAGGTGTTTTTATCTATTTTGGAATTATTTTTCATGCCTTAGGTTCTTCTTGAATTCATAAATACCATATCATAACTAATCATGTTCATATTATGCCTTGATGTCATGCCATCATCAAAACTACCTACTCTAGTATACTGTGAGATTATAGTCAAATTGTAATTTCCATTTTGAGAATAAAAAGGGGCCTATGTATGTTTTCATTTTCTTCAAGTCACTATACTTTAAATCTATTTATTACTATCAAGTGAATTGAATAATTTACATCCTAAGTGAATACCTATACCAAAGCATACCATTCACTCATCCTACATATCAATATTGTGGTCTGCAATCAAACTATTTATGATAATTTAAGGAATATGAAACTTGTAGGTGGTGATTTCTCCTTAGCACAAGATTTCATCCCCTTTTGACCCTTATTGAGATTACTAGAAACTAAGGTTGTTTATGAACTTAGTAGAAGAACTTACCTTGTTGCACTTTTTAATTTTTCAATCAAATTTCAAAAATATTATTCTAAAACAACAAATAGAATATTTTTTTGTAGATAAATATGCACATAACTAAATAAAGGAGTGGTAACCAAATATTTTTTTTATTATTATTATATTTAATTTTTTAGGATTATAAGATATCAAATTATAATTTATGTATTGGATTTGAGTAACTTAAGGTGGAAATTATTGGAAGAAGTGTTTACCACACCTAATTTTTCTCATTCAAGTGCCATGAAGATGACACAAGATAAAAATGTACTATTTTTATCCTAGAATAAAAATTTATGTATCTTTTTTTGTTGATAAATGTTTGTAATGTCAACATTTCAAAGTTGAACATTGTCATCTAGGAGTATTTATATATCCACATTTATTCCCATGAAGTGTAGATGATATTTTTTTATTATGTAGTACCTTAGTATTATAACTTGTAAAACTCAAACCTTGGTTATTCATCTTAGTTATACATATATATTGCTTTCACAAGCCTTGTATATGCTTTATCTTATGCCCCTTGGCCTATCTCTCATTATGACCATCCTTATATTGATGATACAGACATCCTATCTTACCTACAATACTTAAAATATACTTATCATACATTTATACAAGTTTTGAGCCCATGTTTACTCCCTGAACACTAACATCTTAGATAAATAGTAGCATCAATGTTACTATCTTTCCCTGACACAAGTGTCTAATACCCTAAAGTCATATAATTTATAAATTAAATGTAGTATAATGGCAATCCTAAGTGCTTTAAAGTGAGTTATCTCTTTATAGGATTGGTATATATGTAATAACAACCCTCATTCACTCCTGACCTAACAATCAAACCAAAGAGACCAAGGCACTTATTATAAAAAAACTCTATCGAGCACTTAATTGATCAAAGCTTCCATATTTCCATACCAATAATAAGTAAAAAAATTCTATAGGTCTAAAGTACTGAAGGAATAGTCATAAGGTCATATTTTTCAAGTTACATGTTAGGTCATTATTTTACTTGCTTTAGAAATTACATTATTCACACACAATCCAAAACATAGGGGAGAACTACATGATTATAAGGCCCTCTTCTAGAGTATTAGCTATGTAATAAATACTATTTGATAAAGGGGTCATTTCAAGTCATCTCAACATCATGTGACCACTAGCCCATTTTCTCCAAGGTCACATTGAAGATAGAAATGTATGGTTTTACTATTTCACCAAGAGCAGCAATCCATTACCCAAATTTGAATTCACTATAGTGAAGGTGAATCCAAACCTAGAAACATCCAAGTGTTCACATCTTATTTTCACTAATATTCCATATAGGACACTAGCATCAAACCTAGATATTAGTGTCTATGTAATCATCCCAAGATGACATAACTATCCAAAGAGCTAGAGACATGAGATCCATAATCCAATAATTATTATAGAACTCTCTTCCTATATGATTTCTACCTATACAAGATCTAGATTATTGTTAACATTAGAGCTAGCTAATTACTCTCTTTTATTTCATTTGTATATCTATCATAGTTGTATTTGCCATTAATATCTTATCTTAGTTTAATAAATATAGCATAATATGGTACCTCTAAGTTTATTACATTAATTGGTTTTTTGTATATCTAATATCCACCTTTGTGCCCTATCATTTCTATATACTTAACCCTGTTGTTGAGGTCAACATACCCACCTTTTATAAAAAATGGGGACCCTTGCTTCAAATTCTTTAAATTTGTGATATTAATTGAATATCACACTTGATCATATTATCATTATCATGTTATCACATAATATTTATTTGACTATCATCTACACTAGTGATTTAATGACATGTTAGCATGATCCTTGTTTTACTCCATCTATTGTTACTAATGGTTACTTCTTATGTTTCCATGTTGCAGGTTTAATGAAGTCTCAATGGAATGAACACTATTTAGGGTTTTGTAATTTAATTTTAATTTGACACCATTTATTAAACCTTGGTCTTTTAATTGATTAATTAAATTCATGTTTGAATTTTTAAAAACCCTTAGCCAAATTATTTTAGCATAAGTTCTTTTAAATTGAATTCAAATTTATGTGGGACTCATTTGCATGGGAACATTTTATTATTTCTTAGACTTAGTTTAAACTTTATCCTAAGGTTTTAATCATGTTTATTAACATGACCAAAATCTTAGTCTAAAATTTTATGTTAAGTCCTTTATATCCTAAAATCCCACTTAGTCTATTTTCATTGTCTATAAGATCAAGTTAATTTGAAGATGCCAAGTGTTAATATCTCAGGATCTCAATCCCAATATCAATGATACATGGGCATCCACCTAGGTGAAATTTTAAAAGAACTTAGTGATGAGTGTGAATAAGACAAGTGTGAAGATCTCAATATCTTGGGTCGAAGATCGATGGCACATGAGTGTTTTCCCTAGTTAATAAGTCAAGCACCCTATGGGGTAACATTAAAGTGATAATTATCATAATTTCATCAAAATAGAATCAAACCAACCAATAGCATTTAATCTTCTATATTAAGATTGATAGAGCATGTTGACCAACATAAAGTACATCCAATAGTGCAAAATAGAGTTGACATTTTAACTAGCCCAGGTTAAATGTAGTAGTGATAAGTGTCACAACCACGATGAATAAAATAGAGATAAAATAGTAGCATTCAACCTCCCATATCATGATCAATGATGTGAATAAAGGTATAATTTTAAAAGGGCTTAGAATGAATGATAAGCTTCTATATGGCATAAAGGCATTGGATTGATGGAAAGGATGATCAATAAAGCATAGAGAAGGCCTATGGGTCCATAAAGTGTCATTATTTCAAATGCCTATACCAAAGATCAATAATCTATGATAATTCAAGGGTGTAAGACTCTGATGGAGATTGATGGAGTATTTTTAATCAAGCTACAAGATTTCATGAGATGTTGACACATGTCCAAAAGATAATAATCACATTTTGAAAGTTAATAAGCATTATGACATGGCATTTTTACATTATCATACACATCATATTTCAATATATCATGGACCCAAGCACCCAAAAGGTATAAATATAGGATCCTAAAAAAATCTAAGGCATGAAAACTCATAATTTCAAACTTGATTACTACCATTGAAGCTTCGTATAAACCTTTGAGAAACCCTAGAGTGTATAGAATATCCTAATTGCCTTTACATTCATTGTAAATTAAGCCAAGGGATTGAATTATTATCTATAATTAGATAATTCAATCTATATTGTAGCAATGGTAGCACAAAAGCATGTTTCAAATGAATATGTTGAGCTCTATTTTAATGGAATGTAAAATACATTCATGAGACTGTAGGATCTCTCTTACAAACCATTACCACAAAAATAGTAAATTAATCATACAAATATTATGCACAAGTAGTCTCCATTATTTATTCAAATAAATAATATGATCTATATCCATTCTATCTTCCACTAGTCGAAGAGAAGCATAGGAAGTGCCTACTAAATAGGCATAATATTTTATTTTTCACAATAAATAATTTTTTGTTTTGAAACCAATTTTATTTGTTATGGAATATTTAGATAAAAAAATAGGTGAGTATATATTTGACACAATATATAATAAACCAATTCCTAATAAAGCTTAAATCATGAGCAAGTGTGAATGCTCATTCCAACACCCTCCCTTAAGCACAAAATAGGGAGTAAGAAAAGAGAAAGCAAAGATACTAATGGGTCCCGACAACTAGGCTTGATAAAGTACCCATATACAAAATCATATTGAAATACAAAGTGTCCCTATGGTAACCAATCCATCTTACCAGACTACATAAATGACAAAACCAAGTCAAATAAGAACTTGTAATCTATAAGAGGCTAACTCTATAAAAAACATTGATCTTAAAACACTAGGAAAAAGAGTCACCTAGGATGAAACGTATCACCTCAAGGTTCCCAAAAACTAATAACAATAGCTAAAATTGAGAGAGAAAAAAATATATACTACAAGATGTCCCAAGAAAGCAAATAACTCAATACTTGAACATAATGTTGAAGAGGTGAACTAGATGGAATGAAGCCCATCAAATACAAATGCACTCAGAGGAATTGAAATTATTAATAGAATGCAAATTTGCATGAGTGGTCTGGATCCACTAATCAATCATAAGAAACATCTAACATTAGAATTCATCAGAATAGCTCTTACAAAAAAGAGATTATCAGAGATATAGATTGTGAAAAATAATTCACCAACTTAATTTGATCTACCACCAAAAGATGTGGTACATCAAGGGTTAGCAAGGAACATGATAACTGAATAAGTGAGATCTATACCATACCCTCCCATATTGATAACTAGGTGGAGTGATGTAAGAAATTATGTATGAGTGGGTTAAATCCACTACTCAAACACTAACATGATAACATTATCTTCACTAGAATAGATACTCTTCAAAAGGAGATCAAGTTTCACAACAAATCTGAAGGAGATTATTAACTCTCAAAAAAGTGTCAAAGATACAAAATAAATATATCTCAAGAAAATGGCCCTAATGGTGATGGGATAGTCAAAAAATGAAGAGTAAGTGCTCAACATGGAATATACAAACATGAAGAAAAAAGACTATATGACTCTTAGTATGACCACAAATAAAGGTCCCATATAATAAAAAACACTATATCATTCACAAAACCTAGAATGCAATCAATCTATAGAAGACACCATCAAGAAAAAGAGAGTTTCTCCTAAAACAAGGGAGTATTGTGTGACACAAAACTATAATAAAAAATGTAGGATGTCAGGCTTTGATGAAAATGTGTCCCCAATTATAAAAAATGGCACACAAAAAAAATAATTCTCACTCAAAAAATGGGATGTTAGACTATGTCAATAATACATCCATGAGTGAAAAGTATGATGATAAAGTCAATAATATGGGCCAAGAGGGTACAAATTCAATAATAATCACCTCCAAAAAATGAACGTAAGGAGAAGCAAAAACAAGTTTTTTTATCTGTGAGGGGGTCTGACCTCTTGTCATACTAGACCTCACCCTCCATATTCAAAAAAATGAGATAGAGATAAAGTGATAGGGCAATGAATAATCTTCCTTTACAATATTTTTTTTAATAAAAAAATTAAAAAATACTCTCCCACCATTAAAAAATGTTCCCCTTCTTTAAAAAAAGTCACCACTAAATTGTTTTATCATCATTATGAAATGGTCCCTCCAACACAAATAATTGGCTCCCCCACTATATAAATAATTTCACTACAAAAAATCAATGCTCCCTCTTTAAAATATGCCTCCATTTAAAAAAAAAAACACCACTTTGAAAAATGGTATAAATCCTCCTTTTACATAACATAAGTTATCATGGAATTTAAAATATTTTATCTAATAGGAATACATTTACATACTGCCAGTTCATTTTCTTTGATAAAAGAGTCAACCAATTTACCTCTATGGTGTGAGAGTCTTCTATCAAAATTTAATTGACCATCGGCCATTCAATGGCCTATAGATGGTACATGGTAAGAAGTTTATTTTAAATTTTAACATTAAATAAAAGTCAAAATATAAAATAACCTTTTTAAGTTGATGTCTACTCAGAAGTTAGCAGTGCTTGTGGTATGGCTTAAATAGTGATGAAGGTTCCAAGAAAAGCATGGGAAGTAATGCCAAAAACAAACCACCTATCCTAGAAGATGAAGAAAGGGGTCACCATATGAAGTCTACCAGAATGGTGTTAGACTGTCAAGGTGAAAGGAAAGGTGGATGATGGATAGTGATAGTGTCATCCAAGTGGTTTTCTACAAGGAAGATATCAATAATTTAGTTATCATGTTGACATTGATGGCCATATGGGAGATCTCAGCTTTGAACTATTAGCTGAGAAAATAATGGCAGTGCAGAGTTACCATTGTTGATTGGTAAATGGTAAAAGAAGGCATATATAGGGTTCCTATCATGCTTTATGGATACTAAAGTATAATCCATTGTAGATCATCATGATGAATTTGAGACAACCATGATTGAAAATGGATAGCAATTGGTAGCAAAGGAGGCCATTTTAACCCAAAAAAATTATCTAATGCTTCAATATAATTCCATCTAGTGTTAAACCAATTTTACAAGGGAGGACATACTTCAAACCATAGTATGGTCTAAAAAATAATGATAATACATTTAAATGATTCAAAAAAATGTGAATCACCCAAATACTTGTTGACTATGTAGAGGAAGCCAAAGTTTGCTTTTGTCAGGATCCACATTACAAGATTGAGTAATGATGGCAATGTCAATGAGTTGCACAAAGAAAAAAATAAATCTAGCTATGATTTTTTATGAACATATCCAATGCAAAATGTATTTAATGCTAAGATGAATACCAATTTGAGAGGGGTAGTGGAAGATATAGTTGTTTATGAAGGAAAAAATATGGGTGCTTCAAAAAATATTGAGATCTATCTCAATATCCACATTAATAGGCTGAATGCTAGAGCAAATGAAAAATGTAGGGCCTACAAAAATTTGTCAAAATAATAGCATAGGTACTTGAAACACTATTGGGTAATTGTTGCATGAGGTAGCTTTGATACAATGATGGAATGTAAAATAAATTCATGAAACTAAAAGATCTCTCTTAAAAACCATTACCATAAAAATAAAAAACCCATCATACAAATATTATGCATAAGTGGTCTCCATTATTTCTTCAAATGAATAAAACAACCTGTATCCATTTATTTCAATGAATTTTAGCTTATATTTCAAGAAAGGAAGAAGAAGAAACTAAATATGGGTATGGTTAAAAAACCTATTTGATTGTGCACACATTAAATCAAATGATTGTGAATAATTTCTTTTTGGCTTGGGAGGATGACCTACAAATAAGACATCACTAAAGAAAATGGCTGGTTAGATAGATAGTTGGGTGGATTGCCTAGGTTAGCTAGATCCCATAAGTACAAACTTCTTCAAGGGCTATCAATCCACATGTTTTAAATAATTAAGTTTATAAAATAGAATATAATGTGTTTACATCAATAATCAAAATATACTAAAATTGAACACAAGCAAATATTTATAAAAAAATGACTAATGTAGAAATAAGTGGATTAATACTAATGTTAAATGGGTCAAGGATGCTTCAAAAAATAGGTTGGAGGTCTCTGAACAGGTAGATGAAAAGAAACTTAGATTTGGTTGAGGGTAAATGGGTGAAAATAACTTTTTGTTATTTCTTGCCATAGTGAATATCAACATTTGGTTTGATCACCAATGGTTAAGGTGATCATCGATGGTTGAGGTAACCATAAATAGTTGGACAGACCATTGACAATCAAGGTGATCATCAATGGTTACTATGTGTTGGTTATAGGTTGATAAAAATTCATATTGATAGGATCATAAAAGGAAATTCTAAGAATTTGGTTGGTACTAGGTTGATTTTGAAATACAAACAAAGTAATTGAATAATGGAAAACAAATACTTAGCTTTCCAAAGGTTGATTGGATGAATAGTTGGGGTGATTGACTTATTGGTAGAGTTTAGCATGATTCTAGTAGAGTAATGGTACTTGGCTATAACCTGAAAGGTGGTGACAAGTCAACTCTCTAACATGATGGTTGGATCATTGAATTTTTGGAAGGATACCTGTAAAAGAAGTTCTAGATTCAAAATCTCTTGATATTTATGGATAAATCCTCACCTCTTACTCCTCTCTTCTTATAGGCATAAGGAAGAGGTCCAAGTGAAGGTTTAATTAGAATTTCCAATTATAACTCTCATATGTAATTACTTGAATGTGGATTTAGATAAGTTAATTATAAAAAATCAAATTGGAGTTAAGTATGAGTTAAGTTGCTTTAGATGGTGGAACTTGACCATCGGTAGTCAAGGTGAATATCAATGATCACCTTGAATGTCGACGGTCAGGGGTCAAAAGCAAGGTTAGTTAAAAAGTAGGTTTTAGCTAGTAGGTCAAATAACTTAGGCTAGGTAGGTTAGGTGTAATTAGGGGTCAAAAAAATCAAGTTTGAGCCTAAGGGGGTCCTAAGCTGGTCTAAGGGAATTGTGACATTCAAAATCATCATGTGTAGATTTTCAGTGTCTACATTTTGTCCCTTTTTTTTAAGCATTTTTTTCTCAACAAGCTACAAAACAAAAATGGATTATGGGTTGAAGGTTAGGTTACCTTGAGTATGGGAAGAGGTGTTCCCCCTAAAATTGAGATTCAATGAGGTGAAATAAAATTGAGTGTGGGTTTGATGAGTGGGTAGTTGATGATAAAAATGGGTGAATAATAGGTTGGGCACTGAAGCAAAAAAAAGTGCATATAGTGAAAAAAAAATTATGAGAGCCAAGATCATGTATAGATTAGGTTAACATAGTTTTTAAAGATAAAATTCAATGCTAGGAAGATAGTTGATAAGTAGACCACATGACCTCATTTAGGCATGGTAGTTGGGAACACTAATAAATGCAAGTTTCCTAAGTGATGTCTTTGGTTCTATGGGTATTGAAGGTAAGAAGTGCTCCTAAGGAAAACATAAAATAGTCAATTTAAGTCACAAGTATCTAAGGTAGGAAGTTCTCTTGAGAATACACAAGTGGGTCTGGTGTGCACAAGGTAGCACAAGTTCAAAAGTGGTCAACATGGCAATTTTTTTTACTACGATCAAATGGACTAGGTAAAAAACATGTAAAACATGTGCTAGTTGGGATAAAATGGACTAATGGTGAGGTGATGAAGTGCAAGGTAAGGTGGGTGGAGATGGTAGTCTCTATGTGTGGCTAACTAAGTGGGTTCTATTATGGCTAGTTTGGGTAAACAGCCACAGGCAAAATGCTAGGATCCTGACCATTGATGGTCAAGAGCAGAAGGGGTGATAATTGATGGTCACCCTAACCATTGATGGTTAAGGTGTAAACCCTAAAACCATGGAGGGAGAAAGTGAATTTGCTTGGAAATTTATTCATTTTAAATTTTTTGACTTTTGAGTTCTAGTCATTTGTCGCTTGGGAAAATAAATTTTGATGTAGAAAGTGTTGATAGTGTAGTGAGTGTGTGAGTAGTGATTAGACCAAGTGGACTAGGGATTGAAGGGTGATAAAACTAGGATATAGCATGGATGTAGATGAGGATGAGAAATAGGACCCTAGATCCCTCCTTGATGATGGTTGAGGAATGAAGTAGGTGGTGTCATTAATTAGTAGTTACCTTAGTTTTTTTATTGTATTTCATTTGAATTCAGTATTTATTTGTTTGGTGGGTATGGTGTACAGGGCTTGACTTGGATGTGCTTTAGGGGTAGGTTTTTTGTTTCCATGTGTTAATGGGAATTTTATTTCCAAATTTTGGAGGGTAGGTGAGTAAGGGGTAGGTTGAGGTAGCAATGACATGGGATTGTTTGGTATAAGGTAGTGTTATTGGTAGGTTTGGGTAGGTTTAGGTTTTGGGTGTTCCACTCATAGAACACCTATAGTGACTATTGATGGTTGGGACTAGCCATCAACAATAAACATCTATAAGGAGATGGATGCTTGGCCTTCGGTGGCCACCATGATCGTAGATAGTCACCTAGTTTAAAAATTGGTTTTTGATATTGTTTAAAATGGCTAATGCATATTAGATGTTATTTTTTTGGCATAGGTTGACCATGTGGGTTAAATGGTAGGTTTGGTGAGTAATAGGGAAAATTTTAAGATTGATGGGTAAGGTAAAGGGTATTGTGAGTATTAGTTAAATGGCTAATATGGGTAGAGAAATAGGTCATTATATAAGTCTTAATAATAAATAAGATAGTTTAAAAGGTGAAGAGTGTAGGTAAAATAGTATAGTTGACTAAGCTATATTTTTCCATTAAACATTATAGGTCCAAGATTAGATATAGATGTGGGAATGAGTGCCCCACATCTTTGTAGATATTCACTAGGGGATAACCCTAATGGACTAGGCACACATGGAGGATGTTGGCTTAGGAGTGATGTGGCACTACCAACACGTGTTGCATGATGTAGTGATGATCATGGCCCTCATCAAGAGATGGGATCTGACCATGAACACATTATTATTACCCACTAGTGAGATGACCATCTTTCTAGAGTATGTGTATAAGATCACTCATCTTCCCCTTTTAGGTAATATGATATATCACATTAAGAGGGAGGAGTGGGAGGAGCTCTAGGAGCTGATATATGGAGATGAACACGATCACATTAGGTGGCATGATAGAGGTTTTAGTTACTCTACACTTTATCAGAGGGTGAGGGGTGAGAGGAAACTAATGACTATGATGATGATGCATATATCATGCTTTGTCATTCTAGATTTGAGTAGTGGGAGGTTTCCTAATCTACTATTGAGGGTGTTGGTTGAGATACTACTAGGATGCATAGTGTTTATATGGGTACCTTTGTTACTTATTTAGATATATAGAGAGTTATCGGGCTTTAAATCTCATAAGAGGTATGAAATTAGCATTGGTCTTATCTTATACTTGTAGGCCTATAAACACATTTGAGTGCTAAGGCCAATGGGGCTAGCATGGGATATATTTGATTAGATAGATTTTTTAGTTAGTTTTATGTGGTAGAGAGATAACTTTGTTATTTTAGGTGCAAGAGGAGGATCTCATGATGTATATTAGTTCATAAGGGCTCTGGGGGATTTAGTTATTGGTGATGTTACTTGGAGGCCATATGTTGAGTTTTTAAAGTGGACTAGATATAGGAGGAAGACTCTATCATTGTAGAGTTATAAGTGGATATTTAGTAGGAGGGATGGGGATGTAGATCTCATCTAATTCAATAGGGTTTCAATATAGTTTGGCTTGGTTCAGGGTATCCCAAGCCCATTTCCTAAATATAGGTAAGAGGACACAGAGGTCCTACTACCTAAGCGACATCTAGTGTAGACTTTGTTTGATCATGAAGAGTTATTTTCAAGGCCAGTGATTGATGATGTAGGTTTTCTAGATGGTTACCCTGCATGGTACTAGGTTATATATGTGGTAGTAGATTTTAGTGGAGATGATGGTGGTAGGAGGTAAATGGATGTTGACCTAACTGGGAGAGGATTATAAAGGGCATAGGTACATGGGGCTAACCTAAATGCATAGGTAGGAGTGGTATTAGCCATTACACAAGTATAGGTTATAGCTTTACAAGTTCAATTGGTTACTTTAAAGGGTCAGGTGGTGACACTCACAAGTGATAAGGACTAGGCTAGAGCTTCACTAGCCTTGGTTACCTGGGAGAAAGACTCCTTGAGATAGAGAGGAGGAGGGGCCATGACATCTATAAGACCACTAGGTACCATCCCCATGGCATGATACCTAGCCATAGTAGAGGAGTTATGTTATTATGAGGCTATAGTCCTAAGGTGTTATCTAGATGAGCCTTGATGGGGTAAGTACAAAGCTAGTTTGGTAGGTAGTGCCAGTGTGGTGACACTAGGTTAGTGGGTAGCTTTCATAGGTAGACCAATAGGAAATATAGGGGGATAGGCACCAAGACACAATAGTGTAATAGGAGATAAAGTTGCCCTAGGGGTATAGCCATGATATAGTTCAGATATATTATATTATGTTGTATATCATTTTGATACTGAATTGTGAGATGATGCAGTGAGATGTAAATTTTGAGAGAGAGAAACATGTATATTTGTGTATACATTATGATGTTAGACTCATTACTTTTGTGTGTGTGTGTGTGTGTGTGTCCCTTTCTTACTAATCATGGCCTATGGCTTGATTTTATGTTAATGTTTATGATGTGATGTTTATATTGATCATTGATGATTCTATATTCATTATGCTTATGTTATGGATATTGGCTATTGATGTAGACTCACCTAGCTAGGAATGTGATGAGATGTATCTAATTTTATTCATGGCTATACTTTATGACATGTATGTTTATGAGATGCTAAAATTTAATGAGTATATTCTTTATTATTTAGATTTAGACATGTGGTGAAAATGGTTGATTGCTTTATTGTTCATGGATTTTTGAAATTGATATGTTGATGGATATGCTAATGATGTATGTTTTTTCTTATGATATATGTTGATGCATGGTGTTTATGATTATGGTTGTTTTTAATTTGCTTGAGATAGAGCACATAAAGTAAGTTAGTTAAAAATACTAGATGTGAGAATAAAGAATATAATAAAGAGACAAACATCTTAGTGAACATATTACCTAGTCATAAAAGGGTAGGAAGAGGACATGATGCTTATTCTTTAACAAGGAATAAAACAAAATTGAATTTGGATTGGCTTAAAGAACATAATCCCTTAGAATGATTCACAATAGATTTCATTAGTTGGTTAAAAAGGTGTCTTGATCACATAATGTCAAGTGAGCTCAAATCCTTTACTTATAGTGTATAAAGGGGAGATGGATGAAAGATGGAACCTTATTATGAGATTATCATGCCTCATCTGTAGGTTTCCAAAGAGTTAGTATAAATAAGTCTATGTCATAAAAAGTGTAGATTGATCAATGTAGGAAGTCTACTTATGAGAGTCGATTGAGGATTTCAAGAATATTTTACTTATGAGAGCTAATTATAGCTTTCAAAAGAAAATTGTTTTTATTTTTGCTTGATAATGGGCATTTTTTTTATTACTTAGGAGAGTTTGGGAAGTTGATCGATGTGAGAAGCTTCTAATAAATTGCTTATTCTGACAAATGCCTTACTCAACCATCCTTCAAGGGAGTGGTATAAGTTTGTGTGCTTTGTTTAATGCCTTTGATATATGTCCTTTAAGGAAAAAATCCACCTTACTTGTAAAAATTTATAATATGTTTTAAATATTTATCCTTTAAGGGAATAGTTTATTAATGCTAGGAATGACCCATGATTGCTATTGTTATATATTTTTCTTTTTGACTTGTTTAATTTTGATTTATATAGACATGATTGTATAGGATAAAGGATTTACCTTTATGAAGGAAAAACTAAAAGCACAAGAAGAATGATTAGGTGTAAAGAGGTTTAGGTGATAATGATCATGGAAATCCATCCTTATGAAAAGGTGAAAAAAGTACCATGAGAATCATGCCATGCATAAATTCATGATACCTATTATTCAAGATTAGGCTATGACTATGATGGGTAATCACATGATTCAATTTTAATTAGTTACCCCTAAAATAGGGAGATGAATGTGGTTTATAAATAAGGGATGAGCTTAAGTTAAACAAAAGGTGAGTTTGATCCTTCTAAAAAAAGAAAGGGCATAGATGTGAAGCATTAAGGGGATCAAGTTCTAGGTTTCCTTCAAGAGAGGACAATCGGTAAGATCCTAATCCATACTTGTGGGTTATGATATAAGGTCCAAACTAATTGAAAGCAAACTTGCCCTGCTTATTTTTCTCCATGTTGGTGACATGTTAATTCTCCTTTAGGATGAGGTCTTCAATGTTGAATTCTCACACTCTAAGCTATTTTTTATATGCATGTTTGGCATGCTCTTGATAGACATGGAGATGGGTAAGGGTAGATAACTAATGCTTGTCAAGTAACTCAAGATAGGATAAATGATACTGATGATAATCATCCTTAGAAATGAGATCCTTCAAAGATATGAAAAGAGATGGGATTTGGATTTTGAAAGGCAAGATAGTCTCAGCTCCAAACATAATAGAGAATTAGGTGGCACCTATAGGGGTTTGAATGCTAGTACAATATACCCATAAGGCTAAGGGGATGTGCAAATGACAATCCTAACTAGATGCATTAACCATTTTAGTGAACATGTTTTTAATATTTTTGTTAGAGGCCTCAGTCTATCCATTTGATTGAGGGAGATAGGGTGATAAAAAGATTAATTTAATCCTGAATACATCATAAAGACCTTGGACTTGCTTATTTTAAAAATATTTACCATTATTGATGATAGTTTTGTTAAGAACACAAAAATGATAGATGATGAGATGGTTGATAAAGTAGATAATATTTCCTACTTTGGTTGAGACTAGAGGAATAACCTCTACCTATTTGGTAAAATACTCAGTCAAAATAATGATAGAATGGTGTCATTGTCAAGAATGGGGGTTAATTTCACCAATAAAGTCTAGAACCCATTATGAGAGGGCTCAAAATTGGTGGAAACATGAAGATTATAGCTAGGTGCATAATGTAAATTAGCATGTTGTTGGCACTTAACACACTTTTTCACATAATCATAGTAGTGTTGGTTAAGTGTAGGCTAGTAATAGCCAAGGAAAAGGATGCACTTAGAGACAGCTAGGCCACTAAAGTGTCTACCACAGATCCCATCATATGTTTCCTTGATATCATGAGAGGCTTCATAACTACATAGGCAATAAAAGCGGATACCATCAAAGCCACATTTGTAAGGAATTCCCCCCATAATGGTATAGTATGAGGTACTCTAAATAAATACTCATCAAACATTCTTAGAAATCCCAAAAGGAATGATAGTAACATTAAGATAGTCAAAGGTATATTGATACCAACGGTTAGGTTGGGTCTCTTCCACATTAAAAATGGTGGGAGAGTTTGGTTTGATATAGGAAGTTTAGTTAAGTCTATGGATAATAATAGATGTCATAGGGTACATATGGAATTTGAGATGTGAGGGAAGCTATGGTGTTGGCAAAATTGTTAGTAGATCATGGGGTGGATTGAATATAATATTATTCAAATGATGTTAAGAGTTTATTAACTAGTTATTTTTACTATTACAAAACATCATTCTTACACTAGTAAGAGTTGTTAATATGATCGACCACAAGTTGAGAGTCACCAAAGATGTTGATCATTTTGACTCCCAAAGCTAAAGTGATCTGAAGACCTATCACTAAGGATTCATACTCAACCATATTGTTGGTACATTCAAAGTCAAGTTTGAAATACAAAAGAAGAGGTTCACCATAAAATGGAATAAGGATGATGCTAGCTCCCCTACCATGTTGACACTTAGATCTATTAAAGAACATGGTGACTTGATAGGTGAAGTCTGCTTGAGAGAGGGTCATGATGGACTCATCGAGGAATTCAAGAGGAGGGGGATGGTTGTCTACTAATGGTGATTTGACTAATTAGTTAGAAATTACTTTCCCTTTAATTGACTTTGATAAATAAACTCAAGGTCAAACTTAGCTAAAAACATTAGCCATTTGGTCATACATTAGTTTTGGTATGGCTTGGAATGTATATACTTGAGTGGGTCGATATTTGTTATGACATAGGTCTTATGGTTAAGAAGGTAGTGGAAAATCTTGGTGGACATGAAGATTAAAGCTAATAAAATCTTCTCTCTATGGGTATATCGAGTATTATATTCTACAAGCATGTAGATAATGTAGTAGATGGCTTGTTCTTTATGTTGTTCATCTTGATGAGAAAGTGTGGCCCCTAGGGAGTGGTTGGTGGTAGAGATATAAAGTTAAAAGGGTTGATTATCCTTAGGAGGGGTGAGGATATGTGGAGATAAAAGGTATTTTTTGAGTGAATCAAAGGCCTTTTGATAGTGGTTGTTCTACTTAAAAGATACATCCTTCTTTAGAAGGTGGTGGAGGGTTGGTATTAGTCCAAGATCTAAGAGATAAAGTGATGAATGGATTGGATCTTCCCATATAGACTATAGAGTTGCTTTAGGTTGATTAGAGGAATCATGTTGAGGATTGCTTTGATTTTGGTAGGATCAACTTTTATCCCCTGAAGGGAAATGATAAAGCCAAGAAGCTTTCCTGACAAGACCCTACAAATATACTTTTTAGGATTAAGGTGGACATGGTAATGGATGAGTTTTTCAAAGATAATCTTGAGAATGGATAAATGATCCTTTTGATATATGGATATCCTAAGAAGGTCATCAACATAATCTTCAATAATCTTTTGGATAAGGTCATGGAAGATATAGGTTATGGAACATTGGTAGGTTACACCAGCATTATTTAGTCTAAAAGGCATGACCCTATAGTTGAAGGTTCCCAATGGGATGATAAAGGAAATTTTATGTTGATCTTCAAGGGAAATTAGGATCTGATTGTAACTTGAGAATCTTTCTATCAGAGATAACATCTTATGGCTGACTATAAGATCAACTAGTTGGTCAATGTTTGGTATAGGAAAGTCATATTTTAGGCAAGTAAGGTTGAGGTCACAAAAGTCCACATAAATTCATATCCCCTTATGGTTTTAGGGATAGTCATGACATTTGAGACCCATTGGGGATATTTAATGGGTTGAATGAAGTTGATAGATAAGAGATGTTGAATCTCTTCTTTAATAAGAAAGGCTATGTAAGGGTGCATTCATTGAAATTTATACTTAATAGGCTTGGCATCTTGGTTGGTGACTATGTTATGGGTGGTAATGGTAGGGCCAATTCTTGGCATGTTGATATAAGATCAAGCAAAGGATATGCTTTAGTTTGGAAGAAGGATGGGAAGTCCTAAAGTTCCTTAAAATTGAATGATTGGCCAATTTTGACAATGCAAGGGTTGTTTGGAGCACCCAAGTTGATATATATGATGGATTCATTCAACATGGTTAAAGTCTCAAGAAGAAGGGATTTTTGGATGGAATAATTTAGTGCACCAAGGTAGGTGAGAATGGAATCATCATCCTGACACTGAACAGTGTTAATGGTAAGAGAGTCATCTCCTATCATGTCAAGATGGGTCATAGGAATGGTTATGGTTGCCCCTTCATTTTGATAAGTTAGGGGTTTGAAACTGATTATATTGATCAAAATAAAAATTTAGGTGGGATGATTTCATCATCTTCACACCTAGGTAGAGAAGAGATTGACGAGGAAGAGTTGTCTTCCTCAATAATTATGGTGGTAGGTTGTTTGGATTTCCTCTTGTTAGGTAGAATGAAAATGAGGCCATGTTCTCAAGAGGATTTTTTGTTTTAATGTAAATCAACTCATTTGGGCTATGTTTATATCATCCAAGACTGAATCACTTCCAATCACACCTATGGAGGTATATCTTGGTAAATCCTAGGTTGTCTAAATAAGAGAATCTAGAGGTGAATGGTCCAGGTGAATAGGAGGTGGTAGAATCATCAATTGGTTTGTCTAGGCCTTCATAGATTAAATGGGTTTGATAGTTTTAAGGTTTAAATCAAACAATGGCTCTAATAGTGGGGTCATAATTGGTTTGGTGGTCAAGTTTCCCATATTCTTGGGGAGTAGGGAAAGTGTCAAGGGTGAGGAGGTGATATTCCCCTAGTGAAATCTATTGGAATATGGATTCCAAGTGGTCTAAGGTGGGGATCTAATCATAGGGGATAGATGAATGAGTTGATGACATATTGGTAGAAGAAGGTATGACTTTCTTTTTCATGGTTGAGGGATTATCTTTAGATGATGAGGGTGTGCTAGATGGAGGTATAAGGATGTCATTGGGTCAGTAAGTCATGTTTCATGATGGAAAGGGGCTTGAGTAAGCCTATATAGTGAAAAATTGATCTTTGTGCTCCTATTTATTTCAATTATGAAGGGTAGAGAGAACACAACCCATCAAGCAGATCTAAGGTCATCCCAGTAAAACATTGTATTAGAATTCACTTTCCACTACATAAAAGAGTTTAATGAGTGTGTGAGGTCCCAAATGGATGTGAAAGATAATAGTTCCCAAAGTAGTGGCCATGGTGTCATTGAAGGATCAAAGCATGGCCAAGGTTTTGGACAAGACATTGTTTGGTATATTGAGTTGATAATAAGCATGAGAGGAGATAATATTAATACTAGCTTCCCCGTCAATCATGAACCATTTGGTATGGGTTTGGTTGATGTATTTAGTGATGAAGAGAGGGGGATCTGAGTCATTATGGTAGATAGAAGGTATTTTGGAATCCCTTAAGGTGATAAGGTTGGAAATTTAGAGATCATCGGCAAAGGTTGTGAGAGGCTAAAGGTCTTTAGGTTGGACCTCTATTGATTTTAATGCCTCTATCCTTGCTTGGAGATGATGGGGTGAAGTATAAATCAACTCATATAATCTCATCTTTACCAATTTCTAGTGGATTTATTTGAGAACCACTCTTTTGATTGATTCAGATGGGTTGGATTGGGAGGTACCCAAGATAGATACCTTAGGTTTAGTTCAAGTTAAAGGTACTTGATTTTTACTTGGTTGGGAGGTGGAATATAGGTATATCCATGGGATGGACACTTTGGCCTTCACCTTATCCTTTTGTTGAGCATGTGATCATGTGACCACATAGATAGTATGGATAAAGGGAAGAGTTGGGGTAGGAGATGGGTTTGGTTCCTTGTCACTCTAAAGTGAGAGTGGGGGAGTAAGTAAGAATTGGGTAGTGGTTGTTGGTTATTAGATTGGTAACGAGCTCATGGGAGGTTCCTCTATTAATAGATAATCCTTATCATAGAGTTGATGGATAATGGTTTGGAGAGATTTGTAGTTCTTCATGTCGTGCTTGAGTGTCCTATAGTAGGAGAACACTTGATGGCCATTATACTAGATGGGTTTTTGGCCAAGAGGGATAAATGGCCTGATAGGGGGTAAGGTCAAGCAAGAAGCTTGTAATAACCTTTGTAAAATAGTTAAGTAAGATTTAGCTAAAGGTGGAGGGGGTTTAGAGGTTTTGCACTTGGTTGGTGGGATGGATGTCTTTTTAGAAATGGGCTTGGTGGTAGAAGGTTTAGGTAAGGTATTATTTTTAGTTTATTGTTTTGGTTTTGTTAAGGTGGAAGTTGATAAATTGGATGTAAGAGGTTTCAGGGTAGGTAGTTTGGTTATTTATGGCTTAGTGAAGATGGGTGTGTTAAAAAGCAAGTATGCTGGTGTAACTAATAATGGTAGTTGGGTTTTGGTTGAGACAATCAACTTCTTAATCAAAGTAGAGGGATGAGGTCCTAAGATAGAGGGAAAGGTTGAGGGAGGTTGAAGTTTGGATCTTTAGCCTTTTAGTGGCTTTTCTTTGTTGGTTGATTTGGTTTGGTGTTTGGTTGTTGGGTTTGGTGAGGTAATCTCTACTTTCAAGGATGGGTAATTAAGGCACTACATAGAGAAGTTTCCAAGTTTTTTATTTGGTTTGGTTGAATTGGTAGAAGAGGAGTTGGTCATTTGGATTTTGTTTATTTTTTATCATTGAGGAGTGGTTGGGTTGGTAGAGGTGATTGGGTTGGTAGAGGTTTTGATTGTTTGGGTTGATATAGTAATGGTTTGGATAATAGAAGTGGCATCTTAATTTGTTAAAGATGGAGTTAGAGGTTCCTATTTGGTGATATAAGGAAGCCCCAATTAATACTAAAAGCTGTCCTAATCCACATCAAGTTTGGAGACAAATTTCAACCTCTAAACTAATCTAGAGAATGGTTTGTAGACCAGTATTGTTCCCTAGATAATAGACTCAAAAGATAAGCCCATAGGTTAAGAAAGGGGAATCATAACCTCATCCTTTTCCTCAATCAAAGGATGCAAGGTTTGTATTGGTGAATCCTATATGGGAAGTGCATACATCATTGATTCCTCTTTGGTAATGATCTCTAAAGGCGGATTAAATTACTCAGTAGTTGATGGAAAAGGTAAAGTGGTGAGGGTTGCTTGCACGAGTATGTCAATTGAAGGAGAAGTTGATAACTTAACTACCTAAATAAGCAGAGGATAGGAAAAGGTGACTTCCTCAATTTGGGTATCTAAAAGAGGAGAAGGTGACTATAATACCTCAATAAGTGGAGGAGAGGAAAAGTTTACTTCCTTAGTTTGAGTCTCTAAAAGAGGAAAAGGAAACTCCACTACCTCAATAAGTGGAGGGGGTGAAGAACAAGTAGATTGGGTGGTAGGTTCTTCAATAATTAGTGTGTTAACAACCATATTGATGGTATGGGCATCATGAGAATAATTAGATTTATTTTTCTCATTTTTGGTAGGTGCATGATTGGGAAGAGGTTGTCTAAAAATGTTAAGGGCTTGGTTCAGAGGTGCATTGGTGCTGTCCAACACAAGCTCTCATTTATCAATGAGAGATTAGACAACACTTTTGAAGTTATTACACATACTAATATCATGCCATACTACTCAATGTAAATCACATAGTGTTTCTATATGATTTTTGCTTTCACATTCAAGAAGGAAATGAGAAACTAAGAGAGATGGTCTAAGGCTTGTATGTACTTGGATGAAGTCATGCGCACCAAATTCAGATGATGGAAGGAACTCCTCTTTGGTTATGGAGGATGACACTTGTAGCAAAAAGAGACTATAATAAGGAAGGCGTTAGATGAGGAGATGGTGGGCTGCCAAGCAAAAGCTTGATCCCAAAAGTACAAAGACTTCCTTGAGGGATGTCAACCCATTGATTGATAAAAAGTAATATCTGATAAAAGGTAGAATGATAAAAGACTAAAATGATTAAAACTGAAATAGAAATAGAAGCAAATGCTTACTTGAATGCTACTATTGGTTTGGTCACAGTCACTGACGTCGGTTAGCATGCCGATGTCGGTGGTCAAGGTCTACCAACGTCGGTTAATCTACTAACATCGGTGAAGGAAGTGGTCTCTGTGGCCGACGTTAGTTAGGGAAGTACTCTTTGGATGAGGTCAGGTTGATTTTTTGGTTTTTGGATGGGTTTGAGGAGTTTGGGCCTTGTTAATGGTCTGTGCAAGAGTCTGGGCAGAGTTGCAGGGACAATGGATAGAGTGTATGTTCTGAAAAGGGGGATAGAGGTGGTAAGGATATGGGAAGGCCTCTTAGCCTTTTCAGGAGGGAGTCAAGTCTGGTCTAGTTGATAGTTTGGTTTAGGGGGGTGATATTACTTGGGAGCAATAACTAAAAACATAATGAAAACATAGACAAAATACTTACATGTGGCTTGTAGAAGGAGTGTTGCTGGTGCTTGTACCTATTATTGATGTAGAAGACTGATGTAGAGTCCCTATTGTTGCTGTAGCTGGTGCAAAAGCCCTGTGAGAGAGAGAGTGAGAGCTCTGGTGGATTAAAGACTGGAAGATTGGTTGATTATTGAAGGTCGAAAGGTGGATGATTGAAGGTCGAAGGAGCAGATTGAAAGAGCAGATGCAAAGATTGGAAAATAGGATCCGCATTCCAAAAGTGAAATGCAATTATGAAGGAAATTGACACCGGTAATATCACTGACTTCGGTCGATAGTTGACCAATGTCGATGGCTGAAAGTCAAGAAAAAGGCTAAAAATAGCCTTTTATCCATTTTCCCAACTGTCGGGTCAGTGGGTCAGGGGAAGAAATGGTCGCAAGTGGATTAATAGGTGTGGGAAATGAGTGGGATAATGGAAATGGAGTCTTAAATCATTTAAGACTTGGTAAGGGGTAGTAGAGGGCAAGTTGGAATAGGTCATAGGGTGATAAATGAGGGTATCCAAGGGCAAATAATCCAAGGAGATGAGAGGTGGCATGGGTGAGGTAGCAAGGGGAGAGAGAGAATTATTAATTTAAAATAAGATAATTATTTTAAATTAATAAGACATAGGTGGGTTATGGTTAAAAGTGGAAAGGGACCAAGGGGACCAAGGGGGGGAGAGTCAACCAAGGGTTAGACATGATTTTGGTGTCTACATTTGCCCCTTTTTGTCTTGTTGGTTATTCTGGATGAATTGCAAGACAAAAACAAGAGTTGATTGCCCAAGTGTGGGATGATGTTTATTTCATCTTGTTGGTTGTTCAAGTGAACTGCAAGACAAAAATAAAAGGAGGGTTGGTTACCCCAGATGTGAGATGAGGTATTCCCCCTCAAAGTAGGAGTCGAGGGAAGGGAACCTGGAATCAGGTGCTAATTTGACAGAGAGATGGATGGAAATGGTGAAGATGGAGTGAGAACGCTGTAATAGTCATGATTGCACATATACCACTTCACAGGATGGTCAGTTCAAATTGTCACAGGTCAAGGGTCAAGGAGTGACAAAATAGAAATAACTGGGCCCCAGCATTTGGTCGTAGCTGATTGGGTTATTAAATCTAAGCTGAAGCTCCAATGGTCGTCATGTTCTAGGTATCTTGGGCTCAGGAAGTGCTCCTAGAAACACAAAAATGTCACAAGTAGTGGGGATCAACTAGCTTGCGATCATATACTTGTGAAGGTCAAAAATAGTCTGCGCACAATTTTGCTAACCATTTGTGAGGTAGCATACATGCAAAAATAACCAAGGCAACGTTGTCTTAGAAGTGGTCATGGTCAGAGGAGATAGGCATGATCTCCATGGTCATTGGTCGAGGTTGAGATAGATAGGTAGTTGGTCGAATGAATAGATGGATGAAAGAATGTGGCTGAGCTAACCTCAGAAGACTGAGTGTTGCCTACATAGCCCCTATTGTTAGGGCCTCAGGCCAATGTAGTTCTCCCTAAAAGGGAGGGAGGGTCAAATTTATGGATTGGTCTTGGTCGCGGTCAAGTCATGGTCAAAGAGAGAATGGTTTATCCATCAGGTAGATGAACAAATGAGGGTGGTCAAGCTAACCCTAGAGGACGTCATGTCAACTGAGTGCTACCTACATAGCCCTAGTCTTAGGGCCTCATACCAATGTAGTTTAGGTGAAGAGTCAAAGTGGTCAATGATTGGTTTGGTCATGTGTTGAAATGATGAGGAGAAAAAGATGTTACAGCCTTTTCCAAATGGTGTATTCTGTAACATTGGTCGGGGTCTTTCATCCCTAGCAATTTTCCATATTCATGATAAATGTATGCTAAAAATGAATTTAGGTCCATTTATGCTCCAACAAGTATTGGTTTATGCTTAACATAAATTGTGTCTGGTTGATAGTTTCCATGTGTATTGGTCTCCATAAAAACTATGTGAAATGGACTATGTCATGTTGGTGGTCTGAAAATGTTTGGGTCGGTTTGGTTTGAGAAAATGATTTGGTTGAATGTGACCAAAGTGTGAAAAAAATTGAAAGGCAAATTTCTCTTTCATTGACATGGGCCAAAATGATAGCATAGATAGGGGTTGTTAGAACCAAGAGCCCCATTCATGCATTATGTCGTTGACCATGGGTTGTGTTAGAGTGGTAATCAAATCACTTTGACATTAAAGTGAGCTCAAAGTCCCTTGAGTAGGTGTTATGATAGGTGAGGATAGGGTAACCCATTTTAGAGCAGAGATAACCTTGCCCTTTTTTATAGGAGACCCTGAGACAAGTATAAGCCAAGTCCATGACCCGTTTTTTTTTTTTTTTTTTTTTTTGAGCAGACTGATCGATGCAGGAAGTCTACATAGAGATGTCATTTTGCTTTGTGGTCATTTGTGAAGCTGATCGATGCAGGAAGCTTCTGAGAGTAGCAAGATTTAGTCGTAGCCATCCTTTAAGGGAGTGGTCTATATTTTTGCTTTATATATGTTTGAATAGCTGTCCTTTAAGGGAGTAGTCTATTAGCTACAACAATGATAGTAGAATTGTCCTTTGAGGGAGCAGTCTACTTTTTTAATTTGATTTGGTGACCTTGGATATTTTGACATCTTGATTTATTTATTGACAAAATTTTGAGTCATGGACAAGACTATAGAAGTTCAAGGGCTCCCTTTTATTAGGACAAACCATTCATACTATATAAAAGGGTTATAGAGGATTTGTTTAGGGGAATAGGGTTGAAAGGAATGAGGATTAAGAGGATGGGGTTGCTCAAGGGATGAGCTCAAGTTAAATGTCAAGATGACGAGTACTCGACTAATAGTAGAATGGTTGCAGATGTAAGGCATGAAAGGGCTCAGGTCCTAATAAGTCCCTGGTCCATGCTTGTGCATGATGATGAAAGGTCTGAGCCAATTAGGAGAAAATTTTCCCCATTTGCCTCTTTCTCGATTGGTCATGTGTTGATTGATGTTGGATGGGAAGATGATGTTTGGTCGATGGTCGGTCAAGGTTTGGTTGTTTGATATTTGGTTGATGATTAGTTGAGCTCTGGTCAATGTCGGGTCGAGACTCGGTCGAGGTTTGGTCGAGGTTAGTTGAATGATTGGTCAAGGTCAGGGTTGATGTTTGGTCGAGATTGGTTGATGGATATTTGGTTGATGATTGGTTGAATGTTTGGTCGAGGTCAGGTTGAATGTCTATTTGGTCAAGGCATGGTCAAGGCTTGGTTGAGGCCTAATCAAGGTTTAGGATTAAAAGAGTGGTTTGGTCGAGACTGGGTTGAAAGGTTGGTCGAGGCTTAGATGAACGTTGAATTCCCCCAGTGGCTAGGGAGAATGTTTGACAAATTAGTCAAGGTCAGTTGAGGCTTGGTGGTCAGATTGACTATGTTGTTGTCAAATAGGGGGGTTAAAGGCAGCAAAGGGACCATAGTCTGGCATGGAGATCCCGATTTAGGTGATGAGGTTTGAGAAGCATGGGTCGGTATTGATGATTTGTTGAAGGGGTGGTCAAGAGGATCCTTGATGAGAAGGGTATCATTTTTTTGGTGTTGACGAATGATAGCTTTAAGAGCACAACAACGCTCAGTGTCATGTCCTGAAGTGTGATGATAGTGGCAAAATTTAGAGTTGTCAAACCAAGATGGTCTTGATCTGAGAGTTGATGAGTGGGATGGTGAGGAGGTTGAAGGTTTGTTGACAATGTGGTCAAGAAGAAGGGTGTCTTTCTCCAAACATTGGCGAATGACAACCTTAAGGGCATAATAATACTCAGTGTTGTGCCCAGGTGTGCGATGATATGCACAAATTTGAGTGTCATCAAACCAGTGTGGTTTTGGTCTAAGAGATTGATATGGTTTAAGAGATGGGAGATTGATGCAAGAAGACTGCAACAATTGCCATAACAGCAAGTTATAAGAACCTGCTAATGGTTCTGTGTGTCTTGTTGAAGTGGGGGTTGATGACTTTGGTTTGAGAGGCATAAGAGGCATTGGTCATACCATCATTTTCATGGGTGGTGTAGCCACACGTGTAGATGGCACTTTGGTGGTGATAGGTGTTAGATATTTTGGAGGAAATATATGTCTGATGGGCTGAGGGGATAATGGAGGTGACTTGCCTCTATAAAGTATGGGAGTAGGAAGCACTCCTATTAAAGTGGATGGATGCGGGCCCAAAATTGAAGGTAATGATGAAGGTGGAGGAGGAGTCCTCTGGTGTGGTTTAGTGGCCTTCTTTGGTTTGGGTTGAGGGCCACCATTATGCAAGGCGAGGTTAGATACGGGTTTGGGTTCAGATGTGGACAGAGGTGAGTGAGATGTAGCAATCTCAGGCAAAA
The DNA here is from genome assembly GCA_037957365.1 of Torreya grandis. Classification (NCBI taxonomy): domain Eukaryota; kingdom Viridiplantae; phylum Streptophyta; class Pinopsida; order Cupressales; family Taxaceae; genus Torreya; species Torreya grandis. Next base: position 504,978 of record JARHVA010004545.1, on the reverse strand, counting down.
GGCAAGAGGAAACCGTGACTGTGTCTTCCTCGATCAAAATGGGTGAAGAGACTGGTTCTTCTCTTGGTGGAGAAGAAATAGGAGAGTGTGACTCCTCAACAAGGTAGAGGGCAGGGATGCTTATGCCTTCAACTTGTGGTTGAGGAGTAGGCAAGGTAGGGTCCTCCATCAAAGGGAGGAAGGATGAATATGGGCTTGATGGCATTGGTATGGTCAAGGCATCCTCCAATATAAGAGAAGTCGATGGAGGACTAACAGGAGAAGAGGATTCTTCTACATGTGGAAGAGAAATAGGGGAATAAGGGTCTTCCACCTATGAAGGAGGTTGGTCAGGGACAAGAGGCGAGACTGTGTTGACTGTGTGTATGTCATGCTCATGGGAGCTATCGGCCATGGTCTGGACATTGTTTTGAGTAGGTGGATGATTAGGAAAGGGTTGTTTGAAGATATCGATATGTTGGTTGGGTGGCGCATTCGGGTTGTCTAGAACGAGGTCACCCTTGTTGATCATGTCTTGGATGATGTTCTTGAAGGTTTGGCAATTGTTGATGTCATGGCCATGGATGCGGTGGAAGTGACAGAAGTCGGCCTCCTTATACCATGTAGGGAGGGATTTTGAAGGGTCGAATTGAGGTGGTTAGATTGGAGGGAGATTGAGGACCCCCTACTTGACAAGTTTTTCCAAAATGAAAGCATATGATTCTCCAATCGAAGTGTAGTTACGCTGTATGTATTGTTGTTGGAATTGTTTGGTGATGCTTTGAGATGTTGAAGATTGAGATTGGTTGGTTGTTGTCAAGGATGGTGATCTAACAACCACAGTGCTGGCCACTCCTTTTGACTTATAGTTGGTAGAAAAATAAGTTCTAACAGAAGAAGGGTCATTGGCTTTTGCATTGGTATTATGCAATTTGACCTTGAATTCTTCAATGGCGCAGAGTTCAAGCTTTCGAGCCATGGTGAAAGCCTCATCAAAAGTGTAGAATGTTTGAACCTGCAAGGTAGAAGAGATGTGTTTGGCACATGCTCAGGAAAAGAGCTTGATGAGCTCAGGTTGAGGCAAGGAGAAGGAGAGTTGGTTAATCAACCCTCTCCAACAGGTGACAAAATCGACTATTGATTCGTCATCAAATTTCCTGATGGAGTAGAGGTTTGTGATTGAAACTTGTTTGGTGATATTGATATAAAAATGGTTGAGAAATAATTGGGTGAGTTGAGTGAATGAAAAGATAGAATGTCTAGTAAGAGAGCTATACTAGTCAAGGGTGGGACCAGAAAGTGACATGGGAAACATGCGTAGAAGTAACGCATTGTCATGGGCTATGAGATAACAAGCATGTCTAAATGCCCGTAGGTGCTGTTGCGGGTCTTCCTTACTTTGGAAATGAGAAAATTTAGGAAGTTCCCACTGGTTGGGGTATGGTCGGATCGGGATGGAGGGATGAATGGGTTCATTGCAAATTTGGTCATAAGAAAGGACATTACTTGAACCAGAAATGGAAGCTTCAAGACTAGACATTTTTTCCATCGGCATTTTGATGAGATTTGCTGATAGATTGGTGGGTGGGGTGCCCCCAGGTTATAGGGCACTTGAAAGGTGCTAGAAGGGGCATACGACATAGTCGGTTGTGCTTATAGGGGTGCAACGTATTGATAACTAGTCGTTGGGATAGAAGTGGAGGCCAAGGGTGGTTGCGTCATGAAGGTAGAAAGCATAAGTTGACTAGATACTACCAAAGGTGGTTACATGATGGCATTGGCAAAAGGGGAGGTAGACACTTTTACATTTATGGGCGCAAGAGTGTGTGGAGTTAAGATAATCAAGTTCTGGTATGATGTAGAACTTGGTTGAATTGTGTGTGGTTGAGGGGGTAATGAAACCCTGATGGAGGTTGGTCTAAAAATAGATGGGGAGGCCAAACTTTGCATATTGGCCATGGTCAGGTTAATGGTTAAGGCAAAAGGTTGGGTAGTGGATGGTGTTGACGTCATTGCCGCTTCACCCGAAAGGTCTCACATTTGGTTTCTTGTGAGATAGTTTTGGAGGGCTTTAACATTGAGGTCCAAGAATCTTTTGAAATCTTGGTCCCCTTCAGGGACAATGGGAGTCTGAGTCGAGGTCAGTCGAGTAGGAGTTCTTTCAGTCTCTGAGTGGAACTCCATTATAGGACTAGTTATGGACGGTGAAGGTGGAAGCGGTTGATGCCTCACTTGGTCAAGAAGAACCTTGGTTTGACTACGTGTCAAAACCATTCAAGGCAAGAGGTTCAGGTTTCAGAAACTATGTTTTTTTTTCAGTTTTAGAAAATTAGAATGTGATTTTGGTAGAAAAAGGGGTCGAGTTTTAGCCTGCTATTTTGAAAAAAAAGGACTGTGACAGTGACCGACGTCAGTTGAAAAACTGATGTCAGTGAGAATAGATGGCCGACGTCGGTCAGATAATCGATGCCAGTGAGGGAAGGTTGCTGACGTCAGTGGTAAAACTGATGTCGGTGACTGTGGTTTCTAGAAACTTAGAAAATTTGAAAATTCTTGGAAAAAAGGAAGAAAATGTCCTCACTAGCTCAAAAAACTAGATAGGAACATAAAAATAGAGATGGAGACAGGCAGACCCTAAGCATTAAATCCTAAGAATCAACTTTTAGAATCCTATTGGCTTACGCCTTAGAATGATGTGTTTGGGAGGTTGGCTTGTAGAATAGGTCTTAGAAGAGGTAGTCTATGGATGGTTTTAGGTTTGTTTAGGCACTCAAGAGTCTGTGTTAGGTTCTGTACATGGCCTGGTGCTAAGGAGCAAGCTCCCCTCACTTTACGAGCCCAGTGATAAGCTGGTCTCGCTTAGCCAAAATATACTTTCCCTAGAGATTATCCTCTACTAGAGAACAGAGTGGGCTTTCCCCTTGGTGATGAAATCCAAGTGAGATTGCCGGGATGGGTAAGGTATCCGCTGGGTGATGAAATCCCAGTCAAGCCTTGTCCCAGGTAAGTTTTGATGTTTGATTTGTGCAAGTGATTTGGTTGTGTAACATAAAGTGATCTACGATTAATTCATGATGTAGTTGTTAATTACTAGATGTCGACTAAGTATGCAGTCAAGAAGAAATGAAATGCGATGTGTTTTAAGCCCAAGTCAAAATTTGAGTTTGTATGAAGACAAGTGATGAAGAGGTTAAAGAGTATGACTTTTGACTAGTCTAAGATGCAAGAAAAGAAAGAAGAGTTCTTTTTAATCCTACTAATGGTGTCTTTTGGAAGAGAGAGAAGAAAGAGGTGAAAAGGAGAAACCTAATGCACCTATATGAAAAGAAAGACAAGAACCCAAGGAAGACCCTAGGGTCCCACTGGGCGTGCTAGAATGTTTCTATATGATTTTCATTCAAGAAGGAAATTAGAAACTAAGAGAGATGGTCTAAGGCTTGTATGTACCTAGATGAAGTCATGCACACCAAATTCAGATGATGGAAGGAACTCCTCTTTGGTTGTGGAGGATGACACCTATAGCAAAAAGAGACTAGAACAAGGAAGGCATTAGATGAGGAGATGGTGGGCTGCAAAGCAAAAGCTTGATCCCAAAAGTACAAAGACTTCCTTGAGGGATGTCAACCCACTGATTGATAAAAAGTAATGTCTGATAAAAGGCAAAATGATAAAAGACTAAAGTGATTAAAACTGAAATAGAAATAGAAGTAAATGCTTACCTAAATACTGTTGTCAGTCTGGTCATAGTCACCGACGTCAGTTAGCCTGCTGAAGTCAGTGGTCAAGGTCTGTCGACATCGGTTAGTCTGCCAACGTTAGTGAAGGTAGTGGTCTCTATGGCTGGCATCGGTCAGGGTAGTAGTCTTTGGACGAGGTCAGGTCAAATTTTTGGTTTGTGGACAGGTTTGAGGAGGAGTTTGGGCCTTGTTAATGGTCTGTGAAAGAGTTTGGGCAGAGTTGCAGGGACAATGGACAGAGTGTATGTTCTGAAAAGGGGGATAGAGGTGGTAAGGATATGGGAAGGCCCCTCAGCCTTTCTGGGAGGGAGTCAAGTCTGGTCTAGCTGATAGTCTAGTTTGGGGGGGTGATATTACTTGGAAGCAATAACTAAAAACATAATGAAAACACAGACAAAATACTTACATGTGGCTTGCAGAAGGAGTGTTGCTAGTGCTTATACCTGTTGTTGATGTAGAAGACTGATGCAGAGTCCCTGTTGTTGCTATAGCTGGTGCAGAAGCCCTATGAGAGAGAGAGAGTAAGAGCTCTAGTGGATTAAATACTAGAAGATTGGTTGATTGTTGAAGGTCGAAAGGTGGATGATTGAAGGTCGAAGGAGCAGATTGAAAGAGTGGATGCAAAGATTGGAAAACGGGATCCGCATTCTAGAACTGAAATGTAATTATGAAGGAAACTGACACCGTCAATATCACTGACATCGATCGACAGTTGACCGATGTCGACGGCTAAAAGTCAGGAAAAAGGCTAAAAATAGCCTTTTATCCATTTTCCCAACTGTCAGGTCAGTGGGTCAGGGGAAGAAATAGTCGAAGGTGGATTAATAGGCATGGGAAATGAGTGGGATAATGGAAATGGAGTCTTAAATCATTTAAGACTTGGCAAGGGGTAGTGGAGGGCAAGATGGAATAGGTCATAGGGTGATAAATGAGGGTATCCAAGGGCAAAGAATCCAAAGAGATGAGAGGTGGCATGGGTGAGGTGGCAAGGGGAGAGAGAGAATTATTAATTTAAAATAAGATAATTATTTTAAATTAATAAGACATAGGTGGGTTATGGTTAGAAGTGGAAAGGGACCAAGGGGACCAAGGGGGGAGAGTCGACCAAGGGATAGACACGATTTCGGTGTCTACACATAGATCATTATAATTTTAACAACTAGGCATAGGATGAGAAGAATTGAATTATTGAGGAGGCTTGATAAGAGGAAGTTGTATGATATTGGAAGCATAAGATTCCTTGAGCAGGTTAAATTGATTATAATTCTTTTATTTTTGGTTTCTTATGTTTTTTTAGGAGTTAGAGGAGTTTGTTTGATTGATCAATGGTGGAAGAGTAGTCTTAAGGACAATTGCATTCATAGTTCCCTTATTTTTGGCATTGGAATTGGTTTGGTTACTTGGTTTAGAGGAAGAGGTCTCACTGGTTTTATAGGTAGAGTTTTTTATTTTTCAACTTTAACTTTCCTTCATTTATTTCTATGTTTTATATCTTACACACCATGGTAAAATCTTCCTCAAAAGTTCTAAAACTCTAAACACATAATGTAGAAGAGATGTCCTTGGCAAATACCCAATTAAAAAAGTTCTGTCATTTTAGGTTGGGGTAAAGAGAAGGAAAGTTGATTGATTAGGCTCTTCTAATGAGCTAAAAAATTAGTAATAGATTCATCATCAAATTGCTAGATAGATTAAAGGTTAGTGATGGAAACATTCTTGCATATGTTTATCAAAAAGTGATCCATGAAAGTTTGGGCTAGCTAGGTGAAGGAGAAGAGAGAGTGTTTGGTTATGTCACTATACTAGCCTAATGCTAGACTGGACAAGGACATAAGGAAGTTATGCAGGAGGGAATCATTATAGGAAATTAAATAACATGCATGCCTAAATTCCCTAAGATTTTATTATGGATCCTCCTTACTCTAAAACTTAGAAAATTTAAGAAGTTCCCATTGAGGAAGATAGGGTTAGATAGGGACAGATGGGTGGATGGGCTCATTTTAAATATAGTCATATGATAAGAAGTTATGATCTCTAAAAATAGATGAACCTAAGTTAGTCATTTTATCCATGAGAATTTTCATTAGATATGCTCGGGGCTATGCACTTAAAAGGTTGTAAGGTACATAATGTTGTGATGGTTGGGTGACATATTGATAATTGGTAGGAGGTTGAGAATATGATACATATTGATATGTAGACATAGTTGGTTAGGTGGATGCTATTTAGGGGTAGGTGGATGAAGGTGGTTGGGTAGTGGGTAGAGGTAAATGCTATTGTAGATTATATATGTAACCTAGGTTTGGTGCAATGGGCACCTATAGGGTAGGAGTGGTGGTTAGATTGGTAATCAAAAGAAGGGTGGTGACCTTTATATTGAATAGTGATAAGGTAGAAGGTATAGGCACCACAATATTTTGAAGTGGGGTGGTGGTTATCATATTGGAAGTAGTAAAATGAAGGTTTGAGATGCTAGTGGTAGGTACTCCCATGGGGAGGGGAGTATAGGTGGCTAATGGTTGGGTTGCTCCTAGGGTAGAGGAGTTGTTGGTGGGGGTAAAAGATATAAGGGTGTTTATAGGCTAGGTAGGTTGGTTTTCCATAGTAGTATCAAAGGGATTTTTGGTAGATGAAGAATCTTTGATAGTCAATGGTTGGGTGGTGATTATGGAAATGGAAGTGTTTTCAATAAGGTGGAAAGTCATACCATAAGGTGGGTCTATAGGTGGAATTAAAGTAGGGGTAAAGTGAGGCATAATGTAGAGATAATGCTAAAGGGTCACATGATTATTATCTAATAAGGTGGAAAAGTTCGTATCTTCTTGGGAAACTTAAAAATGGAAATAAGGACTTCTCAAAGGATGAGGATATTTTTTTGGTTTAGAAATGTACTCCATGGATGAAGAGGTAGAATGGGTTGATTGTTTTGGTGACAGGTTTTTTTCTACTAGGTTATTTTGTTACTGTTATGTTAGAACCATATAAGATAAGGGAGAGAGAATACATAAACACTCTCACCACTCAATAGAGATAAGACAATAAATAATGAAGGAAAACAAACACACACTAAAAATTACGTTAAGTCCTAAAGTTCTTTTTAGTCTCTCTTTTGCTTTATGCCTTAAGTTTTGTAATAAATTATGTGACTATAATTGGTTTTTAGAGTGGGTACTAGAAAATAAGCCTATGGTTGGTTTCAAGTTATTTTTAGGATATCAAAAGGATCTATATTGGATATTTAAATGTGTTTTGGTATTTGTGCCTACCCCCTCACTTTTCACACTACAAAAATAAAGGTGTTAGGTGCTTAACCAATATATACCGATTTCCAAAGTTTATACTCAACCACAAAGTTGATTTGGTTCTCCCCTTAGTAATGACCTCAAATTATGATTTTAATAAAAGGGTAAGGTGATATCTAGGTGATAAAATCCTTTCTGAGCCTTGTCTCAAGTATTTTGATGTTTTATTGATGTAGGTGGTTTGGTTTAGTGTGTGTAATAAGAGTGATGCTATGATCAGATTACTTTCCTTTAATTTAAATTGTGTGAGCTAAATTTACAAGCAATAAATAGATGCACTTAATTTTAATCCCAAAATAAAATTTGATTTTGTTTATGAGCACAAAATAGGGAGAAGAGCATATAAATGCAAACAAAGGAAACCCAAGTAGAAACTCAAGGGTCCCATTAATTATGTTAGAATGTTTTAGTGAATTTTAGATTATATTTTGAGAAAGGAAGAAGAAGAAATTAAATATGGGTATAGTTGAAAAACTTATTTGAATATGTGTGCATTAAATCAGATGATTGTGAAGAACTCCTCATTGGCTTGGGAGGATGACCTATAAATAAGATATCACTAAAGTAAATGGTTGGTTAGATAGATAGTTAGGTGGATTGTCTTGTGTTAGCTAGATCCCAAAACCACAAGCTTCCTCAAAGGCTATCAATCCACACATTTTAATTAATTAAGTTTTTAAAATAAAATATAAGTTACTTGCATAAATAATCAAAATCTACTAAAATTGAACACAAAAAATGCTTGATAAAAAATGACTAATGTAGAAATAAGTGGATCAATACTAATGCTAAATAGGTCAAGCATGCTTCAAAAAACAGGTTAGGGGTCTATGAATAGGTAGATGAAAATAAAATTGGATTTTGTTGAGGTTAAATGGGTGAAAATAACTTGTTATATCTTGGCATAGTGACCATCAATGGTTGGTGTGACCATCAGTAGTTAAGGTGACCATCGGTGGTTGAGGCAACCATTGATGGTCATGGTGACCATCGACAGTTACTGTGTTGGGTATAGGTTGATAAAAGTTAGATTTATAGGATCACAAAAGGAAATTATGAGAGTTTAGTTTATGCTAGGTTGATTGTGAAATACAAATAAAGTAATTGAATAATGGAAAATGAATACTTATCTTGCCAGAGGTTGATCAGATGAATGGTCAGGGCAATGGACTCATTCGTAGAGTCTAGCATGATTTGGTAAAGTAATAATACTTGGCTATCAATTGAAGGGTGGTACTAAGTCAAATCTATAAAGTGATGGCTATATCACTAGATTTCTATAATGATACTTATAGAATAAGTTATAGATGAAAAATCTCTTGACAGTTGTGGATGGATCCTCACCTCCTCCTCCTCTCTTCTTATAGGCATAAGGAAGAGGTCTAAGTGAAGGTTTAACTAGACTTTCTAATTATAGCTCACATATGAAATGGCTCACACATTGATTTAGATGAGATAATTATAAAAAATTAAGATAGATTTATGGGTGAGTTAATTTGGTTTAGATGGTGGAACCTGACCATCGACAGTTAAGGTAACCATCGATGGTCAACTTGACCATCAATGGTCAACTTGACCATTGATGGTCAAGAATCAAAGGCAGAGTTGGTTAAAAAGTGGGTTTTATCTATTAGGTTAACTAACTTAGGTTAGGTTGGTTAGGTTTATTTAGGGGTCAAAAAGGTCAAGGTTAGGCCCAAAGGGGTCCTGAGGTGGTCTAGTGTAATTATAACATTCAAAACTGTCATGTGCAGATTTTTGGTGTCTACACCATTCTCTATTCCACCAATCTAAGAGAAGCATAGGAAGTTCCTACTAAATAGGAATAATAGTTTGTTTTATGTAACAAATAATTTGTTGTGTGAATCTAATTTTGGTTTTTATAGAATATTTACATGCACAAATAGGTGTGCAAATATTGGACACATAACAACTAATTAACCAACTCCCAATAAAGTTTAACTCATGAGCTTGTGTGAATTCTCACTCCAACATATTTGACCATAAATGCTAAATGATGAGTATTAAAATACATTGAGTTCATTATTAATTATTTTAACATAGGAGATAACATTTGGTAAAAATTATTCTAGAAAATTGAGAACTAGTCGATAATTACCAGGGAAGAGGGGAATAATTTGTTAGCAAAGAGGTTGTATAATGATATTGTAGTAATCCAAATGATGGGTCTTGATTATATAGTTACAAATCCAAAGGTACTCCATTGCATTGACATTCTTGCTCCCATTTTTAAGGAAACTAATATAGATAAGGGTATGATTTATAATGAATATACTCATACAAAATTGGTTTATATTTATGATATTGATTTTGATTCATACTAACTACTACCCAAACCCTAAATTGACCTAGCTTGAATAAATTCCTAGGCTAAGGAATAAAATTTTATGGATACCCTAGCCATGTGGTTATACTCTACGAACCGAGTCTTTCAAAATTCAATAAAAACATCCCAATTAGCTAGTTTAGACTAGGGGTTAGGATGATAATGACAATATTAAACAAATTATGTGGAAATGAAACCACTACATATGTAAACCCAATGTGGGTGCCCATAGTCTACTTTATTGTTGAAAATGTAATGGTCCCTCCTTCGGGTAAAATTATTAACATCTCTTTGATTAGTTAAATCTATGAAATTAGGGAAAAAAAGAAGACTCTGTTATACATGATGTCATACCTCCTATATTCCTTATGTTCAATAATAAATATTCCCAATTAGAGGGAATGGTCCCAAATGGAACCCAGACTATTTCACATCATTATTCCATGTTACACATCTTCACATATAGGTACCACATTTAGCTCATATGTGATTGTGTCTAACCAATGTTGAGTGAGGCTATAACTAGATTCCAAATGATGAGAGTTATCCATTTTATCAAGAAATCAATTGAAGTTATGGGAGATATCTAGTTGTATCTAGATTGCACTATTATAAGGATTGAGGGAAAATAGAATTATCCCCTCAAACTACTAGGCCATGTCCCTAAAAAGATAGTAGAGAAAGAGGTGGAATACCATCTATTTCATGGTGTTGATGGCCTATGCAAGACCAAAAGAAAGGGATGTATTCATAACCTCCCAATGACAATTGGAAAGACTACCTACAGGTAGTGGGATAACATTGAGGCATCATCAAAACATTATACATATTTTAATCTTTAGATATATGAAATTTGATAATAAGACCTTTATGTAAGGGTTAAGGAGTATTTAAAACATAAAGGGATGCTAAATATACCTTATGATTATGAGTCTAGTGCCTTTGATGCTATTTACACCAAGGCATCATCCTACTTTGAAGTTACTAGAAGTTTGAAAGAACATAACCTAGAGCTTGAGTTTAGACTAAAAATAAATCAAAAGGTAGATGATATATGGAAATTGGGACACAAAAAGTATCATTTGATCAATGGTTGATCCTATATACCTTCATCAATCAGTACACCAACAAAACAAAAGCCTAAATAGCATAGGCCTGAAGAGAAAAGGCCAAATGAAATCCCTTCAAGTTCATTAACCCCTAAATCATCTAAGATAATAGGGCATGACCTACCTTTAAAAGAGATTCACATGATATCCCTTGATCCTAATGAGAATATTGAGGATGTATTGCATATGTTATCCAAGGCTTATGAGTCTTATTTAGATAAACAATCTATTGTTGAGGAGGCTAAAGCAGAGAAAGCAAAATCAGTAGCATTAGATTTGATGGTTGTCACTCTCCCAAATAGGAAATCATAAAATGACCTTTTTCTAAAATCCAAGAAGCCCAAGGTGACCATCACTACTCCTTTAAGTGAGTTAAATTTGTTTAGTGAAGAGAATTTGTTATATGGTCCACCAATTCTAAAATGGTTCTTATATTAACATATATAAGAAAAAATGTTTGCATTTCATCCATGGGCCATAGTCAAGGACACTAATATTCCCATGAAGAAAAAAATGAATCCAAGGATAGTTGCTTTGCAAGAGGAGGAGGCTAGAAGACTAGTTACACCAAGTGATTCATCAACTTCTATTAGGACTTGTTCCAAAGTCTTAACGTTAGGTTAGATTTTTGATAGGTAATTAATAATTATTGTAAATGGGGCATGCATCTTTTAGTCAAGACACCCCCATAAAATAAACTTACTTAGTTTAATTATTAGGTAGCTTTAATGTTTTATATTTATTAATTAGATTTAATTTATAGGTTGTTTTCCCGTATTTAGTTGGTTATAGGATTAGTTGTTTTTACCGTTCATTGGTAAAAATTATATAAATCCATGTTTGCATTGTAAAAGGGTTAACGGAGTAAAGGCACCCTTATGTACTTGATTTTTTGAATTATTAACAAAATACTTGTGCACTCGCACTAAGCGGGGACAAGGTTCAACCTATTTTGATTCTGGAGTTATCAGTGGTATCAGAGCATGGTTATTTTGGGAGCACAGTGAATTCAAAGGAGAAAGGTGAAAAATCAATTCACATGATATCTTTTGGCATGAAATAAGGTATGCCATATAGTCTTGGTTTAAATATTTTGAAAAATTATTAAATTATTTTAATTTTTCAAATATTATTTATATTTAAACCTGTATTTTCCATATACCATAGTCTAGTCTTTTTTTGATCATTTATACTCCATTTTCCTGTGTTAAACCTCCTCATTTGGCATAAAAATGAATTTTTAGCATTTTAATGTTATTAAATTCATTATTTTTGGGCCAAAACCATATTTGTATGGCCTATTTATTTGAGAAAAACCTCTAAAAATTTCCATTCATGGTTGCCTTTGTTATTTCCATTCATTCTCAGGCTTCTTGATAGCTAAAAGATCTGCAAATAGTATTAAACCCCTACTTTTGCATGGAAATTGAAAATCTAGATTTTTTTTGCATTTGTATGGCCTGTTTTATGGCCTTCCAATGCCCAGCATCATTTTAATCTCATTCCCTGCAAATACACTTCAAAAAATTTGCAAAAACATAGTAAAAAACATTTGTATCCAGCTTGTATGAATTTGTATGGCCTGTAGGTGAGAGAACAGGTGAAAAAATAACTCCCAGAGTTGCCATGGCATCCTAGGGAAGAATGGCATTGGAATAAAATTTAGAAATTATTTTTGGCTATTTCTAAAGTTTGATTTTCATATATTTGATGTGACTGGGTCCCATGGGAAAAGATTGAAAGAAAGGCTGTAAAAAGGGAAAAATTTAAATACATTTACTCATGTGTAATTTTTTTCCCTCATACACTAAATCTGGTATAAATAGAAATTTTTGAGTATAATGTTTTGTAAATGCTCTTAGAGCAATTGGTTAAGCTTATTTTGTTAACAGCTTGCAAAGGAGGAGGTCAAGGGTTCAAATCCCTTCTTTTTGGAGAAAGTCATTTTCGCTTTGGAATATGTTTTTTTTGAAAAAGGAATATTCTCTTTTTTTTTTAAATCAAAATATTGTAAAACACATACTTATTGTATTGTGTTATTTAAATTTTTGAAAAAGGGGCAAAATTCAATCATATTTCTTTTGCATTGTTGTGGTGAGATAAGGGTGTAATTTGTGGAATAAGGATGTAATTTGGCAAAATAAGGGTGTAATCATTGATTTTTGGTGTGGTTAAGTGCAAAACCCATCAAAAATACTTATTTTTATTTTACGCTCTATACGGAGGTTAAGTGCAAAACCCCGTAGAAGCAGTGTTTTGTGTAGTGAGTGTGATATTTGTTTCATTTCTTTTGCATTTTTTCACACGTTTCTCTACTGCACTTGATTTCATTACAAAATGCCAAAAATTCAAAATTTTCTTTCAGATGGTGATAGATTAACAATTTCCAATTATTTAGATTGGAAATGATTGATGGAGGCTTCACTAGTGTTTAATGAGTTATGGGATATTGTTAAGAATGAAAATCCCACATTGCCAACAAAGTAGGCTAAATTAGATATTTTCAATTTGCATGATTCTAAGGCCTTAGTTCTCATTAAATGTTTTTGTACTTGTGATACATATGTTCATATTGAAAATTCTCTTCATAGTTATACTGCATGGAAAACATTGTCAAATTTGTATGATAAGAAACCTAAGCATAAGAAGATAGATATTCATATGCAGTTGTTTACTTTATCATTAGATGAAGATGGGGATATGGGAGAATATATGTCTAAATTGAAAAATATCACTACTGAGTACACTAAGGCTGGTTTTGGAAAATTAGATGATGACCTCATAGTTACTGCTGCTTTCAAACGACTACCAGGGTCCTATAGGAATTTTACTGAAATGTTGCATGTCTCTGACAAGATCACAGGCATCACCTTTGATAAGTTGGCTGAGTTGCTTATCCAACATGACCTCTCTTTACCCAAGAAATCCAATACAACTGAAGAAGCCCATGTTTTGGAGTCAAATCCTAGTTCATCTTCATCTGGGCATCGAAACAAAAGAGGAAACAGTTCTAGAGGGGGTCGAGGTTAAAGAGGAGGCAGATATCAAAACAGAAGTAGGGGTCATTCAAATATTCAACAATCTAATCAATCACATTCACATGAAACAAGTGATCAAGGACATGGTCACAATTCATAAAGGGGTAGAGGTCGAGGTAGATCAGACATTTAGTGTCATAGATGTGGAAAATTTGGTCACATTGCCTCACAATGTAGGATTCCTTTGGATAAAATTAAAAGGCCACAAAAAGCGACTAAGACTAACTTTGCTTAGTATGTTGATCATGATTATAATGAATCTAGTAATGTTGCCCATGAATCTGCATTCACTACTTTTGGGCACATTGATTATATTGAATATGAGGCTAGAGATGAGCTCACAGATGTATGGGTTTTAGAAACAGGAGTAACCAAACACATGACATTTAGGAGAGATTTCTTTTGGTCTTATAAGGAAGCTTATCTCTCTCTAGTTGCCTTAGCAGATAAGTCTATACATACACCACAAGGACTTGGTTCTATTCGAATTCTTCTTCCTAATGGGTCTATAAAATACTTGGAGGATGTTTGGTATGTTCCCACATTGAAGAAACACTTACTTTCTTTGGTAACTATTCAAAATAAAGGTTATCAAATTGTGCTTGAAAATGGGCTCATTTACATCAATTTAGTGAAGGATCATTATAAAACTATGTATATAGGATATGAAGGTGGAAACTTGGTTAGATTAAATTGTAAGGTGCTTCATCCCAGTATAGAACTTGTAGCAATTGTTGACATAGGTACAGGTACTATGTCTACACAGCAGTTATGGCAGCTCCACTATGGACATTTGAATATCCACTCTTTAGTGGATTTGCAGAGATATGGTATGGTGAATGGGTTTCCCACTTTTTGCAAAGATAGTATTCTTTGTGAGTCATGTGTTTTGGGCAAACAAAATCAAGAAAATTTTCCTAAACAGTCATCTTGGAGAGCTAACAGATGTTTACAGTTAGTTCATAGTGATGTATGTGACATGAAAAAGTCATCCATTCGTGGGTGTAGATACTTTGTCTTGTTTATTAATGACTTTTCTAGGATGACTTGGGTATTCTTTATGAAAAACAAATCTAAAGTTTTTGCTAAGTTTGTTGATTAGTTACACTTAGTCGAAAAAGAAACAGGTTCACATTTGGCCACTCTTCATTCAGATAATGGAGGTGAGTATACCTCTAATGAATTTTTAGATATTGTCAAGAACATGGAATTCATCAACAATATAGTAATGCTTATACTCCACAACAAAATGGAGTATATAAATGAATTAATAGAACTTTAGAGGGCACAGCACATGCCATGTTGCACTACAAATAGCTTGATGATAAATTTTGGGCTGAAGCTAATGGTACTGCAGTGTATTTGAGAAACAAGTCCCCCATAATTGCACTTTTGGGACAAAATCCATATGAGGCATGGTATGATTTTAAACCCAAAGTTAAACACTTGAAAGTGTTTGGATGTGTTTGTTTTGCTTTGGTTCTTATTAAACATAGAACTAAGTTTGAACCACGAAGTCAAAAATGCATCCTTCTTGGTTATTCTCAAGATAAAAAGGGGTTTCGTTTTCTTGAATAGGATTCAAGAAAATTCATAGTGAGTCGAGATGTAATATTTGATGAGTTTGGGACTATGAACACTGCAGAGATTGATTCTCAACTTGATAGATTAGAGAGGAAAAATGCAAAAAGAGATAAGGGTTTGAATAATGGGGATAACTCTTTGAAGTTATGGTATGAGACTCAAATCCTTCACTTTGCTCTCCTTCATCTACAAGTTCACAGGTTGATGACTTAGAAATTGTTAAAAATTCTCTATGTCCCCCATTGAATAATGTACCTAATGAGAATTCTAGAGTCCCTGATTTGAATAATTTGTCTAAGTATCCAAAATGGGCTCAAAGTACTTTTTCTGACTTGACAGCAAATGAAGTTGGTTTAATAGGGCCCATGAATTCTCAAAAATAGGTGAACTACGCTATGGTTGTTACTACTTCTTCCACTGAGCCATCCACGTTTGAGGAGGCATCTATTAAACATGTTTGGCAATAGGCAATGAAATGTGAGTATGATTCCATACTTAACAATAATACATGGGTTTTAGTTGATCCTCCTCCACATGTTAAACCCATCAGATGTAAATGGGTTTATAGGACTAAGTATAAATTAGATGGCTCCATTGATAAACATAATGCATGACTTGTTGCCAAAGGATATGCGCAACAAGAAGGTATTGATTATGAGGAAACATTTGCACCAACTGCCAAATGGTACACTATTCACATGGTACTTGCCTTAGTAGCACAAAATGGTTGGAAATTACATCAATTGGATGTTAAAAGTGCTTTCTTAAATGGTGATTTATAGGAAGAAGTCTATATGAAACAACCTCATGGTTTTGAATAGGTGGGTGCTAAACACAAAGTGTGTAAATTGACAAAAGATTTGTATGGGCTCAAACAGGCACCCAGGGCTTGGTATGAGAAAATGGATTCATACTTGAAATCCATTGGTTTTCATTACAGTGAATTAGATGATACTCTCTATTTTTGAGTGTAGGGTAAGAAAATGGTGATACTAGTTCTCTATGTTGATGATTTGTTTATTACAGGTAATGATGAAAACCATAACAAGTCTGTGAAGAAGGAATTAAAAGATGGGTTTGAGATGACAGATCTTGGACTTCTTCACTACGATCTAGGCATAGACGTAACTCAAAAAGAGCATAGTATTTTCATTTCACAAACTAAGTATATTTCTGAGTTATTAGAGAGGTTTGGCATGAGTGATTGCAAACCTGGCCTCACTCCCATGGAAAGTAACTTGAAATTGTCTAAGGATGATAGTAGTGCCTTTTTTTATGGCACCACATATAGACAATTTGTGGGAGGTTTGATATACTTGATGACTACCAAGCCTAATATTTCATTTTTAGTTGGAATTTTATCTAGGTTTATGCATGAGCCTAGAGAAATTCATTGGCATGTAGCAAAATGAGTACTTCATTACCTTCAGGGAATGAAAACATATGCCCTTGAATACTACCACAACAAGAACATCAAACTTGTTGGATATTGTGATGTAGATTTTGGTAGATGTGTGGATGACAGAGTGCCAACCACATGATACACTATGCATATGGGTTCAGTTGCCATTGCTTGGTGTTGTAAGAAGCAGGATAAAGTGGCAAATTCATCAGTAGAATCAGAGTATATTACAACATGGGATGCGTCTAGAGAAATTGTTTACCTTCATCGTATTCTTGAAGATCCTTAGGTTTCTCAGTTTGCTCCTACACAGTTATACATTGATAATCAGAGTGCAATCAAGATGTCCAAGAATCTAGTGTTTCATGCCAAAACAAAACATAGGGATGTCAAATACCATTATCTGTGAATTTTGGTGGTAAAGAAAATTCTTGATCCAATATATTGCCCAACTATTGATCCAACAGATGATATTTTCACAAAACCCCTTAACAGAATCAAATTTGAAAAATTCAAAAAAATGCTTGGTATGTGTCCAAAGACCTAACTTTGGATCATAGGGGGGTTTGTTAGGACTTGTTCCAAAGTCTTAACATTAGGTTAGATTTTTGGTAGGTAATTAATAATTATTGTAAATGGGGCATGCATCTTTTAGTAAAGACACCCCCACAAAATAAACTTAGTTTAATTATTAGGTAGTTTTGATGTTTTATAGTTATTAATTAGATTTACTTTACAGGTTGTTTTCCCGTATTTAGTTGGTTATAGGATTAGTTGTTTTTACTGGTCATTGGTAAAAACTATATAAATCCATGTTTGCATTTTAAAAGGGTTAACGGAGTAAAGGCACCCTTATGTACTTGATTGTTTGAATTATTAATAAAATACTTGTGCACTCGCACTAAGCGGGGACAAGGTTCAACCTATTTTGATTCTAGAGTTATCAGTGGTATCAGAGCATGGTTATTTTGGAAGCACGGTGAATTCAAAGTAGAAAGGTGAAAAATCAATTCACATGATATCTTTTGGCATGAAATAAGGTATGCCATATAGTCTTGGTTTAAATATTTTGAAAAATTATTAAATTATTTTAATTTTTCAAATATTATTTATATTTAAACCTGTATTTTTCATATACCATAGTCTAGTCTTTTTTGATCATTTATACTCCATTTTCCTATGTTAAACCTCCTCATTAGGCATAAAAATGAATTTTTAGCATTTTAATGTTATTAAATTCATTATTTTCGGACCAAAACCAGATTTGTATGACCTATTTATTTGAGAAAAACTACTAAAAATTTCCATTCATGGTTGCCTTTGTTATTTCCATTCATTCTCAGGATTCTTAATAGCTAAAAGATCTGCAAATAGTATTAAACCCCTGTTTTTGCATCAAAATTGAAAATCTACAATTTTTTTGCATTTGTATGGCCTGTTGTACAGCCTTCCATTACCCAGCTTCATTTTAATCTCATTCCCTACAAATATACTTCAAAAAATTTGCAAAAACATAGTAAAAATCATTTGTATCCAGCCTGCACATATCCTTCACTTTCCTCTCCTTCATCTACAAGTTCACAGGTTGATGACTTAGAAATTGTTGAAAATTCTCTAAGTCCCCCATTGAATAATGCACCTAATGAGAATTTTGGAGTCCCTGATTTGAATAATTTGTCTAAGTATCCAAAATGGGCTCAAAGTACTTTTTCTGACTTGACAGTAGATGAAGTTGGTTTAACAGGGCCCATGAATTCTCAAAAATAGGTGAAATATGCTATGGTTGTTACTACTTCTTCCACTGAGCCATCCACTTTTGAGGAGGCATCTACTGAACATGTTTGGCAATAGGCAATGAAATGTGAGTATGATTCCATATTTAACAATAATACATGGGTTTTAGTTGATCCTCCTCCACATGTTAAACCCATCAGATGTAAATGGGTTTATAAGACTAAGTATAAATCAGATGGCTCCATTGATAAACATAAGGAATGTCTTGTTGCTAAAGGATATGCGCAATAAGAAGGTATTGATTATGAGGAAACATTTGCACCAACTTCCAAATGGTACACTATTTGTATGGTACTTGCCTTAGTAGCACAAAATGGTTGGAAAGTACATCAATTAGATGTTGAAAGTGCTTTTTTAAATGGTGATTTATAGGAAGAAGTCTATATGAAACAACCTCAGGGTTTTGAACAGGTGGGTGCTGAACACAAAGTGTGTAAATTGACAAAAGCTTTGTATGGGCTCAAATAGGCACCAAGGGCTTGGTATGAGAAAATGGATTCATACCTGAAATCCATTGGTTTTCATTGAAGTGAATCAGATGATACTCTTTATTTTTGAGTGCAGGGTAAGAAAATGGTGATACTAGTTCTCTATGTTGATGACTTGTTTATTACAAGTAATGATGAAAACCATAACAAGTCATGAATAAGGAATTAAAAGATGGGTTTGAGATGACATATCTTGGACTTCTTCACTACTATTTAGGCATAGAGGTAACGCAGAAAGACTATAGTATTTTCATTTCACAAACTAAGTATATTTCTGAGTTATTAGAGAGGTTTGGCATGAGTGATTGCAAACCTGCCCTCATTCCCATGGAAAGTAACTTGAAATTGTCTAAGGATGATAGTAGTGCCTTTTTTGATGGCACCACATATAGAAAATTGGTGGGAGGTTTGATATACTTGATGACTACCAGGCCTGATATTTCATTTTTAGTTGGAATTTTATCTAGGTTTATGCATGAGCCTAGAGAAATTCATTGGCATGTAGCAAAATGAGTACTTCATTACCTTCAGGGAACGAAAACATATAGCCTTGAATACTGCGGCAAAAAGAACTTCAAACATGTTGGATATTGTGACGTAGATTTTGGCAGATGTGTGGATGACAGAGTGTTAACCACAGGATACACTATGCATATGGGTTCTGTTGCCATTGCTTGGTTTTGTAAGAAGCAGGATAAAGTGGCAAATTCATCAACAGAATCACAGTATATTACAACATGGGATGCTTCTAGAGAAATTGTTTTCCTTCATTGTATTCTTGAAGATCTTTAGGTTTCTTAGTTTGCTCTTACACAGTTATACATTGATAATCAGAGTGCAATCAAGATGTCCAAGAATCTAGTGTTTCATGCCAAAACAAAACATAGGGATGTCAAATACCATTATCTATGAATGTTGGTGGCAAAGAAAACTCTTGATCCAATATATTGCCCAACTGTCGATCAGACAGATGATATTTTCACAAAACCCCTTAACAGAATCAAATTTGAAAAATTCAAAAAAATGCTTGGTATGTGTCCAAAGACCTAACTTTGGATCATAGGGGGGTTTGTTAGGACTTGTTCCAAAGTCTTAACATTAGGTTAGATTTTTGGTAGGTAATTAATAATTATTGTAAATGGGGCATGCATCTTTTAGTAAAGACACCCCCATAAAATAAACTTAGTTTAATTATTAGGTAGTTTTAATGTTTTATATTTATTAATTAGATTTACTTTACGGGTTGTTTTCCCATATTTATTTGGTTATAGGATTAATTGTTTTTACCGATCATTGGTAAAAACTATATAAATCCATGTTTGCATTGTAAAAGGGTTAACGGAATAAAGGCACCCTTATGTAGTTGATTTTTTGAATTATTAATAAAATACTTGTGCACTCGCACTAAGCAGGGAGAAGGTTCAACCTATTTTGATTCTAGAGTTATCAGTGGTATCAGAGCATGGTTATTTTGGGAGCATGGTGAATTCAAAGGAGAAAGGTGAAAAATCAATTCACATGATATCTTTTGGCATGAAATAAGGTATGCCATATAGTCTTGGTTTAAATATTTTGAAAAATTATTAAATTATTTTAATTTTTCAAATATTATTTATATTTAAACCTGTATTTTCCATATACCATAGTCTAGTCTTTTTTTGATCATTTATACTCCATTTTCCTGTGTTAAACCTCCTCATTTGGCATAAAAATGAATTTTTAGCATTTTAATGTTATTAAATTCATTATTCTTGGGCCAAAACCAGATTTGTATGGCCTATTTATTTGAGAAAAACCTCTAAAAATTTCCATTCATGGCTGCCTTTGTTATTTCCATTCATTCTCAAGCTTCTTAATAGCTAAAAGATCTGCAAATAGTATTAAACCCCTATTTTTGCATCAAAATTGAAAATCTAGAATTTTTTTGCATTTGTATCGCCCGTTGTCTGGCCTTCCAATGCCCAACTTCATTTTAATCTCATTCCCTGCAAATACACTTCAAAAATTTTGAAAAAACATAGTAAAAATAATTTGTATCTAGCCTGTACAAATTTATACGGCCTGTAGGTGAGAGAATAGGTGAAAAAATAATTCCCAGAGTTGCCATGGCATCCTAGGGAAGAATGGCATTGGAATAAAATTTAGAAATTATTTTTGGCTATTTCTAAAGTTTGATTTTCATATATTTGCTGTGACTGGGTCCCATGGGAGAAGATTGAAAGAAAGGCTGTAAAAATGGAGTAGATATTTGTTTCATTTCTTTTGCATTTTTTTGCACGTTTCTCTACTGCACTTGATTTCATTTCAAAATGCTGAAAATTCAAAATTTGCTTTCAGATGGTGATAGATTAACAATTTCCAATTATTCAGATTGGAAATGATTGATGGAGGCTTCACTAGTGTTTAATGAGTTATAGGATATTGTTAAGAATGAAAATCCCACATTGCCAAAAAAGCAGGCTAAATCAGATATTTTCAATTTGTGTGATTCTAAGGCCTTAGCTCTCATTAAATATTGTTGTACTCATGATAAATATGTTCATATTGAAAATTCTCCTCATAGTTATACTGCATGGAAAACATTGTCAAATTTGTATGATAAGAAACCAAAGCATAAGAAGATAGATATTCATATGTAGTTGTTTACTTTGTCATTAGATGAAGATGGGGATATGGGAGAATATATGTCTAAATTGAAAAATATCACTACTGAGTACACTAAGGCTGGTTTTGGAAAACTAGATGATGACCTCATAGTTACTGCTACTTTGAAAGGACTACCAAGGTCCTATAGGAATTTTGTTGAAATGTTGCATGTCTCTGACAAGATCACATGCATCACCTTTGATAACTTGCTGAGTTTCTTATCCAACATGACCTCTCTTTACCCAAGAAATCCAAGAAAATTGAAGAAGCCCATGTTTTAGAGTGAAAGCCTAGTTCATCTTCATCTGGGCATCAAAACAATAGAGGAAACAGTTCTAGAGGGGGTTGAGGTTAAAGAGGAGGCAGATATCAAAATAGAGGTAGGGGTCATTCAAATAGTCAAAAATCTAATCAATCACATTCACATGAAACAAGTGATCAAGGACATGGTCACAATTCATATAGTGGTAGAGGTCGAGGTAGATCAAACATTCAGTGTCATACATGTGGAAAATTTGGTCACATTATCTCACAATGTAGGATTCCTTTTGATAAAATTCAAAGGCCACAAAAAGTGACTAAGACTAACTCTGCTTAGTATGCTGATCATGATTATAATGAATCTAGTAATGTTGCCCATGAATCTGCATTCACTACTTTTGGGCACATTGATTATATTGAATATGAGGCTAGAGATGAGCTCACAGATGTATGGGTTTTAGACACAGGAGTAACCAAACACATGACATTTAGGAGAGATTTCTTTTGGTCTTATAAGGAAGCTTATCTCTCTCTAGTTGCCTTATTAGATAAGTCTATACATACACCACTAAGACTTGGTTCTATTCGAATTCTTCTTCCTAATGGGTCTATAAAATACTTGGAGGATGTTTGGTATGTTCCCACATTGAAGAAACACTTACTTTCTTTGGTAACTATTCAAAAGAAAGGTTATCAAATTGTGCTTGAAAATGGGCTCATTTACATCAATTTAGTGAAGGATGATTATAAAACTATGTATACAAGATATGAAGATGGAAACTTGGTTAAATTACATTGTAAGGTAATTCCTCCCAATATAGAACTTGGAGTAGTTGTTGACATAGGTACAGGTACTATGTCTACACAATAGTTATGGCATCTCCACTATGGACATTTGAATATCTACTCTTTAGTGGATTTGCAGAGATATGGTATGGTGAATGGGTTGCCCACTTTTTGCAAAGATAGTATTCTTTGTGAGTCGTGTTTTGGGCAAATAAAATCAGGAAAATTTTCCTAAACAATCATCTTGGAGAGCTAACAAATGTTTACAGTTAGTTCATAGTGATGTATGTGACATGAAAAAGTCATCCATTGGTGGGTGTAGATACTTTGTCTTGTTTATTAATGACTTTTCTAGGATGACTTGGGTATTCTTTATGAAAAACAAATCTCAAGTTTTCGCTAAGTTTGTTGATTGGTTACACTTAGTTGAAAAAGAAATAGGTTCACATTTGGCCACTCTTCATTCAGATAATGGAGGTGAGTATACCTCTAATGAATTTTTAGATATTGTCAAGAACATGGAATTCATCAATAATATATTAATGCTTATACTCCACAACAAAATGGAGTATCTAAATGAATGAATAGAACTTTAGAGGTCAAAACACATGCCATGTTGCACTATAAATAGCTTGATGATAAATTTTTGGCCAAAGCTATTGGTACTGTAGTGTATTTGAGAAACAAGTCCCCCACAGTTGCACTTTTGGGACAAACTCCATATGAGGCATGGTATGATTTTAAACCCAAAGTTAAACACTTGAAAGTGTTTGGATGTGTTTGTTTTACTTTGGTTCTTATTAAACATAGAACTAAGTTCGAACCACGAAGTCAAAAATGCATCTTTCTTAGTTATTCTGAAGATAAAAAGGGGTTTCAGGAAAATTCATAGTGAGTCGAGATGTAATATTTGATGAGTTTGGGACTATGAACACTACAGAGATTGATTCTCAACTTGATAGATTAGAGAGGAAAAATGCAAAAAGAGATAAGGGTTTTAATAATGGGGATAACTCTTTGAAGTTATGGTATGAAACTCAAATCCTTCCCTTTCCTCTCCTTCATCTACAAGTTCACAGGTTGATGACTTAGAAATTGTTGAAAATTCTCTAAGTCCCAAATTGAATAATGTACCTAATGAGAATTATGGAGTCCCTGATTTGAATAATTTGTCTAAGTATCCAAAATGGGCTCAAAGTACTTTTTTTGACTTGACAGTAGATGAAGTTGGTTTAACAAGGCCCAAGAATTCTCAAAAATAGGTGAACTATGCTATGGTTGTTACTACTTCCACTGAGCCATCCACTTTTGAGGAGGCATCTACTGAACATGTTTGGCAATAGGCAATGAAATGTGAGTATGATTCCATATTTAACAATAATACATGGGTTTTAGTTGATCCTCCTCCACATGTTAAACCCATCAGATGTAAATGGGTTTATAGGACTAAGTATAAATCAGATGGCTCCATTGATAAACATAAGGAATGACTTGTTGCTAAAGGATATGTGCAACAAGAAGGTATTGATTATGAGAAAACATTTGCACCAACTACCAAATGGTGCACTATTCGTATGGTACTTGCCTTAGTAGCACAAAATGGTTGGAAAGTACATCAATTGGATGTTAAAAGTGCTTTTTTAAATGGTGATTTATAGGAAGAAGTCTATATGAAACAACCTCAGGGTTTTGAACAGGTGGGTGTTGAACACAAAGTGTGTAAATTGACAAAAGCTTTGTATGCGCTCAAACAGACACCCAAGGCTTGGTATGATAAAATGGATTCATACTTGAAATCCATTGGTTTACATTGCAGTGAATCAGATGATACTCTCTATTTTTGAGTGCAGGGTAAGAAAATGGTGATACTAGTTCTCTATGTTGATGACTTGTTTATTACAGGTAATGATGAAAACCATAACAAGTCTGTGAAGAAGGAATTAAAAGATGGGTTTGAGATGATAGATCTTGGACTTCTTCACTACTATCTAGGCATAGAGGTAACTTAGAAAGAGCATAGTATTTTCATTTCACAAACTAAATATATTTTTGAGTTATTAGAGAGGTTTGGCATGAGTGATTGCAAACCTGCCCTCACTCCCATGGAAAGTAACTTGAAATTGTCTAAGGATGATAGTAGTGCATTTTTTTATGGCACCACATATAGACAATTGGTGGGAGGTTTGATATACTTGATGACTACCAAGCCTAATATTTCATTTTTAGTTGTAATTTTATCTAGGTTTATGCATGAGCCTAGAGAAATTCATTGGCATGTAGCAAAATGAGTACTTCATTTCCTTCAGGGAACAAAAACATATGGCCTTGAATACTTCCACAACAAGAACTTCAAACCTGTTGGATATTGTGTTGTAGATTTTGAAAAATGTGTGGAAGACAGAGTGTCAACCACAAGATACACTATGAAAATGGGTTCAGTTGCCATTGCTTGGTGTTGTAAGAAGCAGGATAAAGTGGCAAATTCATCAGTAGAATCAGAGTATATTACAACATGGGATGCTTCTAGAGAAATTGTTTACCTTCATCATATTCTTGAAGATCTTTAGGTTTCTCAGTTTGCTCCTACACAGTTATACATTGATAATCAGAGTGTAATCAAGATGTCCAAGAATCTAGTGTTTCATGCCAAAACAAAACATAGGGATGTCAAATACCATTATCTGTGAATGCTGGTGGCAAAGAAAACTATTGATCCAATATATTGCCCAACTGTCGATCAGACAGATGATATTTTCACAAAACCCCTTAACAGAATCAAATTTGAAAAATTCAAAAAATGCTTGGTATGTGTCCAAAGACCTAACTTTGGATCATAGGGGGGTTTGTTAGGACTTGTTCCAAAGTCTTAACATTAGGTTAGATTTTTGGTAGGTAATTAATAATTATTGTAAATGGGTCATGCATCTTTTAGTAAAGACACCCCCATAAAATAAACTTAGTTTAAATATTAGGTAGTTTTAATGTTTTATATTTATTAATTAGATTTACTTTACGGGTTGTTTTCTCGTATTTAGTTGGTTATAGGATTAGTTGTTTTTATCGGTCATTGGTAAAAACTATATAAATCCATGTTTGCATTGTAAAAGGGTTAACGGAGTAAAGGCACCCTTATGTACTTGATTTTTTGAATTATTAATCAAATACTTGTGCACTCACACTAAGCGGGGACAAGGTTTAACCTATTTTGATTCTGGAGTTATCAGTGGTATCAGAGCATGGTTATTTTGGGAGCATGGTGAATTCAAAGGAGAAAGGTGAAAAATCAATTCACATTATATCTTTTGGCATGAAATAAGGTATGCCATATAGTCTTGGTTTAAATATTTTGAAAAATTATTAAATTATTTTAATTTTTCAAATATTATTTATATTTAAACCTGTATTTTCCATATACCATAGTCTAGTCTTTTTTTGATCATTTATACTCCATTTTCCTGTGTTAAACCTCCTCATTTGGCATAAAAATGAATTTTTAGCATTTTAATGTTATTAAATTCATTATTTTTGGGCCAAAACCAGATTTGTATGGCCTATTTATTTGAGAAAAACCTCTAAAAATTTCCATTCATGGCTGCCTTTGTTATTTCCATTCATTCTCAGGCTTCTTAATAGCTAAAAGATCTGCAAATAGTATTAAACCCCTATTTTTGCATCGACATTGAAAATCTAGAACTTTTTTGCATTTGTATAACCTGTTTTATGGCCTTCCAATGCCCAGCTTCATTTTAATCTCATTCCTTGCAAATACACTTCAAAAAATTGCAAAAACATAGTAAAAATCATTTGTATCCACCCTGTACAAATTTGTACGGCCTGTAGGTGAGAGAACAGGTGAAAAAATAAATCTCAGAGTTGCCATGGCATCCTAGGGAAGAATGGCATTGGAATAAAATTTATAAATTATTTTTGGCTATTTCTAAAGTTTCATTTTCATATATTTGTTGTGACTAGGTCCCATGGGAGAAGATTGAAAGAAAGGCTGTAAAAATGGAAAAGTTTAAATACATTTACTCATATGTAATTTTTTTTCCCTCATACACTAAATCTGGTATAAATAGAAATTTCTGATTATAATGCTTTGTAAATGCTCTTAGAGCAATTAGTTAAGCTTATTTTGTTAAAAGCTTGCAAAGGAGGAGGTCAAGGGTTCAAATCCCTTCTTTTTGGAGAAAGTCATTTTCACTTTGGAATATGCTTTTTTTGAAAAAGGAATATTCTCTTTTTCTTTAAAAATCAAAATATTGTAAAACACATACTTATTGTATTGTGTTATTTAAATTTTTGAAAAAGGGACAGAATTCAATCATATTTCTTTTGCATTGTTGTGGTGAGATAACGGTGTAATTGGTGGAATAAGGTTGTAATTTGGTGTAATAAGGGTGTAATCATTGATTTTTGGTGTGGCTAAGTGCAAAACCCATCAAAAATACTTATTTTTATTTTACACTCTATGTGAAGGTTAAGTGTAAAACCCCATAGAAGCAGTGTTTTGTTTAGTGTGATATTTGTTTCATTTTTTTTGCATTTTTTCAAACGTTTCTCTACTGCACTTGATTTCATTTCAAAATGCCAAAAATTCAAAATTTGCTTTCAGATGGTAATAGATTAACAATTTCCAATTATTCAGATTGGAAATGATTGATGGAGGCTTCACTAGTGTTTAATGAGTTATAGGATATTGTTAAGAATGAAAATCCCACATTGCCAACAAAGCAGGCTAAATTAGATATTTTCAATTTGTGTGATTCTAAGGTCTTAGATCTCATTAAATATTGTTGTACTCGTGATACATATGTTCATATTGAAAATTTTCCTCATAGTTATACTGCATGGAAAACATTGTCAAATTTGTATGATAAGAAACCTAAGCATAAGAAGATAGATATTCATATGCAGTTGTTTACTTTGTCATTAGATGAAGATAGGGATATGGGAGAATATATGTCTAAATTGAAAAATATCACTACTAAGTACACTAAGGCTGGTTTTGGAAAACTAGATAATGACCTCAAAGGTACTGTTGCTTTGAAAGGACTATCAGAGTCCTATAGGAATTTTGTTGAAATTTTGCATGTCTCTGACAAGATCGCAGGCATCACCTTTGATAAGTTGGCTGAGTTGCTTATCCAACATGACCTCTCTTTACCCAAGAAATCCAAGAAAACTGAAGAAGTCCATGTTTCAGAGTCAAAGCCTAGTTCATCTTCATCTGGGCATCAAAACAATACAGGAAACAGTTCTAGAGGGGGTCGAGGTTAAAGAGGAGGCAGATATCAAAATAGAGGTAGGGGTCATTCAAATAGTCAACAATCTAATCAATCACATTCACATGAAACAAGTGATCAAGGACATGGTCACAATTCATATAGGGTAGAGGTCAAGGTAGATCAGACATTCAGTGTCATACATGTGGAAAATTTGGTCACATTGCCTCACAATGTAGGATTCCTTTTGATAAAATTCAAAGGCCACAAAAAGTGAATAAGATAGCTCTGCTTAGTATGCTGATCATGATTATAATGAATCTAGTAATGTTGCCCATGAATCTGCATTCACTATTTTGGGCACATTGATTATATTGAATATGAGGCTAGAGATGAGCTCACAGATGTATGGGTTTTAGACACAGGAGTAACCAAACACATGACATTTAAGAGAGATTTCTATTGGTCTTATAAGGAAGCTTATCTCTCTCTAGTTGCCTTAGCTGATAAGTGTATACATACACCACTAGGACTTGGTTCAATTTGAATTCTTTTTCCTAATGGGTCTATTAAATACTTGGAGGATGTTTGGTATGTTCCCACATTGAAGAAACACTTACTTTCTTTGGTAACTATTCAAAAGAAAGGTTATCAAATTGTGCTTGAAAATGGGCTCATTTACATCAATTCAGTGAAGGATGATTATAAAACTATGTATACAGGATATGAAGATGGAAACTTGGTTAGATTACATTGTAAGGTGCTTCCTCCCAATATAGAACTTGCAACAATTGTTGACATAGGTAGAGGTACTATGTCTACACAGTAGTTATGGCATCTCCGCTATGGACATTTGGATATCCACTCTTTAGTGGATTTGTAGAGATATGGTATGGTGAATGGGTTGCCCACTTTTTGCAAAGATAGTATTCTTTGTGAGTCATGTGTTTTGGGCAAACAAAATCAGGAAAATTTTCCTAAACAGTCATCTTGGAGAGCTAACAGATGTTTACAGTTAGTTCATAGTGATGTATGTGACATGAAAAAGTCATCCATTGGTGGGTGTAGATATTTTGTCTTGTTTATTAATGACTTTTCTAGGATGACTTGGGTTTTCTTTATGAAAAACAAATCTAAGTTTTCGCTCAGTTTGTTGATTGGTTACACTTAGTCGAAAAAGAAACAGGTTCACATTTGGCCACTCTTCGTTCAAATAATAGAGGTGAGTATACCTCTAATGAATTTTTAGATATTGTCAAGAACATGGAATTCATCAACAATATAGTAATGCTTATACTCCACAACAAAATGGAGTATCTAAATGAATGAATAGAACTTTAGAGGGCACAGCACATGCCATGTTTCACTATAAACAGCTTGATGATAAATTTTGGGTTGAAGCTATTGGTACTGTAGTGTATTTGAGAAACAAGTCCCCCATAATTGCACTTTTGGGAAAAACTCCATATGAGGCATGGTATGATTTTAAACCATAAGTTAAACACTTGAAAGTGTTTGGATGTGTTTGTTTTGCTTTGGTTCTTATTAAACATAGACCTAAGTTTGAACCACGAAGTCAAAAATGCATCCTTCTTGGTTATTCTAAAGATAAAAAGGGGTTTTGTTTTCTTGCATAGGATTCAAGAAAATTCATAGTGAGTCGAGATGTAATATTTGATGAGTTTGGGACTATGAACACTGTAGAGATTGATTCTCAACTTGATAGATTAGAGAGGAAAAATGTAAAAAGAGATAAGGGTTTGAATAATGGGGATAACTCTTTGAAGTTATGGTATGAGACTCAAATCCTTCACTTTGCTCTCCTTCATCTACAAGTTCACAGGTTGATGACTTAGAAATTGTTAAATATTCTCTATGTCCCCCATTGAATAATGTACCTAATGAGAATTTTGGAGTCCCTGATTTGAATAATTTGTCTAAGTATCCAAAATGGGCTCAAAGTACTTTTTCTGACTTGACAGCAGATGAAGTTGGTTTAATAGGGCCCATGAATTCTCAAAAATAGGTGAACTACGCTATGGTTGTTACTACTTCTTCCACTGAGCCATCCACTTTTGAGGAGGCATCTATTAAACATGTTTGGCAATAGGCAATGAAATGTGAGTATGATTCCATACTTAACAATAATACATGGGTTTTAGTTGATCCTCCTCCACATGTTAAACCCATCAGATGTAAATGGGTTTATAGGACTAAGTATAAATTAGATGGCTCCATTGATAAACATAATGCATGACTTGTTGCCAAAGGATATGCGCAACAAGAAGGTATTGATTATGAGGAAACATTTGCACCAACTGCCAAATGGTACACTATTCACATGGTACTTGCCTTAGTAGCACAAAATGGTTGGAAATTACATCAATTGGATGTTAAAAGTGCTTTCTAAAATGGTGATTTATAGGAAGAAGTCTATATGAAACAACCTCATGGTTTTGAATAGGTGGGTGCTGAACACAAAGTGTGTAAATTGACAAAAGATTTGTATGGGCTCAAACAGGCACCCAGGGCTTGGTATGAGAAAATGGATTCATACTTGAAATCCATTGGTTTTCATTGCAGTGAATTAGATGATACTCTCTATTTTTGAGTGTAGGGTAAGAAAATGGTGATACTAGTTCTCTATGTTGATGATTTGTTTATTACAGGTAATGATGAAAACCATAACAAGTCTGTGAAGAAGGAATTAAAAGATGGGTTTGAGATGACAGATCTTGGACTTCTTCACTACGATCTAGGCATAGACGTAACTCAAAAAGAGCATAGTATTTTCATTTCACAAACTAAGTATATTTCTGAGTTATTAGAGAGGTTTGGCATGAGTGATTGCAAACCTGGCCTCACTCCCATGGAAAGTAACTTGAAATTGTCTAAGGATGATAGTAGTGCCTTTTTTGATGGCACCACGTATAGACAATTTGTGGGAGCTTTGATATACTTGATGACTACCAAGCCTAATATTTCATTTTTAGTTGGAATTTTATCTAGGTTTATGCATGAGCCTAGAGAAATTCATTGGCATGTAGCAAAATGAGTACTTCATTACCTTCAGGGAACGAAAACATATGCCCTTGAATACTACCGCAACAAGAACTTCAAACTTGTTGGATATTGTGATGTAGATTTTGGCAGATGTGTGCATGACAGAGTGCCAACCACATGATACACTATGCATATGGGTTCAGTTGCCATTGCTTGGTGTTGTAAGAAGCAGGATAAAGTGGCAAATTCATCAGTAGAATCAGAGTATATTACATGGGATGCGTCTAGAGAAATTGTTTACCTTCATCGTATTCTTGAAGATCCTTAGGTTTCTCAGTTTGCTCCTACATAGTTATACATTGATAATCAGAGTGCAATCAAGATGTCCAAGAATCTAGTGTTTCATGCCAAAACAAAACATAGGGATGTCAAATACCATTATCTGTGAATTCTGGTGGCAAAGAAAATTCTTGATCCAATATATTGCCCAACTATCGATCCCACAGATGATATTTTCACAAAACCCCTTAACAGAATCAAATTTGAAAAATTCAAAAAAATGCTTGGTATGTGTCCAAAGACCTAACTTTGGATCATAGGGGGGTTTGTTAGGACTTGTTCCAAAGTCTTAACATTAGGTTAGATTTTTGGTAGGTAATTAATAATTATTGTAAATGGGGCATGCATCTTTTAGTAAAGACACCCCCATAAAATAAACTTAGTTTAATTATTAGGTAGTTTTGATGTTTTATATTTATTAATTAGATATACTTTACGGGTTGTTTTCCCGTATTTAGTTGGTTATAGGATTAGTTGTTTTTACTGGTCATTGGTAAAAACTATATAAATCCATGTTTGCATTTTAAAAGGGTTAACGGAGTAAAGGCACCCTTATGTACTTGATTGTTTGAATTATTAATAAAATACTTGTGCACTCGCACTAAGCGGGGACAAGGTTCAACCTATTTTGATTCTAGAGTTATCAGTGGTATCAGAGCATGGTTATTTTGGAAGCACGGTGAATTCAAAGTAGAAAGGTGAAAAATCAATTCACATGATATCTTTTGGCATGAAATAAGGTATGCCATATAGTCTTGGTTTAAATATTTTGAAAAATTATTAAATTATTTTAATTTTTCAAATATTATTTATATTTAAACCTGTATTTTCCATATACCATAGTCTAGTCTTTTTTTGATCATTTATACTCCATTTTCCTATGTTAAACCTCCTCATTTGGCATAAAAATGAATTTTTAGCATTTTAATGTTATTAAATTCATTATTTTTGGGCCAAAACCAAATTTATATGGCCTATTTATTTGAGAAAAACTGCTAAAAGTTTCCATTCATGGTTGCCTTTGTTATTTCCATTGATTCTCAGGCTTCTTAATAGCTAAAAGATCTGCAAATAGTATTAAACCCCTGTTTTTGCATCAAAATTGAAAATCTACAATTTTTTTGCATTTGTATGGCCTGTTGTACAGCCTTCCATTACCCAGCTTCATTTTAATCTCATTCCCTGCAAATATACTTCAAAAAATTTGCAAAAACATAGTAAAAATCATTTGTATCCAGCCTGCACAAATTTGTATGGCCTGTAGGTGAGAGAACAGGTGAAAAAATAATTCCCAGAGTTGCCATGGCATCCTAGGGAAGAATGGCGTTGGAATAAAATTTAGAAATTATTTTTAGCTATTTCTAAAGTTTGATTTTCATATATTTGTTGTGACTGGGTCGCATGGGAGAAGATTGAAAGAAAGGCTGCAAAAAGGGAAAAATTTAAATGCATTTACTCATATGTAATTTTTTTCCCTCATACACTAAATCTGGTATAAATAGAAATTTCTGAGTATAATGTTTTGTAAATGCTCTTAGAGCAATTGGTTAAGCTTATTTTGTTAAAAGCTTGCAAAGGAGGAGGTCAAGGGTTCAAATCCCTTCTTTTTGGAGAAAGTCATTTTCACTTTGGAATATGTTTTTTTTGAAAAAGGAATATTTTCTTTTTTTTTAAATCAAAATATTGTTAAACACATACTTATTGTATAGTGTTATTTAAATTTTTGAAAAAGGGGCGGAATTCAATCATATTTCTTTTGCATTGTTGTGGTGAGATAAGGGTGTAACTGGTGGAATAAGTTTGTAATTTGGTGAAATAATGGTGTAATCAATGATTTTTGGTGTGGTTAAGTGCAAAACCCATCAAAAATACTTATTTTTCTTTTACGCTCTATGCGGAGGTTAAGTGCAAAACCCCGTAGAAGCAGTTTTTTGTGTAGTGTGATATTTGTTTCATTTGTTTTGCATTTTTTCACACGTTTCTCTACTGCACTTGATTTCATTTCAAAATGCCAAAAATTCAAAATTTGCTTTCAGATGGTGATAGATTAATAATTTCCTATTATTCAAATTGGAAACGATTGATGGAGGCATCACTAGTGTTTAATGAGTTATGGGATATTGTTAAGAATTAAAATCCCACATTGCCAACAAAGCAGGCTAAATTACATATTTTCAATTTGCATGATTCTAAGGCCTTAGCTCTCATTAAATTTTGTTTTACTCGTGACACATATGTTCATATTGAAAATTCTCCTCATAGTTATACTGCATGGAAAACATTGTCAAATTTGTATGATAAGAAACCTAAGCATAAGAAGATAAATATTCATATGCAGTTGTTTACTTTGTCATTAGATGAAGATGGGGATATGGGAGAATATATGTCTAAATTGAAAAATATCACTACTAAGTACACTAAGGCTAGTTTTGGAAAACTAGATGATGACCTCATAGTTACTGCTGTTTTGAAAGGACTACCAGGGTCCTATAGGAATTTTGTTGAAATGTTGCATGTCTCTGACAAGATCATAGGCATCACCTTTGATAAGTTAACTGAGTTGCTTATCCAACATGACCTCTCTTTACCCATGAAATCCTAGAAAACTGAAGAAGCCAATGTTTTAGAGTTAAAGCCTGGTTAATCTTCATCTGGGCATCAAAACAATAGAGGAAATAGTTCTAGAGGGGATCGAGGTTAAAGAGGAGGCAGATATCAAAATAGAGGTAGGGGTCATTCAAATAGGCAACAATCTAATCAATCACATTCACATGAAACAAGTGATCAAGGACATGGTCAAAATTCATATAGGGGTAGAGGTGGAGTTAGATCAGACATTCAGTGTCATAGATGTAGAAAATTTGGTCACATTGCCTCACAATGTAGGATTCCTTTTGAGAAAATTCAAAGGCCACAGAAAGTGACTAAGACTAACTCTACTTAGTATGATGATCATGATTATAATGAATCTAGTAATGTTGCCCATGAATCTGCATTCACTACTTTTGGGCACATTGATTATATTGAATATGAGGCTAGAGATGAGCTCACAAATGTATGGGTTTCAGACACAGGAGTAACCAAACACATGACATTTAGGAGAGATTTCTTTTGGTCTTATAAGGAAGCTTATCTCTCTCTAGTTGCCTTAGTAGATAAGTCTATACATATACCACTAGGACTTGGTTCTATTCAAATTCTTCTTCCTAATGGGTCTATAAAATACTTGGAGGATGTTTGGTATGTTCCTACATTGAAGAAACACTTACTTTCTTTGGTAACTATTCAAAAGAAAGGCTATCAAATTGTGCTTGAAAATGGGCTCATTTACATCAATTCAGTGAAGGATGATTATAAAACTATGTATACAGGATATGAAGATGGAAACTTGGTTAGAATACATTGTAAGGTGCTTCCTCCCAATATAGAACTTGCAGCAGTTGTTGACATAGGTACAGGTACTATGTCTACACAGTAGTTATGGCATCTTTGCTATGGACATTTGAATATCCACTCTTTAGTGGATTTGTAGAGATATGGTATGGTGAATGGGTTTCCCACTTTTTGCAAAGATAGTATTCTTTGTGAGTCATGTGTTTTTGGCAAACAAAATTAGGAAAATTTTCCTAAACAGTCATCTTAGAGAGCTAACAGATGTTTACAGTTAGTTCATAGTGATGTATGTGACATGAAAAAGTCATCCATTGGTGGGTGTAGATACTTTGTCTTGTTTATTAATGACTTTTCTAGGATGACTTGGGTATTCTTTATTAAAAACAAATCTAAAGTTTTCGCTAAGTTTGTTGATTGGCTACACTTAGTCGAAAAAGAAACATGTTCACATTTGGCCACTATTCATTCAAATAATGGAGGTGAGTATACCTCTAATGAATTTTTAGATATTGTCAAGAACATGGAATTCATCAACAATATAGTAATGCTTATACTCCACAACAAAATGGATTATCTAAATGAATGAATATAACTTTAGAGGGCACAGCACATGCCATGTTGCACTATAAACAGCTTGATGATAAATTTTGGGCCGAAGCTATTGGTACTGCAGTGTATTTGAGAAACAAGTCCCCCACAGTTTCACTTTTGGGACAAACTCCATATGAGGCATGGTATGATTTTAAACCCAAAGTTAAACACTTGAAAGTGTTTGGATGTGTTTGTTTTGCTTTGGTTCTTATTATATATAGAACTAAGTTCGAACCACGAAGTCAAAAATGCATCTTTCTTGGTTATTCTGAAGATAAAAAGGGGTTTCCTTTGCTTACATAGGATTCAGGAAAATTCATAGTGAGTTGAGATGTAATATTTGATGAGTTTGGGACTATGAACACTGCAAAGATTGATTCTCAACTTGATAGATTATAGAGGGAAAATGCAAAAAGAGATAAGGGTTTGAATAATGGGGATAACTCTTTGAAGTTATGGTATGAGACTCAAATCCTTCACTTTCTTCTCCTTCATCTACAAGTTCACAGGTTGATGACTTAGAAATTGTTGAAATTTCTCTAAGTCCCCCATTGAATAATGCACCTAATGAAAATTTTGGAGTCCCTGATTTGAATAATTTGTCTAAGTATCCAAAATGGGCTCAAAGTAATTTTTTTGACTTGACAGCAGATGAAGTTGGATTAACAGGGCCCATGATTTCTCAAAAATAGGTGAACTATGCTATGGTTATTAGTACTTCCACTAAGCCATCCACTTTTGAGGAGGCATCTACTGAACATGTTTGGCAATAGGCAATGAAATGTGAGTATGATTCCATACTTAACAATAATACATGGGTTTTAGTTGATCCTCCTCCACATGTTAAACCCATCAGATGTAAATGGGTTTATAGGACTAAGTATAAATTAGATGGCTCCATTGATAAACATAATGCATGACTTGTTGCCAAAGGATATGCGCAACAAGAAGGTGTTGATTATGAGGAAACATTTGCACCAACTGCCAAATGGTACACTATTTGTATGGTACTTGCCTTAGTAGCACAAAATGGTTAGAAAGTACATTAATTAGATGTTAAAAGTGCTTTTTTAAATGGTGATTTATAGGAAGAAGTCTATATGAAACAACCTCAGGGTTTTAAATAGGTGGGTGCTGAACACAAATTGTGTAAATTGACAAAAGCTTTGTATGGGCTCAAACAGGCACCCAAGGCTTGGTATGAGAAAATGGATTCATACTTGAAATCCATTGGTTTTAATTGCAGTGAATCAGATGGTACTCTCTATTTTCGAGTGCAGGGTAAGAAAATGGTGATACTAGTTCTCTATGTTGATGACTTGTTTATTATAGGTAATGATGAAAACCATAACAAGTCTATGAAGAAGGAATTAAAAGATGGGTTTGAGATGACATATCTTGGACTTCTTCACTACTATCTAGGCATAGAGGTAATTTAGAAAGAGCATAGTATTTTCATTTCACAAACTAAGTATATTTCTGAGTTATTAGAGAGGTTTGGCATGAGTGACTGCAAACCTGCCCTCACTCCCATGGAAAGTAACTTGAAATTGTCTAAGGATGATAGTAGTGCCTTTTTTGATGGCACCACATATAGACAATTGGTGGGATGTTTGATATACTTGATGACTACCAGGCCTGATATTTCATTTTCAGTTGGAATTTTATCTAGGTTTATGCATGAGCCTAGAGAAATTCATTGGCATGTAGCAAAATGAGTACTTCATTACCTTCAGGGAACAAAAACATATGGCCTTGAATACTACCGAAAAAATAACTTCAAACTTGTTGGATATTGTGATGTAGATTTTGGCAGATGTGTGGATGATAGAGTGTCAACCAGAGGATACACTATGCATATGGGTTTAGTTGGCATTGCTTGGTGTTGTAAGAAGCAAGATAAAGTGGCAAATTCATCAATAGAATTAGAGTATATTACAACATGGGATGCTTCTAGAGAAATTGTTTACCTTCATCGTATTCTTGAAGATCTTTAGGTTTCTCAGTTTGCTCCTGCATAGTTATACATTGATAATCAGTGTGTAATCAAGATGTCCAATAATCTAGTGTTTCATGCCAAAACAAAACATAGGGATGTCAAATACCATTATCTATGAATGCTGGTGGCAAAGAAAACTCTTGATCCAATATATTGCCCAACTATCGATCAGACAGCTGATATTTTCACAAAACCCCTTAACAGAATCAAATTTGAAGAATTCAAAAAAATGCTTGGTATGTGTCCAAAGACCTAACTTTGGATCATAGGGGGGGTTTTTAGGACTTTTTTCAATGTCTTAACATTAGGTTAGATTTTTGGTAGGTAATTAATAATTATTGTAAATGGGGCATGCATCTTTTAGTAAAGACACCCCCATAAAATAAAGTTAGTTTAATTATTACGTAGTTTTAATGTTTTATATTTATTCATTATATTTACTTTACAGGTTATTTTCCTATATTTAGTTGGTTATAGGATTAGTTGTTTTTACCGGTCATTGGTAAAAACTACATAAATCCATGTTTGCATTATAAAAGGGTTAATAGAGTAAAGGCACCCTTATGTACTTGATTTTTTGAATTATTAATAAAATACTTGTGCACTCACACTAAGCGGGGACAAGGTTTAACCTATTTTGATTTTGGAGTTATCAACTTCATCACAAATGGAGGTCCCTATCCCACATGTGACCCAATCTTCTATTGGGGTCAGGTTTGATCTGAACACTACTATTTTAAAAAGGGTGACTGAGAAAAAGATCTTGGTAGGTGAAGAGATTGTTTATCAAAAGTTAGATCCATTTAATAACTTGACTCAAAAATAAGTACAAAGACCTGAAGACCCAATATTTGAAGATGATCCCCTAGAGCTAGCTCAAGCATATTCAAAATAGTTACAAGTATTAATGAAGGGCCTAAAGCAATACAAGAAAAACTTAGTGGAGTAGTCTATTCTATTTACTCCAAGGGAGATGATTAATATGTTTGAAGCCACTTTATATTATATGTTCAACTCCTTGAAATCCATAAGATCCAAACAAAATGTAATGAGCTAGTAGAGTACTATAAATTTAAACCAAGTGACTCAATGGCAAGATTCATACAACAAGGTGAAGGACTTGATCAATATTTTGATAGAATACCAAATTCTTGGGCTTAAGATAGTTAGCCTATCTCATTTGAATATGGATATGGTTATATTGATATAGAAGATCAAGGGTTTGAGCAAATGGTCCAAGAGCCTAGTTACTCTTTCTAAGGATGGAAAATAGTTAGAGATTAGAATGATGCATTTATTGGGGACTTTGATCATAGACTAAACTACACTCAGTCCTATTGGATTAATAAATTATGAAGATTTTAAGCATAGGGCTACTCAATTCATGCTATAAGTAAAGAATCAAAGCTAAAATAGAATAGAGACAGACAATAATAGGATCTTAGACATGATTCTATCTATAGAAGAGAAGATTATTGATGCTAGAAGAATCAAAGAAGAAATGAACAAAGATGATAAAGACTTTAGAGGCCTGGAAGATCAAGAATATTAAATTTTCATGGAACCTATCATCAACCTCAAGTTGATTGATGGACAACATGATAGGGCCATGAAGATCATGTGGCAAAGATAAAGGACTATAATAATAAAGGAGTCTCAAAGTCAAATTGGTTGAATTAAGCATATTATTTTTTTAACTAAACTTGTATATAATTTTGAAAATGGAATATTATTTTTTAAAGGAATGTGCAACTTTGTAAAAGTGCATTGATTATAGGGTAGTCCAATAGAAAGTGTCATTAGTTCTAGAA
The DNA here is from genome assembly GCA_037957365.1 of Torreya grandis. Classification (NCBI taxonomy): domain Eukaryota; kingdom Viridiplantae; phylum Streptophyta; class Pinopsida; order Cupressales; family Taxaceae; genus Torreya; species Torreya grandis. Next base: position 466,144 of record JARHVA010004545.1, on the reverse strand, counting down.
ATTCATCTAAGGATATCTATCCATGACACTTGTACAATTGTCATTTGAGATGATTGACTAACATACCTCCTTAATATTATATATAAGGGGTATTATCATCTGTAATCAAGGGGAAAAAGTTTTTGAGCTAAAACTTTGTGTAAACATTGAATAATTAATACAAACAAGGAATTCTACAAATTTTGTCCATATTTGTTTGTGTATTTGATATCATGGCTTATATCTCAATTATAATGGCTTATATTTTTAGTTTAGATCATCTTCATGTTCACAAGTTAGCTTTTAGGCTAAGGTTGCTCCCCATAACCAATTATATAAATTTTGTGAAATAATCATTTTCTTTGCCACTATTCCACCAAAGATAATAGGATTATCACAAAAAGTTACTCATGCAATGGAATATTTATTTTAAAAAAGAGAAGTGTTTGTTAAACACTTTATAAACCCCTATGATATACTTTCAAGCATCAACATGCCCAATTTCACTAGCGCTAAAATGATGGCCAAGTTAAATCTTTATGAATTTGAAGTGTCTTTGATAATTTTGGTGAATATTGTTTAAAGATCAGTGACTCATTTGCATATTTGTTTTATTATTAGCTCAATTGTGTAAAGATCATTAATATTCATGATTTTATACCAGTCTTTAAGCTTCCTCAATTAAAGATAGCTAGTCTTTGAAGATTTATGACAAATTATGGTAAAAATATCTTAACATTTTTGAATCTAATGAGTTTGAGGTTAGTGATAGCAAATTTATTGAAATATTTATTTATTATTTACAAATTTAGGTTTATTTAAGCTTAGAAGTGTAAAGATCACTCATATTTACATGTTTGGAGGTATATTTGAGCTTATTTAATTAAATGTCATTATCCTTCATCATTATTTGTATGAATTTGTGTAAAATTTGCTTAACATGAAAGTATAATCATTATTATTTGCAAAGATAAGGTTTACACATATTTTAAATAGGGTTAAAAGATCACATGCTATAATTGCTAAGGATCAGGACTAGGTCACATTTAGAGACAAGAGAACCCCTCCTTTCATTAGAAGTTCATAAGAGAGAAAGAGCAGATAAAGGTAAGTGTAGGATTTCAAATTCCCAACCTACATCACCTATACATGATACTCATGTGTTTAACCCTTATCAAGGTATGTCTTAGTTAGGAGGATATTCAATCAATGTGCCAGGTATAGTACATGATCTACCTCAAAATCTTATGAAGTATTTTCCATCTTTTAGTCCTAATGGCATTGTGAATGTTCAAGAGAATATTAAATATTTCAGGTTTGATTTAATACTTTTGAATGTGGTTTATGAAGATGTTTCATGTATATTATTTCCATTTACATTTAGATATGTAGCATATGAATGGTTTCTCAACATTCTTGAGAACTACATTGTCAATTGGAACAATTTTAATGATTATTTTATTAATCAATTTGCCAAGGTCATCAGTCTGTGTCCTTTATCAAAAATTCACCACTGTAAAGAGAGATGTAAATGAGCCCATAAGAGCTTTAATACTAGGTTCTAGAATATGTATAGTAAAACTACATCTCCTTATAAACCTAATGAAGCTTTAGTTATATAAATCTATAAAGATGTTGTAGATCTCATGACTTATATGTTTCTCAAAAGATCTAAACATGTCACTAGCACATTAGCCTTGGCTTTTGCTAAAGTTGTGTTAATTAATGACCAAATGCAACCCCATGGTCAAATGGTATATGCTATTCCAAATGTTAACCCAAATTTGCCTATATTAAATGTCATTTCTAATGTTAATCAAATAAACTTACTTTGAATCAAACCCCAACACTGAACTAGTATCCCTTAAGTCATGCCCATCCTAGTCAAAATTTGGGATTATTGAACAACACTACAAGTGGATCTCATCTACAAGATCAAATATCTTTGGTGTTAATAGCTGGTAGTAACACTCAAGTCCATAATTTAGAAGCACCTAAAAATGAGAATGACTTTATTATCAAAATGGTTCAAAATTTGAGCATTGATTTTCTTCAATTGTAAAAGCAAGCAGGTAATATTAGGGAAATTTGTAATAATAACTAATCTTTTCAAAGGTTTGATAGACCTACAAATAGATTTCCAAAAATTAGAAATAACAACAATAATCATGGGTCATCGACAAATAAGAATGTGCATGAAATGAATCTATGTAATATAGCTTTAACTAATTATTGTAGGGTTCATAACACTACAAGACATGATGAACTAAATTATGTGGAATTTTATAATGCTTTTGAAACATATCAAGATGAAAAGGATACAGTTGAATTTATTCTTAATAAATATAATGTTGTAGGAACATTTGGATCTTTAGGGGCAGCTAAAATTTTTGAAACAACTCTTATGGTGGAAACCTTTGATTTTTTATTTCAAGATGATAGTGAACCTAAAGACACTCTACAAGAAGTGATAGTTGTTCAAGATGAGCAGCCCCATAAACAAGATCAGGCATATGTGGTAATATCAATAGACTTTTCTCATTTTATTGAATATTTCTTGGAATATAATATACCCATCATGGAGGAAGAAACTATCTTTTATAAAACAATTATAGAAGATGAGTTACAAGAATTTTCTCAAGACTTTATAATATCTAATATAGATCAAATTCAAGTTGACCTTGCTTTAGAAGATAGCTATAAAGTCATTGTTGGAATGGAGAATATATCGAATGAAGATGTCCTTTGGTACTAGTTATACCAAGATTTCTTAAAATAAATTGAGGAGTTCCAAAAAGGTGGTGTTATTTTAGAGATCCCAAGGAAATATGAGTTGAAGGTTGATTGGGTAGATGAGATGACAGTCTCTATAGAAGACAAAAGTGAAGATGAAGCATGTGTAATAGATCAAGAAATTTCATATGATTACAACAAAAGGTTAGAAATAAATGATCAACATGTTTCAGATATTAAGATTAAAAATGGATTTCATGTTCTCTCGATTGATCATGATGAAATGGCCTTCCACAATGACTTGGAGAAATTTTGTGCAAATATTAATAGTCCCCATCATTTCAAATAGAATCTAATGAAGACATCAGTCCAAACATACCAAATGAGTTGATAGTATAATCATTAAATGAGAATGAGGAAGGATTGACACTTTTGATGTAAGAAAGAAGGATTTGGGAGGAAGATTATTGGGTTTTAGATTCATATCTTTGATCCATGTACTCAATAATACTGATAGGAAGCTAAGATACATCACTCAAAAGATGTAAACACATAAGTGTTCCCATCTACAAGAAGATACCATCAAAAGGAAGTAGTTGTGATTTAAGGTTCTACAGTAAATAAAATAATTTCTTATTTGATCCTAGAGGAAATCATGTTGGAGTAATTTGTAAGTTTAATTAGAGTTATTATTTTTAGGCTTTAGATTAGTTTTTTTCCCTCTCTTTCTTGTTTGTACATAGTGCTTGTAAGTATTTTTTATCTTGTTTTATATTTGTTTGTTTACTTTATCTACTTTGTTCCTTGTTTTCAATAAGACTTTTAGGCTGTCCTCAACTCAAGATTCATGTACTTTCTCAAAATGAACTTCACAAATTAGGAATGTAGGTATGATACTTAAGCATTAATTGGCCATGGATTCTAGAAATATGAGATTGATGTTATAATATTGATAAATTGGTGAAGATTAATGTTGTAGTCATATAAAATATCCAAATTGGTAGTTTGAGTGTGGCTTGTGACACCCCATCCATAGGTCTTTTTTGCATGCTCTTATGACCCTTCCAAACACTATTTTGCTCATTTCTAATCATATAGAACCTTATAAATGGTCATTCCACCTCAAAAAGATAGTATTACTCATGTAAATCTTGTTCCCTTAGGTCCTGAGACTATAGGGTAGGAGCACCCCATTTGGACTATAGTTCCCCATAGAGAATTTTTTGATTTTTAGTTATCCTATCCATTTGCACTTTGAACCCCAATGATCATTTTCATCTAGTTTTTATCCTTAATTAGGTTGGCCTAGCATGAATACATCTGACCCATGACCAATTGTTCCCTATAAAATCCCACTCAAAGTTCGTTTATAGGGGAGGTAAAAAAACTTATAAATCAAGCAAGAATATAAATAAAACACTAAGGCAAACTTCCCTATTCTTTGCACATATTCACCCAACACAACTAAAAACCTTCTAAAATCCTCATACCAATCCTTATCCACATTAAACACTATCAATTTATCATTTGCATCTACATCACACTATTTCAAAATGCACACTAGGTGGGAGAACTACATATGGCTTGATCCCTCTTCAAAGTATTGGTATGTAGGCAGTGTGCCTAGACAAGGGGTGTGGATTTCATGTTCAATACATATTTCACACTAACCCCCCTTTCTCAAGTGAGTCAAATTACATTTTATCAAACATGATGGAGGGTTAGGGTTTGAACACAAAATCAGTTCCATAATAAGTTTTGTTAACAACTAGTGCTTGATTTTGCATAGGCATGCTCACAATGGCACAACATAACTATGCAAAAAAATTTAGTTCTTTATGATCAATTTGGATAATAGTGATATGAATGGATAACAACATTGGATACCAAAGCATCCACTTTTTGGCACTCCTATATTTTCACCCAATTAAAGCTAAATTTAGGTTTATAACACCTTCCTAGTCTTGCACAACCATTTTCAACCTATGTATTAGCTGTCTTAGTCTATTTTATAGCTAACTCATATTTCTTCTTATTTATTACTATTTTTAGAAAGGTGAAAAAGATAAATAGTTGTACAAATTAGTACTATATTTATTATTATATTTTCTACTAATATATTAATCTAGACCCTTAACTAAAATAAGAATAACACTCCATTATTCCCAAATAAGTTAAATCATTTGGTGAACCTGACTTACTTTGTTTGTGCACAAAAACCCTAAAAACCCTAGGGAAAATTTCTTGCTGATTTTTAGCAATATGTTTCTATTTTTTGTTATTAAAGTAGATTTCACATAAAATCAAAAATTAACCTCAATTATTTCAAAACATTTCTTGAAAACAATAAGGAGTCCATACTCAGTCCTATCATGTATATGAATGATGAAGTTTACTATATGTTAATGCAAAGCTTCATTCTTTCCCTTTAATGCCTATTTATTATAATATGGGATGATATTAAGAAATTTATTTCTAAACATGTTAAGATACCTTTCCTTCAAATCAATGTTTACTTTTCTTTAATACAAGGTTTCATTCTTTCTTTTACATACTCTCTCTCTCTCTCATGTAGAATAATTTTCAACTCTATCTTACTAAACATGTTAGAAATAACATGTTACAAGTCAAATTTTTTTATGCATTAGTGTAAAGTTCCATGCTCTCTATCTCTCATTTACTATCTCTCATGTGGAATGTTTTTTATAATCATATTACTATATAACTTATAACTCCAATTACATGCATTTCATCCCACATACATGGTTTCTACCTAGATGTAACTAACTCTTTGACTACATTTGAGTATCTCCCTATCACTACTAGACACAATAAAAAACTAGTGATTATATCTATTCCTCCTCCCTTCAAACTTAGTTCACTTAGCTCTTATCCCATACCTACTACCAGCTCTATGCCTATAGAATATCATGTGTTATATGTTATCACCTAGGTTTATGAAGATAGGTATGTTGATTACACCCATGGATATAGTTTTGTCACTCAAGTTAGCACCCCTTGTGATATAGTTTCAGCTCTCAAGATCCTTCAATAATCACATGATTACAAAGATGTGACATAGTACACACATTTTATTATACATAGTTTATTTTTACTTGTACATAATTTCTCAACTTACTTGTAAGTAGTTTCTTTTCACTTTCTTGTACATAGTTTCCTTACGATACTTGTACATATCTTATTTCAAAATATCAAAAACAATATAATATGTCAAAATATAAAAACATTCAAATAACTTAAAACACCAAAAACTTTTCAATTATATATATTATCCATGCTTTAAATTTCTACTACCATGCTATACTTACATTTTACTATTCTATGCTATTATTTATTGATTTATCTACATTACCATGCTTCACTTGATCTTCTTTGAGTATGTGCAGTGACACCCAACTCTACCCATTGAGGAGGCATCCTACTTTTACATTTGAGACATACATCAACATATCTACCCACCAAGGGTATCTTCTACATGACTACACCATCTAGGTTATGTCATTCCTACACCACACACTCTATTTATCATGTTGATGTAAATTACTTACTAGCCTACATATATTATTCTATCGCCACTCACTAGTATATAGCACTTGTGTATTTCTTATCATCTACCTAGTCTTGTACTACATGTTTTACATACTTTAACTTCTTGATTTGATTAGTTAGATGAGATAATATTTCTAGCATTTACATGCCTTCCTTTCTTCCTTTGAGTATTTATATGTGATTGCATTTCTTAGTTCTTATTTTGTTACTTATGTGTGCCTTAGGACATTTGCTAATGTTCTTTGGTTTTACTCTTGTATGTGCTTATGGCCTTCATGTCAATCTTTCTTATTTGAAATTATATGTATATATGGGCATTTGAACATGCCTTATATGCTTTCTTTCCCAATTTTAATGAAATGTGTCATGTCCCTTGTTTGTTTGGCCCCTTGGCCATTTTTTTATGCTTCTTACTTCTTACATTGCATGCTTGTTTTCTTATTTACTTCTCAATTTTTTGCAATGCCATGATCCACATCATACATTATACTTCCTTCTTGGATGCCATTATGGACATCATTCTCCATCCCTCATTAACAACTAATAAGATTTTTAGTTTCAGTTTAATATATTGCACATGCTATTACATTGTTACATCTATCTAGGCATACCCCTATTGATCTAATAATATCTAATACAAATTATGATATATCTTGAGACATATTTTAGATTATCATTGATATATCATGTATTTCATAGCATAACACACTTGCAAGGATATTTTTTCTAAGGGAAGTCATTACAAGGTATTCATTTCTACCCTCATAATAGGGGCAATAAATAGGGGTTCTTATCATAGAGATCATACCCCTCTACTAGTTAAAATTAGTTTTTAGAACACTCATAACAACAATTAGAATTAAAAACATTCAAAACACACCAAAAAAATATGGATGAACAAAAAACAATCATCATAAATAGTATAGGAAAAGAGTGACCCATTTAGACTATAGTGCCCTATAACAAAGTGTCTAATTTTTAGCGCTCCTATCCAAATAGTAGAAAACCTATAATTTTAAAAAATAGATAGAAAGGTAAGGTTAACTATAGTTTTTTTAGTTATAGTCCAATTAAAATTGGGTAGTTTTAATACATTTTTACTTATATCATCTATATATAGGGGGTATCATACACATCATGATGGCTCTCACTTCTAGTTTTAGATTAAGAAGTTGGTACAACTTCTAGATCAGAATCCATGTTATAGACACCGGTGTTGAGGGAAATGTGCATGACATATTTTCCTTATCTTATTTCCAATTCATTATATTACCTGGTTATTCTTAGTAGTTTCATGCCTTATTTCATTTGTAAGTGGTTGGCATCAATTCAAAGTGGCTTTTATATAAGCCTAGTTCTCAATTTTGGAGTGGATTTCATACAAGCCTAATCTCCACCTTTAAAAGTGGTCAATATTGGCCTAGTTCTTGATACACATTTATCTATCCATGCCACATTGTCAAATTACAAAGTATTAATGGGATTCATGAGCCATCTCATAAAACATACATTCATACCTATATCAATTCATAGTTCATAGTTAGTGGGCAAAGATGGAGCCAAAGGATTATCTATCCTTTGTATTATTGAGACACCTACTCAAAGGGACTGGATACACAGTCTAAAATTTGATTAACACATGCATGATCACATAGCTTCACTACATAGTGGGTGACAATGGAACCAAATGGCTAGCCTTTATATTCTTGATCCACCCTTAGGGAATTGAGCACTCAGCTCCATTCATGATATTAATCATGGTGCAACACATACCCAACATCACTCAAAATCACAATAGGTTTTGTATTGGTTTGTGTACCTGGTGAAGTGTATTCATTCCTTTCTCTTCTACCCAACCTTTGTACATTCTTATTTTAGACATAGTGTGTCTAATAAGAACTGATCTACACTTTGTTTTCTCTTATATATTTATGCTTCACATTGTGCTCTCTCTATGCACACTCAACATCACACATATTCATGGGCTTCACCCTTATAGGTAATTTTAGGTATGCTTTCTATTTTTCCTTTATCCTAGTATTTTAGTTTGTTACATCACTAGAATAAAGGGGGGATAAATGTAGTCATATAAAATGTCTAAATTGGTAGTTTGAGTGTGGATTATGACACCCCATCTATAGGTCATTTTTTCATGTTCTTGAGACCTTTATAGACACCATTTTTCTCATTTCCAATCATCTAAAACCTTTTAAATGATCATTCCACCTCAGCTAGATAGTATTCCTTATGTCAATAATATTCCCCCAAGTCCTCATCTTATAGGATAGGAGTACCCCATTTAGAATATAGAACCCCATAGAGAAGTGTCATATTTTTGGCAATCCTATCCATTTGCACTTTGAGTCCCAATGGTCATTTTCATCTAATCCTTATCCTTAATTAGGTCAGCCTAGTGTGAATACATCTAAACCATGACAAATAATTCCCTGTAAAATCCCACTCAAAGCTCATTTATAAGGGAGGTAAAAAAACATACAAAATAAGCAAGAATACAAACAAATCACTAAGGAAACCTTACCTATTCTTTTCACAAAGTCACCCCACATAGTTAAAAACTTGCTCAAATACACTATCAATTTATAATTTGCATCCACATCACACTATTGCACAAATGCACTAGGTGGGAGAACTACATATGGCTTGATCCTTCTTCAAAGTATTATTATGTAGGCAACATGCCCACACAAGGGGTGTGGATTTCACATTCAATAGATATTTCACACTAACTCCACCCCCTTAATCAAGTGATTTAAATGTTGTTTTATCAAGCATGATGGAGGGTTAGGGTTTGAAGATAAAACCATCTCTATAATGAGTTATGTCAACAACCAGCACTCAATTTTTCATAGGCACGCACATATATGCACAATGTAACTACCCAAAAAGTTTTAGGTCTCTATGATTGTTTTAGACAATAATGGAAAGAATGGCTAATAGTGTTAGACACTAAAGTGTCCACTTTTTAATGCTTATATCATTTCACCTAATAAAATCCAAATTCATGTTTATGACACCTTCCTAGTCTTACATAGCCATTTTTAACCTTTATTTCTACCATCTTAGTCTATTTTCTAGCTAAGTCACATTTCTTCTTATTTATTGCTATTTTTAGAAAGCTAAAAAAGATAAATAGTTGCATAAATTAGGACTGTATTTATTACTATATTCTATACTGATTTATTAATCTACACCCTTAACTAAAATAGGAATAACACTCCATTATTCCCAAATAAGTTAAATCAAATGCCTAGGATAATTATTCCTTAGAATCTTAAACCTTGTTTTGATCTAAGTTTGATTATGATAAGGATTGCATATGTATGATGAAAGTTTAAATTATTGGAACAAAGTTATGTTTTCACTTAAAGAACATTATTTCCTAAGATAAAGTTTATAACCAAGGATGATTGCCTAAAGATCAAACATTTGATCAATCATAAAACCTAGCGAATTCTGGTTCTCAACCTTTGCTAGAAAGTAAAATATACTTCAAAAATACAAAAACAAGATCTTTATTACAAAATTTAAAAGCTTTATGTACAAAGGTGATTTTGGTAATCTCCACTAGGACTATGGATGCCTAGTTGATAGTTGAGTAAGGCCTAGAGTGGAGCCAAAGGCATCTCTATTGAGGCTATGGATGCCTAGCTAGCAACAAAGTAATGTCCAAGACTTCCTCATTTTAAAAACATGATTCTTAATAGATATCTTGAATGTTATAAGTCAATGTTAATGGTTAAAGTCATGAAATTTGGAAGTTGTTCTCTAAATCCCATGACAACTAGTATGTGGAATCAAAGCACACATAACATGACTAAGTTCTAATGTTTGACCCTAATTTTTCATGTGTAAGACTTATTTTAATTATGATCTGATCTTGATAATGGTACTTGATCAAGTGAATAAATATCATAGTTATTAGTCTAAAATAAGAGTATAGGAATTATAACATATTGATATGTTTCCCCTAGAATTTACCATTTATTGAGGTTAACATACCCCATTTCTTAAAAATGGGGACCCTTGCTTCAAATTCTTCAAATTATGTGTTATGAATCAAATATCCCACTTGATAAAATTACCATTATCATGTTAGCACATAATATTTATTTAAATATCATCCACACTAGTGACGTAATGACATATTATCATGATCCTTATTTTACTCCATCTAATATTGCTAATGGTTTCTTCATATGGTTCCATGTTGTAGGTTTAATAAAGTCTCAATTTAGTGAACATTATTCAACGTTTTGTACTTTAATGTTAATTTGACCCCATTTATTAAACCTTGGTCTTTTAATTGAATTCATGTTTGAATTGTTAAAACCCCTTAGCTTAATTATTTAAGCCTAAGATCTTTTAAATTGATTTCAAATTTATACAAGACTCATTTTCACTAGAACATTTTATTATGTCTTAGACTTAGTTTAAACATTATCTTAATGTTCTAATCAAGTTTATTAACATGACCAAAACCTTAGTCTAAAATTTTATACTAAGTCTTTTATATCTTGAAATCCCACTTAGTCTATTTTTATTATCTATAGGAGTGAGTTAACGTGAGGATGCCAAGTGTCAAGATCTCAATAGATTAGGCCCAAGATTGATAATACGTGGCCATCTATCTAGATCAAATTGTCAAAGAAATTATAGATGATCATGAAAAATACAAGTTTCAAGATCTTAAGAGCTTCGGTTGAAGATCAATGTCACACAAGAATTTACCTAAGTCAATCAATCAAGTACCTCATGATGAAACTATTGCCCATTTTGGACCACATACCAAGCATTTGTCCAATTGCTAATGGTCCTAATACTTATAAAGAGTAATATTTATTAATTGATTAAATGATAAAATGGTTGAATAATCTTTGGATGGAATGAGTGGACCATAGAGACCATAAATCTCACAAGATTCAGAAGAACTTATGGTTCACTTGAAATATAATTTGTCAATTCTAGATACTAGTCCAAAGTTGTAGAGACCTTATAGAGTGATCTAGATAAGCATAGAAGCTCGTGACATCCACCTAGTCCACTCATCACTCAGAGCTTGTCCAAACATTTGGCTATAGTGGAAAAAATGTTAAGAAGGCATTTTCACGGTGATAGATCTTGCACATGTGGATGAGTCAAAGAAAATTAGTCACATGGGTTTCTTCACATTAGTCCCAAGTTGTTATGCACCAAATTTTAGATCATACACTATAGTATAATGAAATATATGCATGGGTAAAGTTGGCTCTTAACACAAAATTTGATAAGTTTCCATACTTAGCCATTTTAGGTTAGAACATCATCAAGATGTTCTGCAAGATCACATGAACCAGTCAACTTCAACATTTTTTAAAACCACATGGAAAGATCTAATGGATAGTGGATCAAAAGGGTTTATTCCTTTCATCATTAGGCCTATTATCTATAATTTTGGTACCCTCACAATCTTTTTGATTCAAGATATAAATTTGTAAATTTGGTCAAGAAATGGTAGACATTCATGCGAACATCATTTTTAAGATCCCTAAAGTGACCATTTAGATCCAAAATCCTTGGTGGGAACCTAAAGAGGAGAGCAAAACTGATAAGTGTCAAGCATGTGGGAGTTTAGAGTGAGTCAAAAGGGTCAGTGGATCCTAAAGACCAATAAGAGATTTAGCTCAAGGTGTGGGTCCCAAAAAAATCTATGGTCCATGTTTTATCAGATCTCAAAATCTGATGAAGTTAAATAGAGTAAAAGGATCAATGACTTGGGTTGACTACCTATATCCAATACTAAAGAGGTGAGTCAGGATGTTTTCAACAAAATTTGGTAAAACATGAATGGACCCAACTCAACAGGAAAATAAAAGAACCCAAACTCAAGTCTAACCTGAGTTAGTGGAAGAAGCAAAGGAAAGAAGCTCAATACAGACTCAACTAAAGACCTAGCATTGAACAAAGTGCCACCTATATGTAAAACTATAGGAAAACCAATATCCTTAGATTGGTTTTCACCTATAGTTATCTTAGTCTAGGATCTAAGGCATAAGATCAGATATGTGACTGATGAGGAGATCATCCCAAGTTAGGCCCTAAACAAACCACCACTCAAGATAGGCATGACATGTCCCTGGTAGGTACAAATATTCTATCTTATTGATGAGATATAATAAAATATCAATAAATCAAAACCTAGGGATTTGGAAAGTAGTTGGATAATTTAATTTTAGTCAGATCATGACTTGCCACTTTTGGCAAACTCTTGTCTTGTAGTGCACCTATTCAAAATAGAATGATTCAGAGGCTTATGAGCAAATCACAAATATCTTGTTCATTATGACCTATTCTGATTAGACTAAATTTTTTTTGAAACATCTCTTAGAGAAAATGGCATATCAATTGTCATGAATAATGTGCTCTTCCTTCTCTTTCCCCTCTCCACCCTTCTCCTATATGAACCATTTCTTTTCATTTTGAAAATATCTCTTAGGGACTTTAGATTTGAGACTTTCTTTTATCTTTTTGAGAGATGGGACATTCCTTGAAATAATACAAAGTATACTCATATTGATTAGGATCGACCCTATCAAGAATTTTTAATAACTAACTCTTAATTCAATAGGACTTTCTTTTCCTATATTTTGCCTTGAATCTTTGTATGAATAGTTTTACACTGTGGAATTGTGTGAAGGAGAATCTTCCTCATTCATAGTCCCTATTTATAACTTTGTTTAAATAATTTTCATAGTTGATTATAGGTCTAGGTTAGTGTTGTATTTTGAACCTCTCCTATGAAATACTTATGCAAATCAGCTTGATCTTAAGGTTGTGTAAGCTAGTGTTGTCCTTTACTAATCTAGTGTGGGTTTGAGCTTATGGGAGTTCCCTTTTAAGTTTGGTGCATCACCTTATTAACTTTATTAGGAGCTCTTATTCCTTTTTTAACCCTTTTCTTATGAAGATTAAGCTTAGTCTTAGTATTAGGTGAGCATCAAAGAGGAATCAATCCTACTCTGGAAGTTCATCCCCAGCATAGGTGATTCATAGCCTAGGGTTATCCTAATTTCATAGCTCAATTGGAGAGAGCCTAAAGAACCCTCTCCAAGGGTGAAAATTGAGCTTGTAATAGTTTTCAACATGCTCGGTGGGACTAATGTCCAAATAAGGTGAATAGTTTTGGTGTTCTCTTCATCTAATTAGCCTTTGGAGTCACATCTATAAATATCAATGGTGACTCTGAGCTTTAAGTGGTTACAAAATCCTAGGTAAGCCTTCAAGTTAATTTTATCCACATTTGATTTCCTTTTATGAGCATCTATGACTAGATTTAGGATAGAGTGATACCCTTACCTAGTTGGTATGCTTTATCACTAATGAAATGGAGCCTACCAACCATATAAATAGCCCTCTCAACCCTATTATGAGCATATATATCCTTCTCACCAACCTACTTACCCCTATATCCAACTATCTTCAATCACATACTTGTTAATGCTTAAACCAAATATGTTAATATCAGAAGAGGTGATGAGAATATAGGATAGAGAGCTCAATGTGATGCTTTCTCATCTCATAAAGTGGATGAGGAAGTCAGTTTAAAGGCTAATAAGTAAGTGTATGGTAGTTGGAGAATAATTTTAATATGGTTCTATCAATGATGATTTTATGAGATGAAGACCTTGATCCAGTGGTGGATAGATATATTAGTAAAATGGGAAGGGAAAGAGAAATAGTTTAATTAGACTTAGCCTACCATCCCACCTTCCATTTAAAAAGACATTTTATTTAAAATAAATGAAGAAAAGAGAAAGAGAATCAAGAAGATTCATGCTGATAGTTATACCATGATTCCATGGAGGAAATGAACTTGGCTAGAAATCATGCAACCTCTCTATCATGTGAAGGTGAAGTAGTCTTAACTAACCAAGTTGAGATATCAAAAGAAGACTCATAGATTCATAATTATGACCAAAGAATTATCATTCTTGATTATGAAGAAGCTCCAATTCAGCTATAGTTTCATAAAGAAAATCTTTTTGAAGCAGTTGTTTCCTCAAGAGATGACATGTTTGAACTTTTCAAGCATGGTTATCAACTACTCTCTCCAACCACAGACATCTCTCTACCTTTGGAGGTTGGAAGTGAACTCAAATGGCCTCAATAATTCATAATGTCATACTCATATCTCTTAGAGGTCATCCCTATAGATATGTTGAAGGAGATAGATCAAGCCGGTCTATATGTTCATGATTATCAGTGCATAAAAGGAGAATAATTGGAATTGTTCTTGTAAAGTATGTAGATTTAGGAGTGTGATGATTGGGTTTTAGGCCAATGCTTATAACCAATTTACCTAAATTCAATAATATAAGAGCTTATAGAGGCCCTTACAGTCTAAGTCAGAATAAGCCTTAAATAAATAGGCAAATATGTCTACATTAGAGACATGTTTACCCATTTTCATCCACTTTAGTGTATGCCAAACGAATTAGTAGCTAAATATCCTAGCTCAGACATCATGAGCTCTTAAAGGTAAGGTGTTTTCTAGCTTGTTTCATCACAAGTGATTCCAAATCATTTCCATTTGACCCAGGTAGAAAGTACTTGTAAACTATAACCTTGTACATATTAGGTTAGATTTCATGCTTTTCTCTAGGTGCCCTTATGCACATTTGTTTAGTAGGTTTGTTATTTTTCTTTCTTGCATTTGCTTACATGAATTTCCTTTTTTTTTTCTTAAGTCCTTGTTATTTCAAGAGGAGGTTCTAGAGAGAGGTAGCCTTACATCTTTCTCATGGTAAAGCTCAACTGTAGAGGATTGTCTCTGTGCTCAATGGATCAGACTAACAAATGAACTGGGTTCTCAAGCATAGCAAGCATACTTCCCTATGAGTCACCAAAGATTTTGGCTATTTTGGCCCACATACCAAGCATGTGCCTAGTTGTTAATGGTCCCAATGAAGATAAAGAGGTAGAGTTATTGATTTATCAAATGGCTAAATAATATCTAGATAGAATTAGTGGCTCAGAGAGACCATAAAGGTCATAATATTTAAAATCACTATTCATTTACTTGAAATAAAATTTGTCAATTCTAGATACTAGTTCAAAGTTGTAAAGACCCTATGGAGTGCTCTAGATAAGCATGGAATTTTGTGGTATCCACCTAGTCTGTTCACCACCCAAAGCTTCTCTAAACATTTAGCTACAATGGTAGAAAAGTTGACAAAGGATTTTCATGGTGATATATTTTTTAGTGTGGATTAGTTAAATAAAATTAGTCACATGGGTTTCTTCACATTAGTCCCAGGTTACTATGAACCACATTTTAACTCATGCGCTATAGTGTAATGAAATATATGCATGGGAAAATTGGGATCCTAATGAAAAATCTGATAAGTTCCATACTTAGCCATTTTAGGCTATACCATCGTCAAGATGTCATGTAGGATCACATAAACCAATCAACTTCAACATTTTTTCAAAAGAACATGGAAAGCTAGAATGGTCAGCAGATCAAAAGGGTTTGTTCCTTTCATTATTAGGCCCATTATTTTTACTTTTAGTGCCCTCACAATATTCATGCTTCAAGATATAAAATTATAAATTTAGTCAAGAAGTGGTAGATGTCTACACAAACATCATTTTTAAGACCCATAAAGTGACTGTTTAGATCCAAAATCCTTTGAGGGAACCTAAAGAAGATCACATATCTAATAAGTGTCAAGTGTGTAGGATTTTAGAGGGAGTCAAAAGGGTCAATGAATCCCAAGGACCAATAGAAGATTGAGCTTGGGGCACTGGGTCCCAAAAGATATTTTATCCATCTTTTATTGGATCTCAAAATTTGGAGTGAAATAGATTCAAAGGGTCAATGACTTGAGTTGATTACCTATAGCCAATAATGAAGAGGTGAGTTGGGATGTTTTTAATGAAATTTGGTAAAACATGAATGGACGTGAGTTAATAGGCAAATAAAAGAACCTAAACTTGAGTCCAACATGAGTTGGTGAAAGAATCAAAAGAAAGAAGCTTGATGTAGACTTGGCTAAAGACCTAACATCGAACAAAGTGCCATTTATATGTAAAACTATAGGAAAACCAATATTCTTAGATTTGTTTTCACCTATAGTTATATCAATATAGGATCTAAGGCACAAGAGTAGATATGTGATTGATGAGGAGATCATCCTAAGTCAAGCCCTTGATAAACCATCATTTAAGATAGGCATGACATGTCCCTGGTAGGTAAAAATATTTATATTCTTGATGACATCTATTAAAAGATCAATAGATCAAAACCTATGGATATGGAAAGTAGTTGGAGCATTTACTTTTAGCTAGATCATGACTTGCCACTTTTTTCAAATGCTTGTCTTTTAATGTAGCCTACTCATAATACGATGATTCAAAGTCTTTTGAGCAAATAACAAATATCTTATTCATAATGACCTATTTTGATGGGGCCAAAATCTTGGTGAAACATCTCTTGGAGTGGATGGCTTATCAATTATCATGAATAATGTACTCCTTCTCTCTCCCCACTCCCCCCTTCTCCTATATGAAACCTTTCTTTTCATTTTGAAAATATCTCTCAGGGACTTCATATTTGGGACTTTCTTTTATCTTTATGAGAGATGAGACATTCCTTGAGATATTTTAAAGTATACTCAGCTTGATTATGCTCAACCCTGTAAAGCATTTGTAAGAACTACATTTTAATGGAATAGGACTTTCTTTGTCTATCTTTTGCCTTGAATATTTATTTGACTAGTTGTGCACTATGGCATTGTGTGAAGGAGAATATTCTTCATTCATAGTCCTTTCTAACTTTGTTTAAGTAATTTTAAATTTTTTTTATAGTTCTAGGTTAATGTTCTATTTTTAACCTCTCTTATGAAATACTTATGCAAATTAGCTTGATCTTAAGGTTATGTAAGATGGTACTATCCTTTACTGATCTAGTGTGGGTTCAAGCTTATAGCAGTTCCCTTTTAAGTTTGGTGCATCACCTTATTAACTTTATTAGGATCCATTAATCTCTTTATAACCCTTTTTCCATGAAGCATTAGGCTTATCCTTAGTCTTAGGTGAGTATCAAAGAGGAATTTGGCCTACTCCAGAGGTTCAGCCCCAACATAGGTGCCCCACAGCCTAGGGTTGTCCCAATTTTATAGCTCAAATGGAGAGAGATTGAAAAACCTTATCCAAGGGTAAAAATTGATCCTATAATAGAAACATCAAAGTGACAAGTATCATAATTTTGGCAAAAGGGAAGTAGACTAGCCAATAGCATTATATCTTCTAGAGTAAGATCAATGGAGCATGTTGATCCATATAAAGGAGATCTAATGGTGAGAGATGGAGTTGACATTTCAATGAGCCTAGGTTAAATTTAGTATTAAAAAGTGTCACAACTATGGTGAATTAAATAGAGATCAACCAATATCATTTAACCTCTCAAATCATGATAAATGGTGTGATGCAAGGTAGACTTTTCAAAAGACTCAAAATGAATGATAAACTTCCACATGGCATAAAGGCATTAGCTTAATGGAAAGAATGATTAGTACCAAAGATCAATGGTCCATGATAAGTCAATGGTGGAAGACTCTGATGGAGATCAATAGAGCATGTTTAATTAAGCTATGAGATTGCACGAGGTACTAACATGTGTCTAAAAAATAATGGCCATATTTTAAAAATTAATAAGCATCATGACATGGCTTTGACATATTGGTATACACATCATAGTTGGAGATATCATGGACCCAATCACCTTAAATTTATAAATATAGGATTCTAAAATAATATAAATCATGAAAACTCATAAGTTTAAACTTGATTGCTACCATTGAGTCTCTATGTAAACCTTTGAGAACCCTAGAGAGTATAGATTATCCTAATTACCTTTGTATTCACTATAAATTAAGCTAATGGATTGAATTTTTATATGTAATTGGATAATTTGATGAACATTTTATTAATGACACCATAAAATCATGATTCAAAGGAAGACATCAAACTCTATTTGACCATATATGCTAAAGGATGAGTGTTCAAAAACATTGAGTTTATTTCTAATACTTTGAACAATAGAAGATAAAAACTAGTCAAAATTGTTCTAGATAATTAAGAACTAGCTGATGATTACTAGGAAAGAGGAGAATAATCTATCAGTAAATAGGCCATATGATGATATTGTAATAATCCAAATGATGGGTCTTCATTACACAGCTACAAAGCTAGAGGTAATCCATTACATTACCATTATTGATCCCATTTTTAAGGAAACTAGGAAAGACAAGGGCATGATTATTAATGAATGTACTCATAAGAAAGTGGCTTATATTTATATTATTGCTTTTGAGTCATACTACAAGCTGCCTAAACCCCAAATTGGTCTAGATTTAATCAATTCTTAGGTTAAGGAACATAATTTGAGGGATACCTTGGCCATGTGGTTATACTTTAGGAACCAAGTATTTTTCAGACTTCAATAAAAACATCACAATTATACAGTTTAGACCATGGGTTATGATGATAATAATAATTTTGAACAAATTTTGTGGAACTACAACCAATACATATGTATACCCAGTACGGAAGCCCATAGTCTACTTTATTATTGAAAAGTTAATGGTCCCTCCTTTGGGTGAAATTATTAGCATCTCCTTGAGTAGGAAAATATATGAAATTAAGAACAAGAAAAAAACTCAATTCTACATGATGCCATACCTCTTAGATTCCTTATGTACAACAATAAAGATTCTTAATCAGAGGGAATGGTCCCTAAATGGAACCCAAATTATTTCACAGTATTATTCTAGGTTGCACATCTTTAAATATAGGGACCACATTTAGTTTATATGTGGTTGTGTCTACCCAGCATTGAGTGAAGTTATAGCTAGAGTCTCAATGATGAGAGTTAGACTTCTTATCAAGAAATTAATTGAAGTTATGGGAGATATCTAGTATTATTATTATATTGTTATAAAGATTAAGGAAACAAATAATTCTCCCTTCAAACTACCAGTCCATGACCCTAAAAATTTAATCGAGAAATGGGTGGTATACCAACTATTTCATGGGTTTGATGGCCTATGTAAGACCAAAACAAAGGGACTTATTCACAACCTCCCAATGACAATTGGAAAGACTACCTTCATGAAGTGGGATAACATTGAAGTAGCATCAAAACATAGAACATCTTTCAATCTTTAGATAGATGAACTTAGAAAATGGGACCCTTATAGAAGGGTTAAGGAGAATTTGAAACATAAAGGGATGTTGAATTTACCCTATGATCATGATCCTAATGCCTTTTATCCTATTTACACTAAGGAATTACCCTACTTTAAAGTTACTAGAAGGTTGGAGGAACACAACCTACGGCCTAAGTCCAAACTAGAAATAAATAAAAAGGTAGATGATAGATGGAAATTGGGACCTAGGATATATCATTTGATTTGTGGTTAATCCTCTAGACCTTCATTAATGAGTACACCAATAGAATAAAATCTTGAAGAGCATAGCCCTGAAGAGAAAAGGCCAGATGAAATCCCTTTAACTTCATTAGCCCCTAAATCATCTAAGATAGTATAACATGACCTACCTTTAGAGGAGATTCACATGATAACCCTTGATCCTAATGATAATTTTGAGGATTCATTATATATGTTATCTAGGGCTTATGAGTCTAATTTAGATGAAGAAGCTACTGTTAAGGAGGCTAAAGAAGATAAAGGGAAAGAAGTAGCATTATACTTGATGGTTGTAACTCCCCCAAAGAGGAATATAGAAACTACCCTTATTATAAAATATAATAATCCAAAGGTGACCATAACTACTCCTTTAAGTGAGGTTAATTTGTTCAGTGAAGAAAACTTGGTGTATGGTCCACCATTTCCAGAGTGGTTCTTGTATGAACCTAGATTGGAAAAAATGCATGTATTTCATCCATAGGCCTTAGTCAAGGCCATTTATATTCCCATGAAGTAATAAATGAATCCATGGATAGTTGCTTTGTAAGAGGAGGCTATAAGACTAACTACACCAAGGGATTCTATCACAAACGGAGGTCCTTATCCCACATGTGACCTAATATTTAGTTGGGGTCAAGTTTAATTTGAGCACTACTCATTTATAAATGGTGATTGAGAAAATAATATTGGTAGGTGGAGAAGAGATTATTTATCAAAAGTTATATCCATTGACTAACTTGATTCAAAAATAAGCACATAGACTTGGTGAAGACTAAATCTTTAAAGAGGATCCACTAGATCTAGCTCAAGCATAGTCAGAATAATTGAAAGCAGCTATGAAGGGCCTAAAGTAACAAAAGAATAACTTTTAATATAAGTCTATTCTATTTGTTTTATGGGATATGATCAATATTTTTGAAGCCACTTTATGTGATATGTTCAATTCCTTTAAATCCATAAGGTCCAGATAGGATGTAGTGAAATAGTAGAGTACTATAGCTTTAAACCAAGTGACTCAATGGCAAGATTCATATAATAAGGTAAAGTACTTGATCAAAATTTTGATAGCAAACCAAATTCTTGGGATTAAGATAGTTATCATAGCCCATTTAATATGGCTATGGTTATATTGATAAAATATCAAAGGTTTGAGAAAATGGTCTAAGATCCTAGAGAAGCTTTCTGAGGATGGAAAATAGTTATAGATTAGAATGATGCATATATTGGGCAATTTAATCACAAACCCAACTACACTCAATCTTATTGGCTTAATCATTGATGATTATTTCAAACATATGGATACTCAAGTCATGCTAGAAGTAAAGAATCAAATCCAAGGCAGAATAGGGGCATACATCAATAGGATCTGAGACATGATTCTATCTATAGAAGAGAAGATTGTTAATGATAGAAGCATCAAGGAAGTAATGAATAGAGATGACAAAGATTTTAGAGTCTTATAATATAAAGAAGATGAAATTTTCATGGAACCTATCATTAACATCAAGTTGATTGATGGAATATATGATAGGGCAATGAAGATCCTACAGTAAAGATAAAGGACTCCCTCAACAAAGGATTCTTAAAGTCAAACTAGTTGACTTAAGCATATTATTTTTGTAACTAAATTAGTATATCATTTTTAAAATGGAATGTTATTTTATAAAGGCAAGTAAAAATTTTCAAAAGTTCATTACTTATAGGTCAATCCATTAGAAGGTATCATTAGTTCTAGAAGTTCATAAACGGATAGTTGTCCATAACACTTGTACAATTATCATTTGAGATGACTAAACAACATAACTCCTTAATATTATATATAATGGGTATTATAATTTGTAATCAAGGGGATGGATTTTTTGAGCTAAGACTTTGTATAAACATTGAAAAATTAATACAAGCATGGAATTCTACAAAGTTTGTTCATATTTTTTTGAGTAGTTGTTATCATGCCTTCTCTCTCAATTATCTATTTGGACGTTTATATTTGAATGGTTTTCATGAATTCTTGGCATGTATATATGAATGTATATTTGTAATCTTGTGTTTATTCTAGGTTTATTAAAGGATTTTATATTTATTTTAGTTTCTTTTCTTTTCTTGTAGATGTGCTAATGTTATTTTCTTGAGAAGGAAATCTTAAAATTAAATCTGGTTTCTTATTTGCATTATTTCATATTTCTTTAGACACTTGCCTGATATGTGGTAGGATCTGTGCTTATACAATTTCATGTTATATATTGGTTTGATGCATGTCACGATGAAATTTAAACTTTGTCATAATGTCGAGACTGAAAATTAGAACATCTTCTTTCTTCCCTACCCTTCCTTTTTCTCCTTTTTTGATCAATTCACTTTAGTTTAATTTTCATTGTGAATATACATGCTAGCTTAGATTTTAGATCTTAGGTTTTGATCATTATTCACTATATTTAGTTTAGATAATCTTCAAGTTCACAAGTTAGTTTTTAGGCCAAGTTTCTCCCAAAAACCAATTATATAATTTTTTTGAGATAATCATTTGCATTGCCACTATTCCATGAAAGATAATAGGATTATCAAAACAAGCTACTCATGCAATTGACTCTTTGAGTTTATAAATGAGAAGTGTTTCTTAAGCACTTTATAAACCCTGATGATACACTTTCAATCATCAACACCTATTTACCCAAGTAGGATCCTCATCCAAATTAGGGATAGAAATTTTTATGAACCTAATCTTTGAACATTAAACCCTAGGCCAACTAAGGTTTTATAATTTCATTTCCTATCATTGTTCCCTAATTGATAAATATTATAATAATGTTTACCATGGTCATCTATGTAATTTATTTCATGGTCCAATATCTTATATTTTATATGGTTTGCTACATTATTTACCTAGTTTAAACAATCTAATCTATAATGTATTCAAAATATTCATTCTAGCATGCTCATTGTTCTAATGTTTACAATACTTCTACTAAACCTAAAGAGGGTGATAGTTATCATCCCTTTATCTAGGTTCATATTGTCATAGATTCAAAGGGTAAGGTGGGTCATCCTTTTTTGAAAAATAGGGTAACCATAAAAATCTTCACACATACCTTGAGGGTACATGTATGTATGTTAAATCTAAGGATCCTAGGGTTTGTGCTTTTGAAACTATCAAAGAATAAATTAATACAACGAACAAGTTAATGCATGAGCTAAAAAATCAAAATCATTCTCTAAATTCAAATATTACATTATTATAAAATTAGATTACACACCTACAAAATCCAACACATGGTGGTGTTAATCATGTGTTTTCATCTTCACCTACCAATGTTTTTCCAAATAAGGTTTCTTACCCAAATGAAAATATAAAACATAATACATCCAAAATAAATGATTTTACAAGTGAAAAAATTCATATCAAGATTTTAAATGAGATATTAATATAAATGATTTGAAACAGAGTGATCAAATTAACTCCTATACATCCTATCTAGGGATTCAAATACTATTATTCATATAATAGAATTCATGGGCATCATACAAACCATTGTTTTACATTGAAGAACCAAATAAAAAGTCTTAAAGATAGTAGTGATCATATAATTGATACATCACTCAATAAAACCACTCACATTATGAGTAACTCTTCTAAAACATAAGTTCTAAAATAATAAATGTGGGTACCAAATAAAATGTCAGATCAAAAATAGTTGTAAATGTCAAACATAGAGAAATAAAAGGTTCAAAAGGCTAAATCATATATTGAAAAGGATATAAATTTACCTCTCAATAATGATACTTAGTTTTCCAATCAATATGGTTTTTGTTAATAAATATTTACAAAACTTTAGTTATCATGGTCAAGGATTTGGAAACACTCCCAAGGCATCACTCACCCTATTTCCACATCTAATCAGATTGATTGTAAGGCTTGGGCTATAGCGGTAATGTTAATACCAATAATTAAAAAGTAAATCTTGTAAAATATTAGGAACCTACAAATTAAAATGAGGTATATAAGGAAAAATTCCATAAATAATAAGAAATTCATCAAAAAGAAGATTTAAAATAAAGACACTTACAAATGCAACAATTAGAGCAAGAACAAAAGTTGCCAACTCAAATTCAAGAAAATCAAACAAGCATTCTCAAAATAAGGTTTCTAACAAGATAGTTCAAAATTCAAGAGACACTTAAAAAATATAATGTTCTAAACATGTTACAAAAGAAACAAGTACAGAAAGAGCAAAAAGTATCTAAAAGGGGTATTGTCAAATGTGTGCCTTTGTATGAATAAATTGCCAATCATTCCTAAAAACATCAAATCATTTAACCTTGAATAGATGGAAATCAATGTCAAAATATCATTTTTACCCAACTTGTAAATTCAATATATACACTTGTAATTTCTTTACATCTTCGGGATATAACATGGAACACGTAAGTAAATATACTATACATTATTTGTATTTCTGATATATTTAATGTAATGTCACACTTGGATCCAAATTAGGATCTATTATTATGTATATTAGTCCATTTTTGATAAAATATAATGCAAAACTTGGTAAACTATGGTTACTAGTAGAAAACTAAAACAACTTCAAAGCAAAGATAACAAGTACAAACTTACACAAATAACATGATACGCTTTCTTATTCTACTATTCACTCATATGGTACATCTCATTTAGGACAAGTTATACATTTACCACACCTTGAAAATTATAATCCTCATCTTGATATCATACGATGACATTTCCTCATCACAAAATTTCAAAAAAGAAATCAAAAATCAAAAACTTTCAAAAATCCAAATACAGTTTTTGTCACCTACATGTTTTATTGGATCCTTGGCATCTATGTGTTAGTTCCATGTTGAGAGCAATCATATAATTTACTCTTGAATACACATATATATGAATACACAAGGACATGATACATTCCTATATGTTGATGTTGTCCTTTCTTTATACTCATGTCATATTACCATTGGGGCTTCTACTTCTTTGATATTCATACACACATGTTATATGTTTCGATGATCAATCTACACTATCATGTTTGAGCTTACATATGTACTTATATATGCCTTATCCATGCCTATATATTACACATGGTACTTGATATTCTATGCACTTTATATTTTTTGATAACAAATTTGATCCATGGGACACTATGGCATGTTTATGCCTGTTCTTTATGATTGTCTTTTATACACTTCCTTAAGTGTTTTTCCTTGTTATTTTATTTCTTATTCAAACATCTGAATATGCTCCATTTTATGTGGCCCATGTGCTTGTGTTTTCCTTGTTGGACATTTGAATGTGTCATTACTTATTTTATGGACATTTGAATATGTCATGCCTTACTTTGTCGACATTTGACTAAGTCATGTCATTAGATTTTGTAGCATTTGAGCATGCCCCTTATTTTTGGTTTCTTTGGACCATTACCTTTTGAATTTTTTTTTAGTGCTCTTGTGTGTGTGTGTTTTTATTTTAATCTTATACTATTACTATCTAGATTTTCCCAAGATAGTTATCATGCATATTACTCCTACATGTGATCACATTAGTTTTATGTGCTTCAATGATACATTTACCTAGACGTGTTTCATTCTATATGTTAAATATTTACATTCACATATTGTACATTTGTCTTACCCTTTTGAGGTGAGTTAGCTTCTAGGTACTATTTTTCCCTCACTTCATAAGAGGGACATATCTTTGGGGGCATGCTTTAGAATCATGTCCTCCACACTTTACATAGTTCTTAGATTTAGTGGGGGCATGTCATATGGACATGGATTTCACACATTCATAGTTTCAATATTTAATGGGGGAATGCTTTAGAAACATGTTCTCCACATTTATTTAGTATTTAGTACTTATGTCAATTTGTAGATTTAGTGGGGACATGTCATGTGGACATGGATTACACACATTAATAGTTTTCATATTCAATAGGGGAATGCCTTTAGAATCATGTTCTGTACATTCATTCAATATGTTACTTATATCAATTCATAGCTTCAATGGGGGATTGCTTTGGAAGCATGTTATCCACACCTACTCGGTATTCAACATCTCTAATTTATAGTGAGCCATGTTTTGGAAACATTTCCTCCACATTGGTACTTATATTAGTTTTATGACTTCTCCATATATATTGGGGGTATTCTTTAGAAGCATGTCCTCCACACATAATTATCTAAATTTTCCAAAGCACATAGTTATATGATTTAAATTCACATTTTTTATAATAATTATATACATGGTACCATTATTATACATATTTATATAATGAGGTATATCTAAGGTGCATATGCTACAAAACATATGCCTAATATTTTAAAATCCAAATCACTCTCAAATTTCAAAACTATTGCACATATTGATACCCATGGACTTTTACAAACTTTAGCAGGCCAATCTAGTAGAGTAGTTGGTTCACCTTTGTTATGGTTGAGGTGATTAAATCACTCAATATATCCAAGTTTTTATGTTTTACTTGATCATCCAAACTCATCTAGTTATAAGTATCATCGGGTTACATGGTTGAGTTAATCTCAACTACCAGGTGGTAACTCAATTTTGCTCCAAATTTTGGAGCATGTGTATTATAATCTCTATCTCTATCTCTATCTCCTTAGATATATAAATTTTTAAATATATGTATATATTTATCCTAAACTCAGTTTCAAATCTTTACAATGATACATCTTTTTTTAAAAATTAACTTGCCAGTAGGCAAGGTAGTTACATCAACACATAAGTGTACTCTTAAACATTTCTCTTTCAATTTAAATATATTTTATATAATTTTAAAATATATTATATGAAATAATTTTACACTATAACATGTTCTTGGTTGTAGGTCAGCCATTAGAAAATCACTCACATTTAACTTATGATACAATGGAAAAACCTCTATATTAATCAGACTACTATAAATACCCAATGATACAATGGAAAAACCTCCATATTTATGAGACCTTTAAAAATTGAGGTTAATCTTATGATAATGATGAATTCCTTTCACTAAATCTAGTGTAACTGATAAAATATCAATTTTATAGAAATTATGCTCCTTTAGTGTTCCTAATCCTAAACTAGGGTTTGACTAGGAAAATATTTTGAGAATAAAACTTGAAAAATTAAGAATGGTGATTGAACCAAATATTATTTAGTGGATTTTAATTATTTCTTTGATAAACAATAGAATAGAACAATATATTGAAATTTTTTTTAGCAAAGACTCATGCAAATGGGAAGTCAAAGGCAATATTTACTATTTTTCATAGAAGGTACAAGATTCATTTATTTTAATCAAACAATCCTTTATAAGGGTAATTAATACCAAAAATAAATTTCTTGTGACTGAAATAAGAATTAAACATCCACAAATATTAAAATAACTTTGCATACACAAGGATTTCTTAGATAAGAAAGGTAAAATCTTCAATTTATTTCATTTTCAAGGTTACAACTTGTAGAAAATACATTCAAAATGTAGAAATATATTACTAATATAAAAAGGATAGATTAGGCTATAGGGTCTACCCATATTTATACAAAAATATCTCATATATGAGATGAGGTTATCAAAACTTTAATGCCCAGTAGAAGAAATCATGCAAATCTAGAACTTCATGCAAAAAGAGGTGTGATCTCCTATTTATGGCATCCTTGACTTAGTAAAATGGTTCTATATAATGCATGAAATATATATCATGGTCTTCAACTTAATTTGGCATGGATCAAACTAAAAAAATCTTCATGCCCACCTCTTTTTCTTCTCCATGCAACTGTAAGATACTCTTCATGTAAATGGGTGGTGCCCAAATTAAGACTCAACATTTAAACAAAAGATAACTTGGAAGTAACTCAAGTCATTTTTTGAAAAACCATAACTTGAAAATTACAAGTGACACTTTTACAACTTGTAAATCATGTCACTTTGTCAAAAATGGAATTTGCAATTTTTAATATGTGCTTTTACACTTTTATAAATTATAGCTTATCAAAATGAAAAGTGTAATTTGTAATTGTGATTTTTATAGGTTCCAACTTTTTCAAAAATATAAAGTTTAAAATACATATTTCTCTTTCTCAAAAAGAGATATAAATGATAGTTACATTTTTACAATATACAAAATTACAAAGCTTTTTTAATAATGAAATTACAATTCATGAAAATGTTTCAACAGAAAGAACTAATCAATTTGTAAAACTTACTCTGCATTTTGGTCTTTCTTGGCCTATAAATTCTTAACATATATGTTAAAAGCCTTGAATATATCATGTATTCCTTCCTCATCTAATTCAAAGGAGTAGAGGTTGGAGACCTCACAATCTACTATTATTTCAAAAATTTCCTACCTCAAAGTCTTGATTTCTTGCATTTCCTTTCTCATCTTATCCAATACATATTGATACTTGATCTAGCTATGGATAGAACTTAAGGTAAAGATTGTAGTTTTTTTAGATTCCTTTTCAACTACTTATTTTAACTTGTTTTTAACCTCTTCTAATGAAAATAGGTTATCTTCATCATCTATTAGCTAACATAAAAAATTATTAAACATTTATTTAATGCCATACATCACATCAATAGCCTTGTCATGTGCAGGCCTTATGGAAGTCTCTATAAGTACCTTTATCTAGAATTGAGATGATCTATGCAATTCCTCTTCCTATCTATCATTTTTCACTATTCCTTTAGCAAGAAGGATGTCCATATTGATTGAATCAACATCTATCTATTTGGGATAGTATAGATTTAAGCTTTATATTTCTCCTTCATATTTATTAACCTAATCTCTTATGGTGTCCATTATTTCTATGATAAATATATAATTGTATATTATTGTATAAAAAACCTTATTTCCCTTGGAAATGAGTTCTTCTAACCATTCTTTGGTAGTCCTTCCCATGCTAACAATTTTGGTCACCACATCCATTGTTGCCTAATCTAGAATTTGGTTGATTAGCTATGCTGACTCTAGTTGTACTAATGATCTAATAGGCTCTATAAATTTGTTAAGTGTAGTTTTGAGTTGATCCAGCTTATTCTTCAACTCATCTTTGGTGGATTTATTAACATCTATTTTATCAAAGAGGGAGTTAATTCCATAATTAACATTGTTTTTTAACTCCTGCCTTGTTGGTCATCTAAGATGGACCCTTGAAATATGATAGTCCCCCACCACAAGATGTTCCTTTAGTTTATCAGATGGGGGAAATAAAATCTCAATATATCTTTCCCCTTTATCATCACAAAAAAATTTGGAGAAGGCCTAGGGAGTAGACTTGGACTTCTTATTCACATTTGAAAGGCCAAAGTCTAGTGTATTGGGGGAAATCATTTGATTCCACTCATTTCCCATTATATTTACTATCTAAGTAGGGGTAGCATCTTACTACATGGACATTATCACCTAAGAATCAATAGTTGATGTTGATGCATTGGTAGGGACTGTGATAAATATGGAGTCCAATGTGGATGTTTCCATTGATCACCTAGGTTGTACCTATGAAATTC
Organism: Torreya grandis; assembly: GCA_037957365.1. Taxonomy (NCBI): domain Eukaryota; kingdom Viridiplantae; phylum Streptophyta; class Pinopsida; order Cupressales; family Taxaceae; genus Torreya; species Torreya grandis. The sequence continues at coordinate 436,851 of JARHVA010004545.1, read as the reverse complement.
CATCTCCATCAATAGTTTATAAATTAACATTTTTACCAATAACTTATGTTTATCCTTTCTCCACTAAAGGTGTTGTATAAACTATAAAATTAGAGGAGGTAGGGACAATGGAAACAACTATATCTATTAGGGGTGTGGAATATGGAATTCATAATATTAGGGGAATAGACACAACTCTAAATTTGGGTACAGGTGGAAGGGTGGAATCCAAATCATTAAATGAATCAATCAAATGTGTTGGGCCACTTAGGGTTGGTAGGGTAGGGAAGATGAAAGGGGATGAAGATGATGCAATACTTATCCCAAAGAGTTAGGATGACCAACAGAATTAAAGTTAGAATGATGAATTCCATATCTCTGTACTATTGAGTGGTGTTGGAAATTAATGGGGATGAAATTAAAGGAATTATGATTGGAATGGAAAAGGTAAGTGAAATGGAAGGAAGGAGTGAAACTAGATGAAGGGAAAGTGGATTGTAAACTTGATAATATTTTGATGGGGTACCATGAGTGTCCACTTGGATTGATTGCATTAGTTGAAATGGACTTATTATGGTAGGTGAGGTGGTAGGAAAGAAAGGTATTGTGGAAACCTGAGATGAGGAGGAGTGTAAACTTGAGGTGGAGGTGTTGGAGCTTCAAGAATAGTATAAATAGTTAGAGGGTAAATAATAGAAATAGGGGTTATCACTATGACAGACATGGGGATTGAAGTTGTAGATGTGTCCTCCGATGATATGTTGATTAATTGATTAGTTGTTGACCCATTTTTTTGTATTTCACCTTCTTGGACTTAGATTTATTTTTTATTTTGATGGATCATTGACCTTTCTAATTATTCACTTAGTGTGCCATTAGGACCCTTTACATATGGATAAACTCCTTATCCTTTAATATTTTAATAACTTATCTATAATCCCCACTATATCCTTTGGTACTTGAACTCATTTTATCATTAGTCAATTGATTATTTTATTGATGGCGTGTTGTTCTATCAACCAAAGAGAAAGATTATAGTGTTGACCACCTTATTAGTGGAAAGGGTTGTGTAATAATCCATTTATAGTAATTTGGATCCATTGAGGACTCATCATCTACCAAGTCATCTAAGAATAGATCTAAATCATCATATTTTACCTATTTTAAGGTCATTATATAATGGTCCTTTATTCTAACTCTCTCTTCATCCTCTAATTCTTCCCTATAATCTTCAAAATATGGAACATGGAAGTATGTAAAAACTCCCAATGTGCTAGTGATATTTTCATAAACATCATAATATGGTCTAGATTCCAAAGTTCTTAGGTTCATTTGTCACATTTTTGCTTTTTCACACTTGGATTTTAGGAGGAATGGGGAATGTGTATCTACCAATAGATATTAGGAAATGAATACCTGACTTGTGCTTATTAAAAAGAAGCTTGTGGTGTCAATAAGTTGTTTGACTAGTTTCATCAATGTTCACTTGTCATTGACATATATGGGCATTGTGTCGGGGTAGTCCCTGAATCCACTTGCCTTGATAAATGAATAGGTGAGGAATTGAATGAAGTAAGATCCCCATTTGGTGATCTCTACAGTTTCTTCTTATGAGAATATTTTTCTCACTAATTCCTTATCAAACATGATGATCATGTAATAAATGAAAGCATAATTAACTCTACTAAAGTATTGTCTACTAGCCTCTAATGTGAGTTCAAGATAGTATTTTTATACTCTAATTATCTCTCCAAGTAATGTATTGAGGACTGGGAGTGATCTCCCTTTGGTCAAAATGTATACAAGGTAAGAATTCATGAAGAACTTTCTAGTTTTTTGTACCTCCATCAATTGCTTGTGGAGGGAATCACTAATGAGTTGAGCCTAGTGTATGTATTGGGAATTCTATTAGGTGACCCAAATTTATTGGTACATCTACTCTTGGAAACTCTTAGCATTAGGACAACCAGTAATCCTATTCAAAAAAAATATAATATCCCCAACTTCATCTTTAAAGTCAACACTTGCCAAAGTATTTGGAAATATGGTGGAGGCTGCCTTGGGAGCCTTAAACCATTATCTATTTATGATTTTTTAACATCAATCTCTATGATCTTGAAAAAATTTATAGTATGTCTCTATATTTACATCAAGATAGCTATCAAACTCTGGTATTACAAATAATTAATTGATGAAATCAGAGTCTAGATTCAAAATCATTTCCCCTTTGTCATTCACAACCTTTTATCTTTCAAGATCATAATGTTGGGCTAGTGTTATCACTAACTCAGAGCTTTGAACCATCAGAGGGAAATTTGATACCTATGTAAGTCTAGATTCATATATAATCTTGGATCCAATTATTCTTAAACTCTACATTTATGTCAGTCTATAAATCCCCTAGGTCAATGTGACCTAGGTCAATATCAGTTATCTATATAGTGTTTGACTCTAAAATGAGAGTCACTCTAGGGCATTTTTATTTAAACTTCATCTCTTTTTGAGACATCAAAAAATGAGAGAAAGCCTTTGGAAAACCAACTACAAGAGATGGTGGGGTTTGTAGGTGCTTGAAGCAAGTATAATCTCCAATGAATATGGGAGGTACTCTATATGAGTAAAATTTTTGGGGGAACTAGTAGGTGTTCAAAATAGGTGAGAAATTTTTGGAACTATCAAGTGTTTTGGAAAATTTAGATACTTGATGGAAATGGAAGGTGTTCTAAGTAGATGAAAATCCTAGAAAAACTTTGAGGTGCTTGGAGTAAGTTGAAACCCTGTGGGAATGGGAGGTGTTTGGAATAGGTCCAATGTTTGTAGGGACTTAGAGGATCTCATAGTAATTTCACTAGGATAGTTTAGGAATATACTATGGTATATTCACCTAGTTTTGGTGAAGCCCTAGATTTGATTATGAATCTTTGAGGGAGAAACTTTGGGTTTTTATGATGAAACTTTGGAAAATAACAATGAAACCTAGAAAAACCCTATATCTAATCAATTGCAAACCTTTTGGGAAAATGATAAGCACACTCAGACCAAATGACCCTTTTGAATAATTATAGAAAGAAAACATTAAAGACTAGATGATGCCAATATAAAACCCTAGTTAATTAAAACAACTTTATGAGAATGGAAATAACTTGAAAAATCTTTAATTTATAGGAAAATGGGTAAAATCACATAGACAATACCATGTAAATGGCATGGAACTTGGTTTTTAAGTACTTTATTGGTGGGTGGATTGAGTTCGATGGTGTAAAGGTTGTTTTTAGATCTTGAAAACACAATTAGCAATTTAAATAATAAAAAATCCCCAAATCACATTGCTTGTATAGAAAATCTATATAATTAATGCTTCCATTATGGTTGGTGGTATAACATTGAGGTGTTTAGATAAATTCCAATGTCCATAGGGTTGGGAATTTGAATCAATTTATAAATTGGAAGCTAGAACTTCACATGCAATTTGCAATTTTACAAAATTCCAAATTGCACTTGGAGCTCTAGATTTCATAACTTGAGTAGTTAGTAGGAAGTAGAACTCAGGATGCAATTTGTAATTTAAAAATTAAACTTGGAGTTTTAGATCCCATAAGGGGTGTTTGGTTTGTGATATCTATAGCTTGAGATATAATTTACAATTTTTCAAAATTACAAATTATACATGGAGTTCTAGATTCTATCAATTAGTGCTTCATAGGATCTGGAGCTCAAGAATCAATTTACAATTTTGTAATTTCAAATTGTATTCTAAGTTTTAGATTCCATCAGTTATGGAAATTTAGTGTATTAAGGGATTTAGATCTCAAAAAGTAATTTTCAATTGTAAATTGCATCTAGAGTTCTAGATTCTATAATACAAAGGGAATGTGGGTTTTTGGTCAATTCAAGGGGTTTTCTTAAAAAATTAGGGAGTCTCCCTTAGGGTATCTGATGTTATGATATTTTTGGGGAAAAAATATCAACATTTTTGGTGACCTCCATGATATTATTATATGTTAATAAAATTTTATGCAGTATCCTTATAGTTCGTTGGGCATGGAATCATTTTGGTTGAACAAACTTTAACATAGTGAAGAAAAAACTAAGACCTACCTAAAGTAAAAAACAAAATAGGAAAAAATAGGTACACTAAAGAAATAAAAACTCCTAATGATTTAACCTATGCAAAAGCACTTATTAGAAAAATACAACTAACCCTATTATATAAAAAAATTGATTTTTTTGGAATGAATTCCTACCTCAAAATCAAGATTTGAGGTATCCCATTGACTGGGATAGGTAACTCTAATCCATCAAGTTTGGATAACTCAAATGCATTAGCTCATTTGTAATGAGTTATAATTTATGGAACACTCCATATTACATCAAACTTGGTGTGTTTTCTTGGTTTAGCCTTATTATCATCCCATTTTAGAACCATGTCTCCTTCATTGAAGTTCCTTTAATATGCCTATTTGTCAAAAGTCTTCTTTGTTTGAACCTATTTTTCTTATAAGACTTTCATTTATTATTTCTTAATTTCTTCAATTTTTATGATTTAACCAATCTTACTATCATTTCATCATTGTCAATCAAATCCAATTGGTGATTTAGCTCAAGAGATGGTAACTCAATTGATAGTGGGACTCATGCTTCTCTTCCATATACCAACATAAATGGGGAGTTCTCAATGGATCTCTTAGGATTGATCCTATAAACCCATAATTCTAATTTCATCTTTGTGTGTCATGACTTTTAGTTATCCTCCATTATTCTTTTGATAATTCTAATGAGGTTCTTATTGGTAGATTTGACCAAACCATTACCTTAATGATAATAATTATAATAACTACTTAGGTATACATTATTTTTTTCATCCCATTCATTCACTTGAATTACCAAAAATGATTTATCATTATCTAAGATAATGGTATGAATAACACCAAACCTTGAGACTATGCCATCCATGAAGTCTAGAATTGATGCCTCTATGGCATCTTTTAGTGAAACTACTTTAATCCATCATGTGAAATAGTCTATTTCTATGAGGACCCATTTGTGACCTACACTCAATGGTGGATTGATCATACTAATGAAATCTAATCCCCATTGGACAAATGGTTGTTTTGCTTGAATTAGTTTGAGAGGAAAGGCTACCAACCTTTACTTGTCAATGAAGTAAGCACACTTTTCATAGTTCCTTACCCATTTATGGGCATCTTTGAATATTTTAGGCCAATAATAGTCTTTTTTAATTATCTTAATGATCATGGTTATTTCAAAAAAAATTCACCTGATGGGCCATCGTGAAATTATTTGAGCACCTTAGGAAATTGATCATGATCAATACATCTTAATGTGACTCCATTCATATCCTTTAAAAATAATATTCCATCAAAAATAACATAAATAATAGATTGGATTAAAAAAAAAAAAATCACTATTAAAAGTCATATGGGTACTCACCAGTCTATAGGAAATTAGTCATGTCCCAGATCTAACTATTGAAAAGAGGTGGATTGGCTAGCTGAGATGTAATTTGATCATATACAATTTTAGATACTACTTTAGTATTTTTGATATTAGAAGCTAGTTTTTCACACAATCCCTTTCTTTTTATAAGCTTTGTGATTTTGATATCCATGTCATATTCCATGACCTTTGTGATCCATCCTACTCTTTTTTCATTTATCTCCTGGCTTAGCAAAAAATATTTAACCCTTTGATGACTCACCATTAGATGAATTTTATTGTTGGAGAGCATATGCCTAAATTTATTGAGAGCTTTAATCATAGCATATACTTGCTTCTCCATGAAACTGTAACTTTCTTCATAATAATTCAAGGATTGATTGAAGAAAGATATTAGTTATTCTAATTGTTCTCGATTGTGCTGAGTCAGAATAGATGAGATGTTTCCTTCCCCTCCAAAGGCATAGAGAATGAAATCCTTCTCATAGTTTGGGTTGACTAGGGTAGGAGCCTAGTAAATAGATTATTTTATGGCTTCAAATCTATCTTTTCCATCTTATGTCTAGCTAAAGATAATACCCTTCTTTAGCATTACAGTAACGGAATTTTCCATAGAAGAAAAATTTGGAACAAATATTCTTACAAAGTTAATTTTTATAAGAAAGGTTTGTAGTCCTTTCCTATGGCTTGGTAGTGAACATACATATATAACACTTATTATTTATAGGTTTATTGAAAGACCTTGATTTGACACAATGTGTCCTAGTAGCATCCTTTTATGAACTACAAAAATGCATTTCTTGGGATTCAGGGAAACCCTAAATTATCTATACCTTTCAAAAAAAATTGAAGATGATCCAAGTGTGTATCAGTATGCTTTGAGTAGACAGTCATATCATATAGATATACTATGATCATTTCATTAATCATATCTTTGAATGTCATGTCCATGGATCTCCAAAATGTTGCACCATCATTAGTCAAGCCAAATGGTATCTTTTTATATGCATACATACCCCATTTGGTGGTGAAAGAAGTCTTAACTTGGTCTGATTCTTACATCAATATTTAGTTATATCCAGAATAACCATCTAGAAGAGAAAACCACTTATATCCTAATATAGTTTACATAATTTCCTCCATAGGGGGAAGAGGATAATGATCCTTTAGATATTCTTTGTTTAGATCCCTGAAGTCTACACACAACCTAATTTCACCATTTTACTTTCTGATAGGGACCATATTAGTAACCCAAGATGAGTGCTTGATAAGAAAATTTTTGTTAGCCTCTATTAGTTTAGAGATCTCACTCTTCATCAAGGGTTATATCTTTAGATTAATAGGTCATTGCTTCTATCTGATATTCTTGGTATTTGGATCTAATTCTATTGTATCTTTGGCTAAGCTAAGATCAAATCCTCTTAGATCATGATAACTCCAAGTGAAGTTATCATCAAACTTTTGGCACAAATCAACAAAATCTTGATTTTTAGAATCATTACATACCTTTCCTATTTTTAATGTCTTTCCTTTGGAGATTATTACTAGCTCATAGTATTCTTAATTTTGAATAATGTTTTTGTTCTTAACTTTCAGACGATCATCTAAATTAAAGATGTTTTCCAATTTAAAATGACCCATAAGTAGTTTTTTCATCTTTAATTGAATGATCTGATCTCCATATTGGTCATGGAATCTTGGCTAGTTCCTATTTGAGAATGTTACTTCTCTCAAAAAGTTGACAATTTATTGATCACTATTGAAGACTTGTCAATTTGTTGCATTATCAAGAATAGATGGCCTCATTATCAACTTCAAATTCTAGTTTTTTTCTTCTTTATTTCTATTGATAAGTTATATTGGGATCCTATCAAGGCCATAGGATCAACATCTTTGTTTTATGCTCTTGGTATCAATTGAATGTTCAAAGCAATGAAGTCTTCTGATAGGTCCCAAACCTTGTGTTTGTAAGATCTTAAGAAGTTATTCTTAGTCACACTTTTGGATCTTACTTGGTGAAAAATCATCTCACTATCACAAAATATTTGTATGGATTTTATCCCTCTCTCTTTGGCTAATTATAGGCCTCAAATCAAAGAATCATAGTTAACTAAATTATTTATGCATTTAAACTAATTTCTAAAAGAATAGAGGTAACTCTACCTCTATGGAGAGATAAATATAATACCTATGCCTACACCATTTCTACTTCTCAAACCATTGAATAATAATTTCCACATCCATTGAAGATCTTTAATTAGCTTTACTAGGTTTAGGATAATTACATCATTTTCATGGATATAATATATACTCAACCCTATTTCCTATACATATTCATAAGGATCAAATTGAAGGGATTATCCCCATTCATCTACATGAGTGTCTGGAATATCTTTTACATATGTTGAAACTTAATGAGCCTCTTCTTCTTCTTGATCTTGTAGTGTGTAGTTCATCTTCATTAGGATAGGATTGTATGGATCAATATGGTCTTTTGAGATCTACTCAGCTCTTATTATTACTCTTGTTCTATATCTCATCCTAAGAAACATATGAAAACAATATATAGATAGATTCCTCTCATATTTTTAGTGAAATCTCATGAAATACAAATGGTGAAGGGGGAATATTTATTACTAATATATCTTGTGATATTGACAAACTTGGACAAGCATGAATAGTGAAATTCAGCCCTTTTATTGTTCCTACTATCTAAATAATAGTCCCATCTAATTGAAAAACTCCTTTATTGATAGGTGTACATTTTATGCCAAGGGCATCATCTATTTTCTTGGGCATCACTGAACTGATAGCCCTTGAATCTACCATGCAATTATGAATGAAATGTTTCCCTACTATAAGTGAAAAATAGAAAGGGGGAGGCTTACCACTTTTTTCATTTTAGTGTTAGTTTTTTAATGACACAAATTAGTTACCACATTAGGTCCCTTGGTTGGTACCTTATCTGATATTTGGAAATTCTTAAAAGCTTCTTGTAGTAAATCCCTTTGTGTAAAATTATATTGTGCCTTCCATATAGTGACATTTAGATTGGTCTTTTTCATTTGCTCAATAATCTTGAAAGGGATATTACCAACCTTTACTAGTATTTTTATAGGAGCTATGTATTATTTTACTAGAATTTGGTTTGGCACCTTTGTCTTGGGTTAACTTGTAGGTATAAAGGGTGGCCTTTGTACTATGTTATTCTTTGTAGGTTATGGTACAACTTTGGAAGATGTAGCTTATTCCACTATGGGGGGCTGATCACTCTCTATTGATATTTTATTTGATCATGTATTGGATTCCACCAGACCTCCACTATTTAAAAATTCCTCCTCTTAATTTACACCACAAAATTCATCCTCTTATCAATTTTTAAGATTTGCCTCACCTTGAGCAGATTTTTGTGTATCTACTTGTTGGGAAGTAGATTTTTCTTATTGTCCTTATGTACTCTATATGCCATACACCATCAAATATTTATTGATAACACCATTAGTACAAGTACTCTAATTATGTGGCTAAGAAAAAGGATAACACCACTCATACTCTTGAGCCAGGTTGTTTTGAATAGGTACAAAAGCTTTCAAAGCACAAGCAGGTAAAGCACAAATGTTTGGAGGTTTTGCTTGCATACCTTGACCCTGTGGCTATAAATTGCTTTGGTAAGGATGTCTATCTCCTTGGTATGAATAACTATTATTTTGGTATGATAGGTTTACCTACTAAAAAGTCTCATATTTATGGGATTCCTACCTCTTCATTGCTACTAACTCATTACCAAAACTCTTGAGTAATGACTTAACCTCATATAAATCATTTATAGGTGTGGGTGCTAATGTTGGTGTTTTACTTGTGTTGGGAATTTGATCAATTTTAGGTGGTGGAATAGGATTTATTTTTATAAATAGAGGCATTATTGGCTTAGGGAAATTTTCCCTACTTCTATTAAACAATTTTCTTACCTTATTGCATTTTTTTAGGCATTAGGAAGTGTGGTGCCACCCTTGACTGAATCATAAAATTTATATCACTCTTCAAGGATCTCAAATAATATAAGAAATAATAATTTTTAGTTGCCTTTACCAAGACTAGAATTCTATTCCATGTCTTCTATAAATGGAAATTGAAGTTAGTCATGTGCTCATGAGGATCTCATTAAATAGCAGTTAAATGTTCAACCAAGGAAAGGTGGTTACTTTTATCTTTAATTGGGTACATAGTGTAGTGACTAAATCATCCCAAACTCAAATTGAAGTAGGATCAAGGACTATGTACCACTATAAGGCTTTACCTCTAAAAAAGGAGACCAAATGTCTAATTACAACATTGTCTTGTACCACATTATGGATTGAACACAGATTGGCAATATATTATATGTGTTCCATTAAAGTGGTGGAAGTTTCACCAATAAAATATGTTAGGTTTTTTAAAGTTGAGGTAGGTATATCATCATACTAGGTCAATTAGAGTGGGTTGCCTCCATTAAAAGCTATGAAATTTAGATTTATATCCATTATGGGTGGTATGAAACTGATGGGAGTTACAAGTGAATATGAAAATAATTTTTTTGGATATACTCTAGGGGTAGGGATGAATGATTTTGATCTCTTTTTAGAAGTGAAAGATAACTCTAAAAAAATAGCTCTCTTATCGTTAGTAGATGATCTTGTTTGTTTTCTTAGCATACATAACTTTTTAGATTATGAGTCTATAAGCTAGTGAAGACACCAGGTGATTTTTAAATTTCTACAATGCTCATACAACACTTATTGATAATATCACCAATCTCTTTTGTAATTTTTTTGGTCCCATTAGGCATGCCAAAAACTATTATCACATAAGTTTTTCACATGTTCCTTATTGTTGTAGCTCTTTGTTCAAATACCTAATAATACAATGGAAAAATCTCAAAATCCATGGGACCTTGTAGAATTTATGTTAATCTTCAAATAAGGATGTCTTCCTTTCACTAAATCTAGTACAACTAATAACATATTAGTTTTGTAGAAATTCATCTCCTTTAGTGTTCCAGATCCTAAACTATGGTTTGACTGGGAAAAGAGTTTGAGAATAAAACTTTAAAAAATAATAATGGTGATTGCACCAAATATTATTTAGTTTATTTTAATTATTTATTTGATAAACACAACAAAATATAAAAATAATTGAAATTTATTTGATCATAGACTCATGAAAATGGGAAATTAAAGGTAATATTTTTTTATTTTTCACAAAAGAGACAAGATTCAATTATTTTAATCAAACAATAATTTATAAGGGTAATAAATACCATAAATGAATTTCTTGTGACTGAAATAATAATAAAACATCCACAAATACTAAAATAACCTTACATACACAAGGACTTCTCAAATAAGAAAGGCAAAATCTTTAATTTATTTTGTTCTCTATGTTACAGCTTGTAGAAAATATATTCAAAATGTAGAAATATATTTATAATAGTAAAATGATAGATTGGGGTATAAGGTATCCTCATCCTTATACAAAAATATCTCATAGTTGAGATGCATTTATCAAAACTTCAATGCCCACTAAAAGAAATCATGAAAATATGGAACTTCATGAAAAAAAATGTGTGATCTCCTATTTGTGGTATCCTTAACTTGGTAAAATAGTTTTGAAGAATGCATGCAAGAGATTTCATGGTCTTCAACTTGATGTGGCATGGAAGGAATTGATAAAATCCTCATGCACATCTCTTCTTCTTCTCCATGTAGCTGAAAGCTACTCTTTATGCAAATGGGTAGTGCCCAAAATGAAACTCAATATTTAAATAAAAGATAACTTGGAAGTAACTCAAGTCAGTTTTTGAAAAACCCTAACTTGAAAATTACTAGTGACACTTTTAAAACTTGTAAGTCATTTCACTTTGTCAAAAATGGAATTTACATTTTTTAATATGTGCTTTTACACTTTTAACAATTATAACTTATCAAAATGAAAAGCGTAATTTGCAATTGTGATTTTAATAGTTTCCAACTTTCTAAAAATATAAAGCTTAAAATACATATTTATCTTTCTCAAAAAGAGTATGAATGATACTTGAATTTTTACAATATATAAATTTACAATGTTTTTTCAATAATGAAATTACAATTTGTGAAATTTTTTGAATAGAAAGAACTAATCAGTTTTCAAAACTTCCTCTACCTTCTAGTCTTTCTCATCCTATAGCTTCTCAACATATATGTCAAAATCCTTGAATATATTCTATATTCTATCCTCATCTAGTCTAAATGACTAGAGGTTGGAGACATCAAAATCTACTACTATTTCAAAAAGTTCCTACCTCAAAACCTTGATTTCTTGTATTTCCTTTCCCATCTTATCCAATGCATTTTGATATTTGACATAGTGGTTAATAGAAGTTAAGGTAAAGAATATAGTTTTTGTAGATTCTTTTTCAACTACTTCATTGAACTTGTTCTAAACCTCCTCTACTAAAAAGAGGTTATCTTCATCATTTTTTGGCTGGTATGACAACTTATTAAACATTTTTTCAATGTCATACATCACATCAATATCCTTATCATGTACAACCTTGGCCTTATAGGTAGTCTATGTAAGTACCTTTATCCATAAATTAAGTTGATCTATGTAATTCTTCTTGCTATCTAACATTTTTTATTATTATTTCAGTAAGGAGGATATCCATATTGATTGAATCCATATATATCAACTTGGGATAGTACATATTCAAGCTTTGTATTTCTCCTTCATACTTATTAACTTGATCTCTTAGGGTGGCCTTTTTTTCTCTAATAATTATATAATGTTCATTATTGTATCAATAACCTTATTTACTTTGGAAATGAGTTCTTCTAACCATTCTTTGGTATCCCTTCCCATCCTATCAATTTTAGTCACTGTATCTATTGTTACGTGATCTAGAATTCAATTGATTGGCTATGTTGACTCTAGTTGGACTGATGATCCCCTAGGCTCTATGAATTTGTTAAGTGTAGTTAATAGTTGATCCACATTATTCTTCAGTTCATCTTTGGTGTCTTTATCACTATTTATTCTATCAAAGAGGGAGTTTATTCTAGATTGAACATTGTGTTTAACCCCTCCCTTGTTGGTCATCCAATATGGACACTTGAAATATGATAGTCCCCCACCAAAATATATTCCTTTAGTTTTTCAAGTGGGGGAACTACAATATCAACATATATCTCCCCTTTATCATCACAAAAAATTCTAGAGAAGGTCTGGGGAGTAGACTTGGACTTATTCACATCTGAAAGGTCAAATTCTAGTGTACTGTGGGAAATAATTTGCTTTTGATTCTTTCTCATTGTCTTTTCTATCCAACTAAGAGTATCATCTTATTTCATGGAAATTATCACCTAAGAATCAATAGTTGATGCCCTACATTAGTAAGCACTATGATAATTTTGTATTCCTATGTGAATATTGCCATTGATCCCCTAGGAGATGCTTGTGAAATTCCATCTCCATTAGTAGCTTTAAAATACATATTTACACTAATAAATTATGTTTCTCCTATCTCCACTAAAGGTTCTTTAGAAAATACAAAAGCAGAGGGGGTAAGGACAATGGAAATAGTTATGTTTATTAGGAGTGTGGAAGATAGGATTGATACTATTGGAGGAATAGACATGGGAAATCTAAATTTGGGAATAGGTGGGAAGCCAAAGAATTAAATGGACCAATCAAATGTGGGTAACCACTCAGGGTTGGTAAGGTAAGGAAGATGAAATGGGAAGAAGATGATGTAGTACTTATCCCAAGAGTTGGAATGCCCAATGGAACTAAAGTCAAGATGACCAAGTCCATGGATTTGTATTGTTGAGTGGTGTTGGAAATTAATGGGGATTGGATAGAAGGAATTGTGAGTGGAATGGAAAATGGAGGTAAAATGGAAGGAAGAAACAAAACGTGAGGAAGGGAAAGTGGAGTGGAAACTTGAGAATCCATTTATGGGGGGCCCTAAGTGTCCACTTAGACTAATTGCATTGATTAAAATCGACTTATCATGGTAGATGAGGTGGTAGGAATGATAGGTGGTGTGGAAACTTGAGATATAGGGGGAGTGGAGACCTAAGGTGAAGGTGTTGTATCTTCAAGAAAAATATACACAATTAGAGGGTGAATAATAAAAATAAATTTTGTCACTATGACAAACATGGGGATTGAAGTTATAGATGTGTCCTCTAACAATATGTTGATTGGTTGATCAGCTATTGACCCCTCTTTGTTGTATTGCCCCTTTTTGGCCTTAGTTTTCTTTTTTTCTTATGATGGATCACTTGCACTTATAATTGTTCACCTGTTGTGCCATTAGGACCCTCTGTAGATGGATAAACTCTTTCTTTAATATTTTATAGCTTCTCTCTAATCCCTACTATATCCTTTGTTAATTAAAATTCTTTTCTCCTTAAAAAATTGATTGTTTTTTTGATGACATGTGTTGTTATATCGACCAAAGAGAAAGATTATGGAGTTAAACACCTTACTAGTGGAAGGGGTTGTGTGATAATCTATTTATAGTAATTTGGGTCCATTAGGGACTCATCATCTACCAAGTCATTTGGGACTAGAGCCAAATCATAATCTTTGCCCTATTACAAGGTCATTCAAGAATGGTCCTTCATTATAACTCTCTCTTCATCCTCTGAGTCTTCCCAATAATCTTCAAAATATGGAACATGGAAGTATGTAGAAACTCCTAGTGTGCTAGTGATATTTCCATAAAAATCATAATATGGCCTATACCCAAATTTCTTAGGGTCATTTGGCACATTTATTCTTTTAAACACTTGGATCTGAGGAAGAGGGGAATGTGTATCTACCAATAGAGATTAAGATATGAATTCTTGACTTATGCCTATTAGAAAGTAGCTTGTGAGTCTCAATAAGTTGTCTAAATAGCTCCATCAATGCCCACTTGTCACTAACATATTTAGGGAGTGTGTAGGGGAAGCCACTAAATCTTCTTACCCTAATATATGAATAGGTGGGGAACTAAATAAAGTAGAATCCCTATTTGGTGATCTCTATAGTTATTTTCTATGAGAATCATGTTCTCCATAGTTCCTTATCAAACATGATGATGATGCAATAGATGAAAGAATCATTAACTCTCCTAAAGTGTTGTCTACTAGCTCCTAATCTAAGGTCAAGATAGTAGTTATATACTCTACTTATCTCTCCAAGTATTTTATTTAGGCCTATGAAAGATCTCCCTTTGACCAAAATGTACACAATTTAAAAAGTCATGAAGAACTTTCTAATTGTCTATACCTCCATCATTTTTTTGTGGAGGGAATCACTAATTATCTGATCCTAGTGTATGTATTGGGCATTCTATTGGATAACCCATGTGTATTAGTACATCCACTTTTGGAAACTCTTAGCATCATGACTACTAGTAATCTTATGTAACAAAATTATAATATCCCTAACTTCATCTTTGAAGTTAATCCTTGCCAATGTCTTTGTCAATCTAGTGGAGGTAGCCTTAGGGGACTTAAGCCATTATCTATTTATAATTTTCTGACATCCATCTCTATGATCTTAAAAGAATTATTGGGTTTTCTCTAGATTTATGTTGAGATAGCTCTCAAAATATAGTATAATAAATACTGAATTGATGAAATTGGGTCAAGATTCAAAATCTTTTCCCCTTTGTCATTCACAACCTCTCGTCTATCAAGATCATAATGTTGGGCTAGTGTTAGCACCAACTCAAGGCTTTGGACCATTAGATGGAAACTTAGTACATGTGGAATTCTAGACCCATAGATACCCTAGATCCATTCTTAAACTCTACATTTATGTAGGTCAAAAAGTCCCCTAGGTCAATGTGACCTAGGTCAGTATTAGTTATCTCTATAGTGTTTGACTGTAAACTAGGATTCACTCCATGACCTTTTCATTTAAATTTCATTTCATTTTGAGACATGGAAACTAGAGGGAAATCTTTTGTAAAATCAAGTATAAGATCTGGTAGGGTTTGTAGGTGCTTGAAGTAAGTATAATCTCTGACAAAGATGGGAGGTGTTATATGTAGATAAAAAAATTAGTGGAACTAGTAGGTGTTCAAATTAGGTGAGCACTTTATGAAATTATCAAATGTTATGGACAAGTTATATCTCTGGTAGAAAGGGAAGGTGTTCTAAGTAGATGAAAATCTTGGTGGAACTTTAAGGTGCTTGGATAAAGTTGAAAGCCCATAAGAACAAGATGTCTTTGGAATAGGTCTAATGTTCATATAAACTTAGAAGATATCATAACAATATTAATTGGGATTTTTTTGGAATATTCTATGGTATATTTACGTAGTTTTGGTGAAGCCCTAGATTCAACTACAAATTTTCAAGGGAGAAACTTAGGATTTTTATGATGAAACTTTGGAAAACAACAATAAAACCTAGAAAAACCCTAGATCTGATTAATTGTAAACCTTTTGGGAAAATGATAACCACACTTAAACCAAATGACCTTTTAAAATAATGATAGAAAGAAAACCTTAAAGACTAGATGATGCCAATGTAAAACCCTAGCTAATGAAACAACTTTGCTTCATTGGAAATAACTCAAAAAAGCTCAATTTATAGGAAAATGGGTAAAATCACAAAGAGAATACCATGAAAGGGTGAAAATGATGTGTCACTTGGTTTATAAGTACTTTCTTGGTGTGTTTTCTCAATTTTGATGGTGTGAAGGTCATTTTCAAATCTCAAAACATAATTAACATTTTAAACAATAAAAAATACCCAAATTACATTAATTCTATGGAAAATCTCTATAATTAATGCTTCCATGATAGTTGGTGGTGGAACCTGGAGGTGCTTAGAGAAAGTCTAATGTCTATAGGGTTAGGATTTTGACTTAATTTAGAAATTGGAAGGCATAACTCTATGTGAAATTTGAAATTTTGTAAAAGTACAAATTGTACTTGGAGCTCCAAATTTTGTAGCTTGAGTAGTTGGTGGAAAGCAAAACTCAATATGCAATTTACAATTTGCAAATTACACTTTGAGTTCTATATCTCATGGGGGTGTTTGTTTTATGATATTTGAAGCTTGGGATACAATTTGAAATTTTAAAAAATTTCAAGTTACACATGGATTTTTGTATTATGTCATTTAGTGCTTCATGGGATCTAGAGCTTGAGAAAGAATTTTGAATTTTGTAATTTCAAATTGCATTTCAAGTTACATATTCTATCAATTATGGAAAGTTAGTGTATTATGAGATTCAGAGCTCAAGAATTAATTTAAAAATTTTCAATTGCAAATTTCATCCAAATTTCTAGATTCCACAATACAAAAGGAATATGGGTTTTGGGTCAATTCAAGGGATTTTCTCAAAAATTTAGGTGGCATCCCTTAGGGTATCTAATGTTATGATATTTTTAGGGTAAAAATATAAACACTACCTAAGTAGGATCCACATCCAAATTAGGACTAAAATATGAAGTACATAGGTTTTTATTTCAAAGTATTTTATATCATTACTACCTAAGTCATTAGTTAGGCATAACACAATTTTTGATGTAATTATAAAAACTGGTAAAGTTTTTCATATTTTTTCAATCAAATTAACTAATGATGTGTATAATTTTACCAAGAAATTTTTTAAGGAAACTTTTACCTTCTTTGGGTACCTAAAATAATTATCTTTGATATGGATAAATTTCTCACTTCAATGTTCTAGTAAACCTTGACTATTACATTTGGTATGCATCTAAATGTCAATTTAGCCTATCATCCAAGAATGGATGGCCAAATTGAAATATCGAATCAAGTTATTGAGTACATACTCAGAATGTATGTAATGGATCAAAACTATAATTGGGAAGATTATCTCTACTTAGTGTAATTTTATTATAATAATACCTATCACTAAATGATCAATATGGAAATCTTCAAATCATTGTATAGTAAAAATAATTTACTCCACTTGGTTGAGATAGATTAGAAAATATAGTGTTGGATGGTCTCAAATTATTACAATAATATGATAAGAAAATGTCTCTTATTAGACAAAGCTTGAAGCTACCTCTGATCGACACTAGAGTTATGTTGACTAGAAAATATCTCGAAGGCAATTTTTGGTCATGAATAAAAAATTTCTAAGAGTGAGACCTCAAAATATTTCCATAGAGTTTGGCAAGGCATCTAAACTAACTCCACACTTTGTCAAGCCATTGGGCATTATGGAAAAGATTAACCATGTTGACTATCATATAGGTATTACTCCTCTCTCTAAAATTTATGTTTTTTTTCATGTCATTTTATTAATAAACTATTTTCCTAATCCATCTCATATTTTTTATTTGAAAAATCTCCAATTTGTGTAAGAGGAAACAATCGAGTTGGAATCGATCCGATTTTAGGTCATCCTAGTGTCAAACTACAAAACTATGATATTCAAAAAGTATTGAACCAATGGGACCAGGTTATTGATAAAATTTACACTTTAGAAGATGTAAATATTTTTATTCAACACTTTCCTAACCTTTTTTATAGGCCCCAAGATGGCACCTCTTTTAGGAGGAGTGAATGTCACATTCCACCTTGCTAGAGCTTAATTACACTCATGAAGTATTTGATGATGGCATAATAATGTTATCAGTTGATAATTATATGATGATTTTATAATTTTTAATATTTTATTATTATTATCTCTTTGATATATGGATTTTTTTTTTCATTTTCATGATTGCAATTATAGTCAAGAGATAAGCTAGGCGTACGGATCAAAGAATTTGACAAACTAGCACTATAAAGGGTATGTAAGTATCAAAAGAGTAAATGCAATGATGAAATATTTTAAAATTCACCATTTTAATTTTTTATATTTTTTTTATCTATTTTACATGTAATTTTCATGAATCCTTTACTTTAGTGGTCATCATTGGCATCTAGCCAATTGTGCACATTGTTCATTCATTTTTGGTGAGTGTCTTTGCTATCTTTATTTTGACTTAGAATTAGTAAGGATATATTCATCACATTATATTGTAAATTTGATCATTTTTATATGTTTCACTAAGTGGACTCCAATGTGTTTAACTTTATGTTTCTTATTGACTTTATAAAAAAAATTGTCCCTATCTTTTAACCTTGTTTTTTTTACCTTGGTCTTGATTTTCTTTCAAGCCAATCCTTATTCACCTTGGTGATAACCTTGACTCAATTTTAAGTGAAGGTTACATGGTATGTGTATAATTTTTAATGATATATGGTTTTCACCTATGTTAGGTCAAGGTTAAATGTTTGATTTTGTAAAGACTATAAATAAGGTCAAGGCTTAATCATTTTTTTAGCATTTTGACCAAGATTAGGTAAATGAAAGATTTTATAGAATTTTTTTGGTTTTGGATTTTATTTTATTTTTTAGTTTGGTTGTTAATTTTGAATGGCTCTTAGCCTAACTATTGACCTTGGCATAGGAAACTCTTTATAACTAAGTTAAGTTACAACCAATAATCGAGTTATGTTTAGACACATTATTATTTTATGTTTCTATTTATTAAACATGGAAATGAAGTAATGAGGAGAAGAGAGTGGTGAGGGTTTGTAGGCATGAAAACTATAGAAAATGTAAATATGGTTGCTTATAGTTTATGAACTATTATTTTTATTTAATACCCATTATGTCTTGGGTCTTAATGAGGAGTTTGTGGGATTTGGGTAAGACCATATTTATTTTATTTAAATGTAACTCAAAAACACACCCAAAGGTGTGTGGATAAAGATCTCAAGAAGGTGAAAAATAATGAAGGAATTAAAAGAGTAATGAAATGAACCATGTTGGTCTAAAGGTACTACTTATTAAGTAAGTATGTTCTTATCCTTATATAATAATATACCTTTCAAGTAAAATTATTACATTTTATAAGAATTTTGCTTAAAATTAAATGAATAAATGATGAAGAAGAGGTTATACCATAAACCTCAAGGTTTTGACATAACTCCTTATTCATGATTTAAAGCCCCACTTTTGTTGATAAGTTACTATAATAAGTGATTTTTGTTTCATTTTTATATGACTGTGCAATGTGTTTTATAGTTTAGTTGTTGATTATTTTGAAAATCTCTTAGGGGAGTATATTTTTGTATGATGATTTATTTTTAAAAACTTAGTTATAAAATAAATAAATAATTGTATTATATAATCATGACACATTTATTGTTTGATAAATTGCTTATAGTTAGTAGTTTTTAGGGTTGAGTGTGTTTTGTATTCTTGCATATTTCTATGAATTTTACTTGTTCGATATTAAATCCTTGATTTTATGGTGGTAACTTAATAATATTTCATTCATTCTCTTTTATAACATTATATTTTTTATTTTTTGTCTATGGAATTCTTTCAACCTTTTATCTGATAGTTGGGATGGAATGGCTCATTGATGGTTGGACTCATCATTTCCATTATTTTTTTATCCATTAGTGATTGTTTGGAGAATATATATAATTTTATTGAAATTTTTTTAATATGGAGGTTTTTGTATTCACATGAATAACATACACTAAAATATACACTTGGCATCCCAAGTTCATGCCAAAATAGCCAACGTAATAGATGGATGATGGGTGGAACTATGGATTGGGATGATTGTTGAGTGGAATGGAATTTAGGATACTAGGAGGAAATATATGCTCATTATGGAACTAAAGTATCTCTATTACATCATGTTTCTTGTTAAGAGCATCTAGATGAGCAGAAACAAAACTCTAAGGTCCTTTTGTTCTAGTGATGATTACGAGGTAAAGCTCTTGATCAATATTAGGAATATCAAGGTGGGATTGGTTTAGTTTAATGACTCAAGGAATATGGCCAACTATATTAGGTTGGATATTCCTTATAAATTTCATAAACAAATATAAATTATATATGACAAGTATGAACTTGAGGATAATAAAGAGGATACATATGAGAATATAGCTTTGGATCATGTTGTATTGACACCCTCAGTTTTGGTGGACAATGATTGATGAATTGGTAATTTTCTCTTGTTCTTGTAGGGCATTGAGAGCATTTATAATGAAATAGGGGATAGGTATGGAATGTAAGACCCCAATTCCAATCTCGACATTGATATTTGATTGTATGTTGATAATAGGAGTTGGTTCTCTAAATCTAGGAAATAAACCTACTGTATGGAGGTATAGACTCTTTACTAGTGTCATATAAGAGGCTAAATATGGAAATAAAGATAATTTTATGGAGGTGGTATGTGGTTGGACTTGTTTTTCTATTAGAATCAAGGTCTTGAGGATGTTATATATTGTTGGTACAAGGTTTTGGTTATTGATTTATTTTTTGGTTTTATGAAATGTTTTCACTAAAATTTAAAGTTAATTACTTGTTGAAAGTAAATGAATAAAATTTAATAAATGAATAGATACAAATAAATGAAATAATGCTTCTTTTTATTATTTTTTAATTCATGTAATACTATAAAACCAAATCAATCCAAATGTTCATTTCTATATTTTCTGAGTGTAAACTAAAAAAATTATTTGTGTGTGTTTTCAGATTGAAAAACAAATGAATATAGTATGAAAATTAAGCTTTATTAACATGAAAGAAACACAAAATTATATTTTTATCTTAAAGATAAATACCACTAAACACCCAATAACTCTTTTATATATGCAAACTTAAACATGTTTTTAATGTTTCTATATTAATGCACACTGATTCTTGATGATTTATTTTAAATATAAGTGAACACTTGAATGATGTTTTGTTTTTTTTTTTAATTTGAAATCTAAAAACATAATTTTTAACCTACTTAAACAAATAAAATCAAAATAAATACAACACCTTGTGATTTTTGAGGTTTGATTAGGGTTTTGCTCTTTTCTAGTATATGAGTTTGGTGTAAATAAGAACTTGTTTTCAAACTTAAATTTGGCAATGATTACATCTAAAATTATTTTCCTTAATTTTCCAATATTTAACTATGGTTTGAAATCAAATCTAAATGATCTAAAAGAATTTAATGTATGGTTTTAAATAAATAAATAAACTAATATTTTTTTGCAAAGATGGGAGAGAAGAATTATTTTTACTATCAAAATTACATTTTTAAAAATAGAGATTTAAACTAATGCAAGAAAGGAAACTAATCTAATATAATCTACTGAACAAATAAAAAATCTAAACTAAAAACTCCCAACATAGTCATGATCTAGATTAGCTAAAAGCAAGAAAATTATGTGTTGTGTGGCCCTCAGCATAATAGGTCCTTTACTCAAAAAAAAATTTATTGTAGTTACTCTCTAACTATGAGGATGATCAAATTATAGTAACCAAATGGATAATAAGAGAAATAAAGAGATAATTTAAAAAAATTAATAGTTGACTATGGTTGGTTTAAGATACCACTTTTAAATATCTAGTTACAAATTAATAACTTTTCTTACTTTCAATTGTGTATTTTAACATGAAAATGATCAAATAAAAGATCCAAATCAATGGTAAGTAGGATTTGGATGTAGAAATATTAAAAAATATTAGATCTAATGAAAAAATTTATATCTAAAACTCATTTTGAAATTAAATACTTGTATAAAAGGAAAGGATGATGCAAGGGGGAGTTTAACTGAGTTGAAATGGGAGTAGAACTTAGGGAAGACTCAAATTGATTAAAAATATAAGAAGTGATTTGAGATATCATGGAGGTGAACTCAACGTGATATGAATAAAAAAATGCAACAAAAATCATGTAAAATGTGTAAAATATTGAGTTACAAGAGCTAAAATTAGAATATGGATAAGAGGTGATAGAACCAACCCTATTTTTTGGGGTGGTTACACAACCATTGGTCCTGGTGATAGAATCAAAACTCCTTATAATGGAACCACCACATGGAATAATGAAACCACCTTTTTTTATGGATACATCATGGTAATTTTTTAAACTATCATGATGATTTCATCACCTTAAGAATGGTTCTATAATGGACCATGTTGATATCATAATGGACCATGATGATTTCATTAATGGGAGGGGCAAATTCATCTCCCTTATAAGGTTTTTAAAATAGGATCAAATTAACGACAAAAGCCACGAAAAATGGGGTTTGAGAGGTCTAAGAGAGATATAAGGAAAAGTACTAGGGTGTGAGAGAGAATCTAATATGAGCACAAATTATGAAATTATTACATCATCATTAAACATTGAACCAAAAATGCCGAATTATGTAAATTTTGGGTGCATACATATTTCCCCCTTAGGAGGATTCTTTATCATGTATTCATGAGGATGTAGTCACAATTAGTGGCATGTTAAATGTAAATATGGGGTTACAAATACATACCTTAATTTCTTTGATGACATAATGAAGCCAATTGAGACTCCATGCAACCTATAGATAAAAGATAGGAATCAACTATAATTTCAATGAAAGAGCAAAAAATATACTATGTAATCAAATCATGGACAAGAGTACTTATCATTTTTGTGGGGAATATAATATTACTTGAATCATCATGTTAGGGGATATAATTTGGTGCCAAGTCATCACATACTTCTAAAACTAAAAAAATTGTTATAGAAGATAGAAGGCCATTAAATCATTAGTTTTTAAAACATAAGTCAAAATCTAGAAATAGTATGACTTGTAATTATGAAAATAAGTATTAATGAGATAATATTTCAAAATAAAAAGGTTTTCAAACCAAAATGAATAGTTTGGGGGCCTATATATTCAGAAACTTACCAAAAATAGATTCATTTATGAAAATTGACTTGTGTAATTTTGAGCTCTGGATTACCTATAAAGGTGTTGAGTGAGAGAGTAGTAAAAAGAAAAATCATGAGATTAGGATGTAAAATATACCGATGTTAGGTAGATTAGTGAATGGATATGTAGGTTTTCATTCACTTTTCTTCTTTTTCTCCAATTTTGAAATTTTACTTAAAACACATTCAAATTCCAATAGTTTTGTAAATTTCTAGTGGAAAATTATTTTTGTGGAGTTAGTCTATGATTCTAGTAAAAATTTGTGTTTTAGAAGAGATTTTAAGGGTTTTAGGAGGAATTTGAGAGGATGTGGTCAGTGGATAGAACTGTTACATTTGGGATGAAACCACCAGTTCTTATAGAATGGCAGTTATGTAACCATCATGATAGTTTTGAGGGTTAGTAGTTACACAACCACCATTGTATAATAATTATGTAACGATCCATGGTGGTTACATAACCACCTAGTGTGGTTACATAACCATCCATTATGGTTACAAAACCACCCTAAGGTAGTTTCATAACAATCTCTTAAAAATAGGGGTGATTTTATTCCTTCAGACTGAGGGGGAAATTGGGATTATTTGAATGGCAAAGATAGGAAATAGGTTGACTTGGGATATTTTCATACTACAAAGGACCTACATCTATTGGATCAGAGCTTGAGAGTAGGATTAGTTCCTCTATGTTATGTATTTATTGATAATAGATGAGTTAAATATTATATATTGAGCTAGCATACTTCAATTGGCATAGGTGGGGATTGTCCTAACCTTGAGTAGGTTTTTGTGTGACTTTATCACCTACTGGGACCCTACCCAAAACACTTTAATTTTCCCCCAATTCCTAGGAGAGTGTAACATCACTTTGGTCAATGTGTAAAATATCATGGGTCTACCAATAATAGATTAGGTGGTGACCCTTTGGGAGGCCATGATTGAGGTTGAGGTAGTAAGCTTAGATAGTCATTTTAGAGACATGGACAAACTTGGCATGGGTGTGAAGTGTGAAGTCATAAAATCTAACAATAGTGTGACTTGTAATCATGAAAATAAGTATTAATGAGATAATATTCTAAAATTAAAAAGTTTTCAAACCAAAATAACTAGTTTAGGGGCTTATATATTCAAAAACTTATCAAAAATACATTCATCTATGTAAATTAACTTGTGAAATTTTTAGATCTATATTACCTGTGATGATTTTGAGCTTCCATAATGTAAAATGTCATATCATTCCATTTTTCACATTATCTTATTATCCCAAGGAAAACATTTTCAAAATCAGTAGTACATTGGTTCTTATCTTAGTTATTATGAGCATAGTACACCTATTTTCCCTATATTTTCTTTAAAAACTTAGAAAATACAAGCCTATAGCCTAGCATAGAATATTTTCCATGATATAGTCTCCTCTTATGATACCTTATAAATTATAAAATTAGCATGCTAAAAATAGGTAATTTTACCCACCTATCTTGGTCTTCAGTTATGAGCCCTTGCATCTTACTAGTTGCACAGGTCCAAGATTTGGGGGTAAAGGCTTAGTAAATAAAAAGACACCCTTATCAAAAGGTCATGCAACATTAAATATAAATTGAGCATCTCTCACCCATGTTAACCTTTAGTGTTGATATTTTACATCTTACTAATTTTACAATTTACTCTGTGGCTAGTCCCTAATCATTCAATGGATTAAAGAGAGGAGAGATCAATTTTCTTAGAGGGAAGAGATATTGGCTCATTTTTACAAGGGTTTATACCATGTGGCTAGATTGGTATTTCTCTTGTTTAGTCACCCATCTTCCTCATGAGATAGGTATATGAGAGTATGATCCCCTACTAGAGGGAAGTAGTTATCAAGGATGTAAGGGCCATCAGGGCTTTGATATGGATAGATGTAGCATATTTTTTATATTTGACTTGGGTAGTTAGGGATTTAATAGTAACCAATTTTATATCCATGCCCTAATAAGGAATGATTAGATAGTGGGATGAGGAGAATGCATATCTCATGGTAGTTGTAAGGGATACCTAGGTATAGTATAAACTATTAAAAGTTGAGTTACACCCATTAGATAAGGTGCCTCAATAGTTTGGCATGCCATATACAAGAAATATTCACATACCAACTCTTATATACAAAGGTAGTAAAAGCCATAGGTAGGGAGAGTGGGTTGGTTAGAATGGCAATATCTCATATGAGGATTGCCTATTCATTAGGTGGTTTAGCTAAGAGTTTCATATGGGGTTCAAGCCCTAATAAAATAACAACATGCATCTCTACCACTACCACCAAAATAGGACCCCAATGAGCAAGATCTAGTGTAGTAGTAGTAGACTAGTGTAGATCGAAAGGGACCATAATATATCAACATAGATGAATACCCTAATGTGTATGAGGAGGATACTCACTATGACTCTTATCTATATTGGCATAAGGATAACCCAAGAAAATTTTTAATTTATGAATTTTAGCTTATTACTCAATATTTTTATTTTAGGTTTAATTACTTAGATAATTTACTATTTCAATTTTTTTATGACTAGATATAATGTTGATTCGTATACCTTTTGATATAATATACCTTTGCCATATGGAGGATCATGATCAAGGAAACCCTGATCAATATTTTTTGTTCAAGCACATATATGACTAGAACTGAGCTACTAATGGATATTGTAATTATTATTAGGATAGGTCGACACATCAATGTCTTTATTTTATCTTACCATGTGTCTATGATGTTTAATAGGTTGATAGTGAGAACATAACTCATGAGATGAGATCTAAGATATCAAAGGCCTTAGTGTACATGATGGTATTTGGTGGAGGTTGGGATTATTTTAGTTGATGGACAGGAGGCATGCCCTCACAGGGAGGAACCAATGGGAGGAGAGACATGAGCCCTTGATATGGAAAGACATTTTATTATAGTGGTGCTATAAATATATGTCATAGGATACACATCCCTATTGAGCATATTCATTGATGCTAGGTTGTCATTGATGTCAAAGAGAGCATGAGATCATAGTGCATTAATGACAAAGTGATCAAATTTATGTTTGGGAGAGTGTTTTCTTAGCTAACAATTAATGGATTATATTGATAGTATGGACATGTTTCAGAGACTCTATGGGGTGTTATGAGTTATTTAAGTACTTATGTAGGTGAATGGAATTCATTAGAGTAGTTGTATGAATGTTTATGATCAAGTAGTAATATTGATAGATAAGGTTGAGTAAGTAGTTTGATGACATCATATTTCACACATGTAAAGCTTCTAGGATTAGTTTGATACATAGATGGATTCCTCTATGAAATTTGATCATGTTGTTTATATTTCAAGTCTAAACATGGAGCAAAGCAAGAGTTATAACATTAAAAATTTGGCCTCTTAGATAGAAGTTCACTGAGTTTCTATACTTAACCAAATTTGTAAAGGGAGATCTAACATCTCGTAGGTGTTCATACAAATAGAGATCGATGGTGTGGTCCAGGTCAAATACTCAAGAGAGATCTAATGGTGAGAATTCAAAATATAAATGGTGTGAAATTAATCTAATCACATAAGGATCTAATGGCAAGTTTTATACTTTTCAAACATCTAATGATGAGTGTTCAATCTACCAGGTGGAGATCTAATAGTGAGTGGGTGTTCATACAAATGTAGATCTATAAAGTGTATTAATCTATCAGATAAAGATCTAATGGTGAGTGTGTGATCATGAAGATAGTAATCCAATGGTGTATATTAAGTCAACATATCAAAGGATGCTCAGAAGGCATACAGAGATGCCAAGTCATATAAGTTCATTGAAGTCAAATAATCAATGTGCTTAGAAGGCACACAAGAGTGCTAAGTGTCATAATCTTAGGAGTTAGGATCTAAGATAAATTATGAGCATTGTAGGACAAAGACTAGGATACTTTTGAGGAGATGATGGTGTGTATTTTTTCAAAGTTACCAGGAATCATGAGATGAGGTCAACGTGTTTGATGTTTGATAGTGACCATTGGCATTCAAATTAATGAAGGAAAACTAATATACATTATTTGAGCTATAACTTTTGATATATGCATAATTTGATAATGGTGTAAAAACAAATTTTGAATAGGACTCCAAGTAACATCCATAAAAATTGATCATAAGGTTTGAATATTTGTATAGTTGCATATATTAATCTTCAAATTTGAATGTATGTTTGATGTTCATCTGTTAAGAACCCAATAAGGATGTTTGAGTTCATTTTTATGGTATTTTGATTTTTCATAATGAATTAGCTATTGGAGAGTGTTGTAGACTCTATGAGGATGATTTTTTGGGATTTTAGAGGCTTCATCAGTTAATATTTATTATGAAAAAATGCTTATAAGTTATCTATTTATTCATTCATGGTGTTCCTACGTACAAGGTCAATGTTTGAGTAGTTTGTGCATATGTAGAGTGTGTAGTGATGACTATAATAATTTGAGGATGTCTAAGAGGTTATTTAGAGTGGACCTATACATTTTAAAGTCATCTTTTGTTGTTAATTTTCTTGATGAAGTGCTAAAGGAGTGAATAGATCTCTATGAGACCTATAAGGGCTATTAAGGCCTAATTTAAAGGTGTTTTTGCTTAAGGGTGACCCATAGATGATATAGACAAACTATGAGAGTGGTATTAAGCTATGTCCTAATATGATATAATACTTAAGTGTTAATTCATGTCTAATTTCTAACCAAGATGGTGATAATCATGAAGGATCTATAAATAGTGAAATCAACATGATGGTTTCTAGGCTTGTATGAGGCATGTGTGAGTGTTGTTGAGTGAAGTAAAGAAGAGAGTGAGTGTAACCATAGGATGGGTTATATAATATAATAGGTTTAGTATTGTGTGTATGACTTATAGGTTATAATTCTAATTTTAGAATAGTACTCTTGCAGGTTAAGGATGAGTGAAGAGATCTAGGTTGATCCAAAAGGATGTTTTTGATGCTTTGAGTATGAGAAAAGGATAGGTGATGTTTGTGTGATCTTAGAGGATGAATTAAGAGGTAGATTAAAGTGTTTTCTATGTGTATAACACCATGTTAATGTTTTTTATGTTTTGCTAGAGCTATTATAGGTGTGTTGGTTGTCTTTGAGCAAGATAATAGTAGAGTGATCTAAAAGGTAGTTTTTGATACATTAAGAGAATGTGAAGGCTAGAGAGAGTGTTTAGAGTTTAAGAGATATAATATACATTTTATCTCCATTATATTGGTAGGAAATCAATGATCAAGTGGTGTTCTCATATCATAAGTGTTGGGAGGGTGATCAACATCTAGGTCAGAAGGACTTGACCATCCTTAGGGGTAGGTGCTCCTTATGGAATGGGTATCCCACTAAAGTCTCATGTTTTTAATACCTTATAGGACAATTAATCCATGTTTTTATAGGCTAGAGAGTGGGTTTTATTCCCTAAGAGGGTTTCCCACATAGATCTTGTGTTGTGTGTGTGATCTTAAATTATATGTTATTTATTATTCTGAGTGACTTGTATATTCTATGAATGTTTATGGTAATTGATTAAGAGTTTGAAAGGATTGGAATTAAATTTTTAATATCTTGGATTACTTATTCACCCCCTTCCTCTTAGTGATTGTACCTCTAATAAATGGAATCAAAGTAGGTCCTTTGGTAAAGGCTTGATAGCTTAAAGGAGATCTAAGGTATAATATGGCTAGCCATCAAATGCAAGAAGGTTTTTCCACTAAGAAATCACCAATACTCAATGGATCTAATTATGATTTTTAGAGTGTAGGTATGATGACCTACATCATATCCTTAAGGTTTAACACTTGGAAATCTATCTTGGATGGTTATTTTAAACTAACTACTCCTCCATCTAGTACTACAAATAAGAAGTTGTTTGAGAAAAATTATAAGGTAATTAATACCATCACTTGTGGTCTTACAGAGACTGAGTTCACCAAGGTAAGCCATTGTAAATCTATGAAAGAGATATGGGACAAATTATAGATCATTTATGAAGGATATTCAAAGGTTAATTTGGCCAAATCATAGACTCACCAAAGATAATTTGAGAGTCTCAAGATGAAGGAAGAAGATTCTATGGCATCCTTTTTGAAGAGAGTTGATGAGATTGTGAACATTATTAGAGGTCTTGGAGAGAATCTTGAAGAAGATACTATAGTATAAAAGGTATTAAGGTCTGTATCCCTCAATTTTGATTCAAAATTGTATGTTGTAGAATAAATTCATGATCTTACTTAGTTAAAGATGGATGAATTACATGGTATTCTTACTACATAGGAAATGAGAGTCAATGAAGACAAACCATCAAAGAAGGAAGCAATACTCAAGACAAAAATGAAACCAAAAAGGAAGATATCTCAAGGTAAGGAATTCATTTGTGATGATATATCTAATGATTAACTAATATATTTATTTACAAGTAAATTAAAAATAGGCTCAAGGAAGTATAAGGGTAAACTACCCTTCAAATGTTTCAATTATGGAGTATGACACTTTGATAATAAGTGTTCTCATAAGCATAAGAAGAATGATGATGAAGAGCATGGTCAAGGTCATGATGATGGCAAGACATCATTTAGGTTTGATAAAAGCAAGAAAGGATTTAGAAGGTTTGACAACAAGAAGATTCTCTACACCAAAGAAGAATGTAGTGCATCAGATGAGAGTGAAGGCAGTAACTCTAAGTATGATCAAGAAGATGATGGCCCTGTTGAAGATGAATCAATTTTCATGGATGAGGAAAGTAGTTGTTCATATCAATAATATTATTCTTGAAGTGATAAAGATAATTAATAAAATAAGGAGGACTATGAGATTGAGTTGATGAATGCCTATGAAGATCTAAAGATTGAGAAAGAGAAAACCAAAAAGTTGAAGTCTCAAATGAAGTACTATGAGGAGCAATTTAATATGTATAAATAAAGAATGAATAAATACACTAAAGAGCATGAATATATAGTCACACATCTTATTTGTCATTTATAAATCATGTATACAAGCCTGAAAACTAAAGAAGGTGAGTGTTCAAGATATGTAATTGAAATTGAGTCATTAAAAGTTGAGTTAGAGAAGACATCTAGTAAGGTGAAGTCATTTTTGAGATTTCAAAAGAGCTCAAGTGATCTAGATAGCATTATGAATATTCAAAATCATATTAGTGATATAATTGATCTTAGATACAAATAAGAACAAAATAATGTTACTCAAGATAAGGTGAAGACTAATATAAACAAAGGACAATAAGACCTTGAAGGTCAACAATCAGTTAAGAAATAAAGATGTTGGTAGAATGAAGACAAATCAAATTAGAAAACCAAATGCCATGAGGTATGACAAATTCAATGGTTATTGTTACACTTTTAATAAATTTGGTAATAGGCCAAGATAGTGTAGAAGACCTACTAAGAATGAGTAGAATCATTAGTCAAGTGGTGTGAGCAAGGTTGAGTGCTTCAACTATCATGATGCGGTACACTTTGTAAAAAATTGTCCATCTAAAGTAAGGTAAGTTAGGTTTCCTTTAAGAAGTATTTTTTGCTACAACTTTGAGAAGATTGGTCACATTTATAGGTTCTACAAGCAAAGGTTATTAAGTCAAAATAAGTTCAATCAGTCTCCTCGAGTGTAAGGAAGAAAGAAAGTTAACTCATGGAAACCAAAGGTGGTAAGTATGAGTCATGATGAGACTTTAAGTCTAAGTAATTTGTTTTATATGGTGGATAATGTTGTATAAGTTTAATATTTATAAGGGCTCTTATTGTCTTCTCACGTTGTGAATAAAGAGACCATGCTCAAAGAGAAGACCAAGATGCTAGTTGAGGCTAATTCTAAGGTGTGTATGGATATAAGTGAACATCCCACTAATGTTAGTCAATTTTAATTCAAATAACATAAATTTTAAATAACTAATGATGAGGTTCTAAACTTCAAGGAATATTATACAATTAAAAAGCTATGTCATGAATTTATGTTGTCTCCATGTGTTATCAATTAAATCTCATAAGAGAAGGAGAATGTTTTAGTGTATGAATAAGTTATTTCTCTTAAGCCTAATAAGAATAATAAGAACAATTTGTAATATAGATATAAGAGGATCGAGGAAGTAATAGAGGATATGTGGGAAACTCCTAGTTTCACATTGTTCAAAGGAACCATGTGAAGTAGCTTGTCTTTTTGTATGCTTCTTAGGAGACATCTTTCTTGTGAAGTAAGTATGTATGTCCAAGGTGTATTTAGGGTTTTTGGTTCTAAATGAACGGTATGGATATTTCCAAGTGTGGAAGTAAGTGTGTTTTCTCTAAATCAAAATCCCAATCAATACAGAGGTATGTGTATTTCTTGATTGGTCTTTTATACCAATGTTATTTTGGTATATAATTGATTATCCTATGTTACCAAGACTTGTGTTGATCATTATAAGGTCATTGGTAAAGTGGGAGTAAAAATTTCATGATATTTTTCTAGAGGTTTGTGAAGGAGCTATAGTGCAAAGGCAGAGTTGGTAGCCATGGAAGTGGATTGAGAAAGAAAGTATGAAGGTGTGTTGTTTTATCATGGTTTATGATGGTATGAAGGAACTCAAGGAGTGACTAAGCTAAGATGACTTATGGGAGTCCTTCTTAGTTTTCTCAAGGTGATTTCAATAATTTTTTTGATTCTTGTGTGTTTTATCTTCATAAAGTAGATTATGATCAAAGAAGAAGTGTTGTCATGGAGTATGGTTGAGAAGTTCAAGGTAAAAAGTGGTATGCATAGATTTAGGGAGAGCTAGCTCAGATAGCTTAAGTGGCTTGAGGAGATATGCATGAATGTGAGGAGAATGTGTGATATGCTTTACTCATGTTTAAAATGAGGTGATATTTTCTATATATGAGTATTAAATAAAGTTTATATGATGACTTGATCAAACCTAGTCATTGCGAAAATGTGTTGAATTTTCATGCATGAAAAAAGGGAGATTTTGAGTTTTGTAGGTAAACAAGTCCAAGGATCAGTATTAGCCCAAGTTTAGATTGGTTTATGTCAAAGAATAGATAACATGAGATGGATCTTGATGTTAAGGGGAGCTTTCTAAGCTCCATAATTAGTTTTTCAAGTCTAAAGATCAGAGAAATTCAAGTTTAGATTTGTGCATGTCAAAGGGGGAGCAATTGATTCATTTTCTTAAAAGTATGTAATTATCAAGAGCATTTTAAATAATATTTGAATGCATATATGATGTTAAAAAATGATTATTGGCATATTGAGGAAGATACCCTTTATCATTAATGTCAAAGGGGGAGAAATATTAGAATGAAGAAGTTTAAATGAGTAAAAAGTCATTTTAAAGGTGTTTTTCCATCAATGACAAAGGTGGCTATTCTTGAGCATGGTCATTGATGCTAGGTTGTCATTGATGTCAAAGAGAGCATGAGATCATAGTCCATTAATGACAAAATTATCATATTGATGTTTTGGAGAGTGTTTTCTTAGTTAAGCAATTAATGGTTTATATTGATGGTATGCACATGTTTCAAAGACCCTATGGGGTGTTATGAGTGATTTAAGTGCTTATGGAAGTGAATGAAATTCATCAAAGTAATCATATAAATGTCTATACTCAAGTAGTCATCTTGATATTTAAGGTTGAGTAAGTAGTTATATGACATCATATCTCACGTGTGTGAAGGTTTCAAGAGTAGTTTGATACATAGATGGATTCCCCTATGAAATTTTATCATGTAATTCAAATTTTAGGTTTGGAAATGGAGCGTAGCAAGAGTTATAATAGTGAAAATTTGGCCTCTCAAACATAATGTCACTAAGTTTCTATACTTAGCAAAATTTACAAAGTGAGATCTAATGACTCACAGGTATTCATACAGATGGAGATCGATGTTGTAGTTTAGGTAAAATAGTCAAGATAGATCTAATGGTGAGTATTCAAAAGATCAATGGAAAAAAATTAATATGATCATATAAGGATATAATGGAAAGCACTATACTTGTTAGACATCTAACAGTGAGTGTTCAAATTACCAAATGAAGATCTAATGATGAGTGAGTATTCATATAGATATAGATCTAAAGAGCATATTAATTTATCAAATGAATAACAAATGGTGAGAATGTGATCATGTAGATAGTAATATAATGGTTCATACTAAGTCAACATGTTAAAGGATGCTCAAAAGGCATGTACAATTTCCAAATGGTAGAATTTCATTGAAGTCAAATAGTCAATGTGCTCAGAAGGCACACAAGAATGCCAAGTGTCTTAATCTTTGGAGTTAAGATCTAAAATAAATGATGATCCTTACAGGGTAAAGACCAATCTACTTCTAAGGAGACAGATGGTGTGTATTTTTTCAAATTTTTTAGGAAGCATGAGATGAGTTCAAAGTGTTTGATGTTTAACAGTGACTGTTGGCATTCAAATTAATGAAGGAAAACCAATCTACATTATTTGAGCTATAAATTTTTAGATATACAAAATTTGATAATGGTGTGAAAATCAAAATTGAAGAGGACTCCAAGGTGAATCTAAATTTTTTTATCAAAATGTTTGAATATCTATAAAATTTTAGATATTGATCTTCAAAGTTGATTGTATGTTTGGTGTTTATCTGTTAAGAACCTAAGAATGATGTTTGAGTTTATTTTTATGGCATCTAGATGTTTCATGATAAATTAGCTATCAGAGAGTGTTTTATACTCCATGAGGATGATCTATGTGTATTTTGGAGGCTTGATCAATTCATATTTAGTATGAAAAAATGCTTATAACTTGTCTATTTATTAGTTCATGGTGTTCCTATATACAAGGTCAATATTTGAGTAGTATATGCATATGTAGAGTGTGTAGTGATGAATGTAATCATTTGAGGATGTATAAGAAGTTATGTATTGTGGACCTATATGTTTTTAAGTGGTTTTATGTTCCTAATTTTCTTCATGAAGTGATAAAGGAGTGAATATTTCTCCATGAGACCTATAAGGGCTATTAAGGCCTAATTGAAAGGCGTTGTTGCTTAAGGGTAACCCATGGATGCTATGACCAACCTATGAGAGTGGTATTGAGCTATGTATTAATATGATATAAGACTTAAGAGTTAATTCATGTATAATGGCCAACCAAGATGGTGATAATCATGAAGGCTCTATAAATAGTGAAATCAAGATGATGGTTTATAGGCTTGTATGAGGCATGTGTGAGTGTTGTGGAGAGAAGGAATGAAGAGAGGGAGTGTGCCCAGAGGATGTGTTATATAATAGATTAGGTTTAGGATTGTGTTTATGAACTATAGGTCATAATTCTAATTTTATAATAATTCTCTTGTAGGTTAAGGATGAGTGAAGAGGTCTAGGTTGATCCAAAAGGATGTTTTAGATGTTTTGAGTATGAGTTAAGGATAGGCGATGTTTGTGTGAGATTAAAGGATGAACTAAGAGAAATATTAGAGTGTGGTATGTGTGTATTACCCCATGGTGATATTGATCATGTAGTGATAGAGATGTTATAGGTTTGTTGGCTGTGTTTATTCAAGAAAAGAGTAGAGTGATCCAAAAGGTGGTTTTGGATGCATTGAGAGAATGTGATCGCTAGAGAGAGTGTGTAGAGTTGAAGAGATATGATACACATTATATATCTATAAAATTGGTAGGAAATCAATGATCAGGAGGTGTTTTCATATCATAGGTTTGGGAAGGTGCTCAACATCTAGGTTAGAAGGACTTGACCATCCTTAGGGGTGGTGATCCTTGTGGAATGGGTGTTTTACTAAAGTATCATGTTTGTAATACATTATAGTACAAGTAGTCAATGTATTTATAGTATTAAGAGTGAGTTTTATTCCCCAAGAGGGTTTCCCACATAGATCTTATGTTGTCTGTGTGATCTTGCATTATCTATTATTCATTATTATGAATGACTTGTATATTCTATGAATGCTTATGGTAATTGATTAAGAGTTTGAAAGGATTAGAATTAAAGTTGGAATATCTTGCATCACTGATTCACCCCCTCCCCTCAGTGATTATACCTATATAAATCCCCTATCATTATTATACATTAGGACCCTCATAGAGGAGGTTGTTGTTTTGAGCTATCAAACATATTGTATAGTTTTATTTTTGAATTTTTATATTTTGTGACCATTGGCCCTCTACAAAGGTGATTTTATTGGATACTTATGTTGTTCAAACTTGACAATTGTAATGTTATATAGAGAGACATTTTGGTTTTCCTCTTAATGTCTTGTCATTATGTTTCATAGGATTTAGTTTTCGTGTTTTATTCTCAATTTGTGCACTTTATATGACTAAGCATGTGATGATACACCATATATCTTTTTTTTTAATAAAATGTTATGAGTTATGATTATGTCAAAAAAAAATATGAAAATGATGTAATATGATGGATATAGATGAAATTATGCATGTATTAACATCTATTTTTACAAGTGATGACCTTATTATTTTTCTACACGTAACATACAATTTATAAATTACAATAGGGAAATGAAGAGGGAAATAAGATAGATGTGATATGATAAAATTGATAGGACCGAAACACCCTAAAGCTCTGACACAACTTGTCAGATTTAAGAGAACACATGATTACCATTGTATAAGCAATTAAACATATGAAATAACCAGAAGAACAAATAACTATCATTGAGATAACACACAGAACATGAGAGGCAATATACAATTATATTCAACTCATTACAAAGGAAATTACAATAAAGAGATCACACTCTTCTTCCACCTCTGTGAGGCTTCCTCCTCAAGGGCTCCAAGTAATCTTCCCACCTGAGTAATCTTCTCTCATAGGTTACAACACACAGCTAACACACGCTGTTGTTCACCTCATTGCACATCCAGTACAACCGAGTACACAACTGTACTCCAAGTAGATCTCTCCATGATCCTACTGATGTATTACTGTCACCTTGGACCCTGGCCAACCACTGATCTCTGTCTGACCCTCACATACACACATCCTGCATATCAAACCTGATCTTACTTAAACACACATGGGGAATCCTACTTGATTCCACCATGGGAAGAACTCTCCAAGCTTCACATAGCTCTTGTCCAAATTCTCCACTTAACAATACAGCCCATGAGTCTATTATATAGATCTCATGCATACACAAATTAGACTTGCCGCTCAAGGCTTCAAACAAGCCCTTAACATGCAAACTCCGTGTTCACTTAACTGACTATTCATCAACAGCTGTTTAGACCACCACAGGTGATCGACGTCAGTCCCTACCTTCTTGGAGGTGACCGATGCCGGCCGATCTTCTGCCGATGTCGGTTTCCCTTCTGCGTCCCCTGACCATCGTCGGTGTGGCTTGCTAACGCCAGTGACTGCATATGCTGGAAACCCTCCTGTTTGCCTTAAGGTGTAGCTTTTAGGTCCACACCCTAACAATCTCCCACTTGGAGATAAAGAGCTGCACCTATACCCAAAACCAGTACTCTGTCTAATTTGCATCCTGGCTTGTATTCCTCTTCAAGCTCCCACCTAAAGACAACCCACCACACTCCTTGTGGTGTTAAACCTATGCCTGATTCTCATCGTACCATCTTCTGCCTTGCTATACTCCCACTCAAATAGCAACCCCTATGAGTACCCTGTAATCAACAAACACTTAACAAATCTAGGACATCTGTTAGTCAAACTCACTCTGAGGACATCCAACCTCGCTCTGATACCAATTGATAGGACCAAAACACCCCAAAGCTCTGACACAATTTGTCAGATTTAAGAGAACACATGATTACCATTGTATAAGCAATTAAACATGCGGAATAACCAAAAGAACAAATAACTATCAATGAGATAACACACAGAACATGAGAGGCAATATACAATTATATTCAACTCATTACAAAGGAAATTACAATAAAGAGATCACACTCTTCTTCCACCTCTGTGAGGCTTCCTCCTCAAGGGCTCCAAGTAATCTTCCCACCTGAGTAATCTTCTCTCATAGGTCACAACACACAGCTAACACACGCTGTTGTTCACCTCATTGCACATCTAGTACAACCGAGTACACAACCGTACTCCAAGTAGATCTCTCCATGATTTTGCTGATGTATTGTTGTCACCTTGGACCCTGGCCAACCACCGATCTCTGTTTGACCCTCGCATACACACATCCTGCATATCAAACCTGATCTTACTTAAACACACATGGGGAATCCTACTTGATTCCACCATGGGAAGAATTCTCCAAGCTTCACATAGCTCTTCTCCAAATTCTCCACTTAACAATACAGCCCATGAGTCTATTATATAGATCTCATTCATACACAAATTAGACTTGCTGCTCAAGGCTTCGAATAAGCCCTTAACATGCAAACTCTATGTTCACTTAACTGACTATTCGTCAACAGTAGTTTAGACTGCCACAGGTGACCGACATCAGTCCCTACCTTCTTGGAGGTGACCGACACCGGCCGATCTTCTACCGATGTCGGTTTCCCTTCTGCATCCCCTGACCGTCGTCGGTGTGGCCTGTCGACACCGGTGACTGCATACGCTGGAAACCCTCCTGTTTGCCTTAAGGTGTAGCTTTTAGCTCCACACCCTAACAAAAATATGAGAATAGTGAATCAATTTTTTTTAATAAAATGGAATATAACCTAATCTTTCTAAAGTTACAAAATACTACTTTTTTTGGCTTTATCATGAGATAACTAGTCTTGATAAAATATGTTAATGGGATAAATTTAATTTTTTCAGCATAAATATGTAGGCAGGATTTTTGAATATTTTTTCTTTGGACACCTATTGATTTGTTATGTATTTTTTCATTTGGATTTTATTTTTCTTTATGAACCCCTACACTTAGCTTCATGTGATTAGGAAGACACATGGGATCATCACCAAAGGCTAGATGTAGGTGATTAAGGGCACCTATCCCTAATGCTAACTCCACATAACTAGTAAGATGTGAAAGATCAACACTTAAGGTTGACATGGTTGAGATATGTTCTATTTAGTTTTGATGTTGAATGATATTTTGATAATAGTGTCTTTTTATTTACTAGGCCTTTACCTCCAAACCTTGGCCCTGTGTAACTATTAAGATGCAAGAGCTCATCACTGAAGACCAAGATAGGTGGGTAAAGTTACCTATTTTTTGCATGCTAATTTTGTAATTTAGAAGGCATCATAAGAGGATATTTTATCATCAAAAATCCTCTAGACTAGGATATAGGCTAATATTTTCTAAGGTTTATAAGAAAATATAGGGAAAATAGGTGTACTTTTCTCATAATAATTAAGGCAAGAACCAATGTAATGTTGATTTTGAAAATGTTTTCTTTGAGATAATAAGATAATGTGAAAAATGGAATGATATGACATTTTAAATTATGTAAGCTTAATGATATGCAAACTAACAACCAAATAATCACCAATCACTACATCTGATATACAACTCAACACATAAATTATGAAAAATGTAATGTAATGAGGTAAATGTGACATGTAAGAACTAAATATATTAATTCTTAACATTTAAAGAGTTAAAATATTCACTAAACTCCTTGTCTTGCTTTCATAACTGATAAGCTTCATTATTGAAGTATTTAGTCAATAGGTAAGGGCCTAACTAGTTAGGTCTGAACTTCCAACCTTATCCTTTATTTTTATCAATGTAGATGTAAATCTTAAGGATAAGATCTCCTACATGTATCAAGTGATCATGGACATTTTTGTTATATTATCTACCCATGTGATCTAAATTATTGACATGGTTTTATACAACAAATCATCATTCATCTAACACTTCAAGTTTAGCTAATCATGTGTTTTTATAATCCTCATAGTCAAGGAAACCCTAGAGAGAGACATGAAGGATAGGTATCTCAACCTCAATAATTATTATATCTTATGATCTAAACAGAAGGGAATATAGAGTTACCCCTGTGGGAACTTTAATGTTTATTCTATAAGCCCAGAGTGTTAGATAAATGTACGAATGCCAAACTCATTTAAAATATTTAAATATCTTGACCAAGATCAACTTTAAGATTTTATTTGTGGCTTTATCTTGAATGTTAGCTTTTGTATAATAAAATATGTCATGTGATGTGATATGGTGAATTTATCACATACTTCACATACCTTAGGGTTTGTTAATGTGGGTCCATTATCTATTATGATGATTTATGGAACCCTAAATTGAAAAATGATCTGGTTAAAAAACAAAATTTACAATGACTAAACTATTAATAATTTTAAGAGCCATTGTTTTCCTCCACTTAGTTAAATATTTTGTGGTCATGATAATGAAGTGGTGATCATCCAAAGAATCATGAGAAATCTTACCTATCATATTTAGACCCTAAATGGAAAAGGGCTAAGGTGTAATAATGGGATGTAGAACTTGAGGAGGAATTTTTATCTCATGAGAGAAGCATTGGTACTTCTCACATTTCGTAACATATTTGATGACATCATGTTAAAGAGTGGGCCAGAAGTATCTCATTCTATGTATCTTGTGAATGAAAATGTGGCCACCAAAGATACCATTGAAAACCCCATTGTGATAATGGAAAATGGCCCTTTTAGACTCCTCTTAGTCTACAGATCTCAGTAACATGTCATCAAAGTCCTTATGGTAGATAACCTTATCTAAAATGGCATTATTGTAAGTGATAACATAAAGGCATCACATCTATTAATATTTAGCCACTTCAAGATATGTATGATCAATTAAGGAGAAGAAATTATAGGAGTTTTCTCTATGTAATAAAGTAATTCATCAATAAAATCTATATCTACAATATTTTATACCTCTATAATCATCTAAAAGAGTGCTACTTGAGACCACCCATCCCTAACTTAGCTCTAGACCTATATTAAGGCCTAGTTATACACTTATCTAGCCTTTGTGTTAGACACGTGCATCCTTAAACATCCCTAAATTATTCCTCAACCTTCACTTTAGAATCTTGGCCCCTATTACCTCAAGTTCTACTACATAAACACTAGTTCCATAATTTAGATAGTAGCATTAATGGCGCTAGTGTCCCAGTTTGGGTGATGTTATCCTTTTCCCACCTTTGGCCACCAATGGATATATTTTCAAATGATCAACCACTTATGATCAACATATACCTCTTTTAAGACCTAAAAAATAAATATAATAGTCTATATACATGAATTTTATCCCTTTAACACTAGATGGAAATTAGATGCAAATAACACAAACTAGCTTAAAAAAAGTTGTGCACAATCAAGGTTATCAATCCTTATTTTTCTCTACTTTTGCATATAACCATTCCAAGCTCAGAATACTTAGATTTATAGTCTCAATATCCATATAAATCACTCAAACTAGTATCATACTAGCTTCACATGCACTTGCACCAGCACTTAGGTGGGGATGACTACATTAGGTTTGATCCAACCTCAGAGTATTGGTATGTAGGCAACTCTTATCATAATAGGGTGTTGAAGATGTCCATCCTACCCCATTAAAATCACACTTTAATAGTTGTGCCAATTATATGCCCTAAAAACATGGAGGTATAGGGTTTACATATAAAATTAGTCAAAACAAGTCACTTATAGGTAATTAGAACTCATGTGCATAGGAACAGGCTTGGTAGATTAATACAAAGGTACACCTAAAAGCTCAAAATAATTCTACACATATGACACTAACACTAAAATAAGGACACTAACACCATTGGTGATACTATCTAACAAGAGTGATACTAAATAGGAAGTATTTTTATACCTAGATCCTATTTGTGACACTCAAATCAGCTCATGTCCCAATTTTTAGCCTCTAAATCTCCCATCTCAATCAATTTATATATAGTACTTGTTTACATCATTTATTATTATTATTTTTAGAAAGTTTGAACTAGGTCAATTATATTATAAACTAGAGGTTATATTTATTGCATATTTTTACCTTGATTTACTATACTCAAACCTTTTAACAACCTCGGGCTTACACTCCATAACCCTAAAAATTAAAATCATTTGGTAAACATGACTTACTTTGAATAGTACAAAAACCTAACCTTAGATAACCCTAGGGTTTATATTTCCAGACTTCTATGAACAACATTAATATTTTAGATCCCTATGTTTTCTGATTTGTATTTCATAAAATCATGGTAATAATGATAGATGAAGTTTATCACTTTTTAATACAAAATTTTCTAGTTTCCTTTGCATGCTTGTTTCCTTTCATATGAAATGAATTCAAAGATGACATAAACACATATGTACCTGATTATTTATATTAGTTAAAATGTATGTCATATTTCATTATATCTCTAGCATGTTAATGTTCTCTTATGTGTAATTCAATTATTAAATAAATCCTTACATATGTAGAGGATCTATTACATAAACTAACAACTAGGTTCCAAGTTTCAATGACATATCTTATGTAAAGGAAAGAAACTCCTTACCCTCCTCATCTCCATGAGGGTTATATCTTTTTTCCTTTAACCAATCCCATGTAATCACTCCTCCATGAGATTAATAAGCATATACTATTGTTATTAATGCCCATACTCAACCCATCCATGCCTCCACCTCTTATCTATAGGATATGTGCCTACATGTTTAATAAAAAGTAACAGGGTTAGCACTTGTGAGACTCTAAGGGATAAAATTATCAGTATGACTATTTTAATTTAAAAATTACAAACTTAGAATTAACTATTACATGAAAATATTACAACATTAGAAAATAAAATTACAAGACAAAAGCCTCTAGGGCACACTAGTGTCAATCATGTATATGCATCTTCACCTAATCAATTTATGGAAAGAAATGTTATATATCAAAATAATAAATCACAACAAAGTGCAAATCTATAA
Source organism: Torreya grandis (assembly GCA_037957365.1). Taxonomy (NCBI): domain Eukaryota; kingdom Viridiplantae; phylum Streptophyta; class Pinopsida; order Cupressales; family Taxaceae; genus Torreya; species Torreya grandis. The sequence goes on along the minus strand of JARHVA010004545.1, from coordinate 394,773 downwards.
CTAGTGATTTGAAAAGTACTTAAGATCAAAATAATACATGAGATTGAAATTGGGACACTCTCGCCCCCTCACACTTAACAATGAAAATATTATTGTCAATAGGGCTAAGATTTTACATATTTTTAGAGATAAACTTTGGGAACAACTCCATGATCATGCATAGATTCTACAAGACATAATAAAAATAAAGAACAAATTGAATAATGGTCAATATTATACTCCGCTAGATTGAAATATTATTACACCTACTTTAGGGACAAGTCAGCTTGTATAATAACCATTTTTAACTTGGCAACCTTCAATAATAGAAACACCTCCTATGTATAGTTCCTCCTCTCTATATGTACAATCCCTTATGAATGAGATTCATTATCTATAGGCTAAGGTTTTAAATATTGAGAAAGGTGACAGCAGGCCATCACATGTCTTGGATTATCATGTTATTTTACATAAATATTTGTCACATCACATAGTGGAAACTCCTTTACCATCAATATTTTGGCACCTAAGCTTACTTAGTATGATGGAAAGGGTGACCCAGATCACCATCTATGTATTTTCTATGCAGCATGTTTGGACTATGTGTCTAATGACTATATTGTTACTAGGTTATTACCATGCAATCTAAAGGACTATCCCTTATAGTGGTTCTATGATCTTCCAAATCAGTCTATCACTACATTCAATCCATTGGAAGATATGTTTTTAGCATGATTTTCAATTAACATTAGTGATAAGTTATCATATGTTGAATTGGCACAACTTTAGAAAAAATCTAATGAGTCTATTGTAGAATATGTCCTGTAATATAAAACTATATTGGAAAAGATGATTATCCCCATGAAACATAGAGAACTCTAAGACATATTCAAATAGAGTGTACTACTAGTATTATATGAAGTTATCTCATTCAATAAGTTTCTAATAGTCACATATTTATGCCACATAGTGAAATAAAGGCAGTCAAGCTTCTCCCTATGGGCAAATAAAAATAAATAAGTATATTAGAGTCAAATAATATTAGTTTTAATAAGACTCCATATAAATTAAGGGCCAATAAAAATAAGAGTGATCAAAAATCCACAATTAATGTAGCTTTAGAGCCACCTCCTCACTTGGTTTTATCATCTCCTCCAAGGAGAGTTTTAATCAACCTTCCAAAATCATTCACACGTGTTTTACAGTATCCCACAAAATTCAATGTCATATATATCCCTCCCATAAAATAGGTTTATATGATATATCATCTTCCAAAGATCTATGATTTTAATACATTTTATGACTATCAAAGGGCACCAATCCATACTACAAATTGATGCATCATCTTGAAACATAAGATACACAATGTGATAGAGGCCAACATCATTGATATGGGCACACCCACAAAGGCCCTTAAAGTTCAAAAAATAGAAGCTAAGGCGTTGAAAATATTTTAGGATATGTTTCCAAGACATACACCTAATGAGATAGGAGCACTTCAGATGTTTATTATACATATTAGGCATATCCACCACTAGTATCATACCACACTACTACAGAGGATATCAACCCCTTACATAATATTATTGGTGTGTGTCATATTATAGTACCATCTAGACCACTCTTCAATTTCTCATAATAAAATATTGTTGATGACATTTAAAATTTATATGTGCTCTTTGTACAAGCCTATATGGATCATTATCTTATTCAGAGTGTTATAGTTGATAATGGGTAAAGTAATAACATGTGTACTATCACACTTATATGACATTTGGGTTATTCAAAGTAAGACATTTCTCGAATTAACATAATTATTTGTGGTGTTAGTGGCCATGTTTAGAGTTCTATTAGGGAAATTGTACTTCCATTATAGGTTAGACCAACACATATGGCCATTAGATTCTTAGTAGTACCTAGTGGAGGCACATTTGACATGTTATTAGGTAGGACATGGATATAGAAGATATGAGCCATTCTATCGACCATGCATAGATGATTCAAGTATATACATGATAATCAAGTGGTCATAATTGAGGGTATTTCATATAAGTATGGTTTACCTATCCCATAATAAGTCACACCATAGCTACCAGCTATAGTTTTGAGCATAGTTACCATCAGTACACCATAATATTTAGTTGAGCCACTAGTGTTGGTGAGGTCTACTCCTACAGTGTTACATGTATGCATAGTCTCCCATAGAGACCATATTAGAGATAACCGTACATTAGAGATATGTTACAAATTTTATAGGGCCTCGCTTTACCCATTTCCTTTTATGACCAATGTTATTGAGTTCTTAGGGTTTTTAGCATAGGGCACCCATGCCAGCTACAACATCTTATACTAGATGGGTCCCTAAGACACCTACATTTCACAAGACACCCTAATTAGATTCATGAATTCCGATCACCACTTCATAGGTAGTTTTATCTATAGATCACTTGATAAAATAAGTTTCAGGAACTTATTTACCTTTTCACACATCACACATGATTATTATTCCTTTATTTGACATGGACCACATTGATAATGAGTCTCCCATGAGACTTATCAATTAGTATGTTCCTCCCTTCTTATACATAGTTTCCTTATTTCTTGCTCCTTGTATATAGTTTCATTTTCATGTTACTTTTACATAGCTTATATCCATAAAATACAACATAATATAATATGCCAAAACACAAAAATATTAAAATATTTACTTAAAAATTACAAATTATAGATTGTATGAATTTCCATATTTACACTTCTTATGTTTTCCGAAGAATAAATATTTTAGGTATCTTAGTATAGTCAATTTATATCATACATACATGCTTCACTTAATATTTTTGAGTGTTTAAAGATACTTGCAAGACCCAAGTATACTACACATATCCATATTTTCTACTATCTACCCATTGGGGGCATATACATAGATACACAATTTCCTCATTTGATGCATTCACCCATTTGGGGCATCCTATGCATAGTTTTGATTGCCATGTTACATATTTATAAACTCTACATCACATATTTAGCATTGCTATATCTTGATATTGATGATCTTACACCTACTTTAATTTTTTAGCAACTACTACTACTATTTTAGACTCGACTTATGTACATTTTTGCTCTTATATAGATTTATACAACATGTTCATGCATACTTTCATTTTTAGCTTTATTAGTTTAGACTTGATTGTGTCTCTATGCTTTTACATCTATTTGAGGACATTTTAATATGTCATTGCTCTATGACTCTATGTCACTTGTTTTCATTGTATTTATGGTTTGGAAATGTGCCTATGTCCTTGTGTGTGCCTTCCTAATTATGTATACATAAATTCAAACATGCCCTTCCATGTGGATATAACCTGTGTATGCATATGTGGGCATTTGAACATGTCCTTATATGTCTTATTTTCTTTGATTTAGTGACTTGTGCCCATGTCAATTATCTTGTGGCCATTTTTCCTACTTGTATGCCTCATGTGTGTTTTATATATCCTTTCTTATATGTAGCATGGCCATGACACTTGTCTATTGATTTTTACACACTCCATTTTTAGATTCCATGAGAGACCTCATGCATCTCCCCTTCTTATTTGGGTGTTGTGATGGACATCATGCCCCATCCCCCTAGGTAGCTAATCAATTATTACTCATATTTTGTATTCATATACATTAGTATATGTATCTTGGCATCCTTGTGAATGCTAGATATAACATACATCATGTATTACAAATTTATGCTCTCACTATCTTTCATTTTAATGTTATGTATGCACATTATATTGGTTTATTACATAGATATCATATATGCTCTTGCTAAAACCCATTTTGCAAAGATTTTTTGTTTGAGGATAATTCTTGCATAGGTTCAAAAACTCCCCTAAAAATATGGGTTATTCAAAGAGGTTTATCATTGAGATTAGGCTATCTAAATACACTCAGAGCACATTTTTCATCACATAAGCATAGAATATAGAAATTAGATTCAGGAAAACATAGTGGGAAACAATCACATAAAGACTAGTTTTAGTTACACATAAATCAATATTGTTGGAAATTATCACCCAAATTGGGACACTAAAACCACCAATGATACTATCCAAGATATGGCACTCATTTATAATGTCCTCAATTTTAGGAAATTCTAGATTGGCTAAAAAGTTATAGTATGTATAGTCTAGGTTTACATAGGATCAATTATAGATTACCAGTTTTTGCTTAATTTAGCATAGATTTGTACTAGTTTACTTATATTGGTGCATCAAATGCAACATTATCATTTTTTTTTCAATTTCAAATGCTCGAATATAATTTTTTACAACTCAATCTAGAATCTAGAATCTCAAATATCATATTTGGTGGACATGTACATGGCACATTGTTTCTGTATGCTCTTTTATGCACTAGTTGATCAGATGGAATGAAAAAATCCATGTCATTCTATATTTTTTACACACTAGACACCATATTCCAAGTTACACACCATATTGATGCCTTACTCTATCTATAGCAATTGGCATCCTCAAGTGGCTTGGTGTTTTATTATTTTTGGGAAGCTAGTGTTTAGTTCCTAAATAATAAAGGGTCTAGAGTAAGGGGAAAAATCTAATCTAATATGGTAAAATAATTATTTTGATCAAATTAATTACATAGGCAAGAGAAGTAACTTATCTAAAAAATTAGATTGAAATGACTATTGCAAGGCCTAAAAACTATTGTATAGAACTAGGAAGATGTCAAGAATCTATATTTGTCTTCCATTTGGTAAAAAGACAAGTGCACTAAAAATAAGACACTTTAGGTTCTAGTGCTATAGTCCAAGTCCTATCGTTGTTTTCCAAACTAGTCACAGAGATCTAAGTTTTCTAGGTTTTATTTGTTATCCCTATGTGAGCCTACTTATGAAATTTTTGATCTTGATTGTCAACAGATATCCTTATAGATATATTTTAATATTTAAAACCCTATGATCATCTACATAAAATAGATATCCTTATCCCTATAATGTACATCAATGGTTAAACCACCATCCCCAATAAGCTCTTCTAATCGACTCATTGCTATCTGTGATGTAGGTACTTCCAAGCCTAAAACTAGATGGGGTCATATCACCAGAGAATCCAAGAAATCCCTCACAACTATTCTACCCCCTCGTGCCACCAAATCAAAAACTAAAAGTAAGAGGAAGAAGCAGATTTCTAAGAGAATAGTTATAGACTTAAATTCTGAAGAAGATTTAGGAGAAGCAATAGGTGATAAAGGGTTTGATTCACCAATGGTAGAGGAGGTTAGTGGAAAATAATAGAAAGAGGTTGATTTGTATTCTACTAACTTGATTATGATTTTAGATGTGCCTTTTGATTAGTTAAATCATGGTAAATAAGTCCCAACCTCTACACCCAAATGGTTAGAAAGTTTGATCAGTGACAAAAGAAAAATAGTCCCATTTTCATTTCCATTAGAGGACATGGTTAGTAAGTGCCTACAAAAGACTCCTAAATCTAAGAAGCTAAAAATAACATCTAGGGTAGATGTCATCCCTAACATAGGAAATTGGAGTGTATAAATAGCCTAGCCAATAACTAACGAGGAAGTTTAAGATCGTATAGTTTAAGATTTTATAATTTAAAAGATAGATCTTGGGACTAGATCACGTGCCACAGATGTGCATCAACTTGAAGCACCCATAAAAAATATAGTTAGCCAAACCTTGAAAGATGATAAAGATAAAAAGGAGTTGAAACAGACCTTGCAATCAATGGTATAGCACATCAATGTCATTCATAACCCAAATCCATAACCTATTATCCAACTTCCCCTATCTTTTGATCCAAAATCACCAATTAATCAAAATATGCTAGACCAAATACACAAAAACAAAATGGTTGCCAAGGTATTTGATGATTTGTTGGATGGCATCATCTAAAAAGGTATGAAATACATTCATGAACTAAAGAATATATATGATCAAACCATAGCTACCATCAAAGACTTGAAAACATAGAATGTTTCATCGACAAAAGATGAATGCAAATGGATGAATATGATGAATCAAATTGATGAATTATAGAAGTATGGGATAGCAAAAAAATTATCAAAAATGAATTTCATAGGTTCTGAATGAGGATATGCTTTATGTAAGTAAGAAAAACATCAAATAGAGGAATTCAGTATCATGACAATGGTGAATTGAACTCACAAAATTGATCAAAGAAATAACTAAATTCACTCAATCATTACAACATGATCTATAGTGGATTGATGTAAAATACATAAAGGATGATGGAGAAATAGAAAAAGACATTTATACTATGATTCAATCCTTTTAGGAAAAGATCAGCTTCATTAAAGAAAGTCACAACTTATTAACCAAAAATTTCTTTTTGAATTTCAAAGGTAGAGCCACTTATTTATCTCTACATCGACACTCTCATAGCACATGGAGAAGATGGATAAATTTTGTAGGGAGAAAGACATCTGGAAGGCAAGAATGAAACACATTGGCATCCCTAATTTCTCAAAAATCTAGGAATTTGTTACAACATCTCAAGAGTAGAAAGTGTTACTTATCTCCTCGATTGAGCAAAACCAATCCAAAGATTCCTAATCCATCTCCCCAGTCTTAATCTTACTTGCATAATCTTTTATTTAGTTATTTAGTTGGTATTCAATTTAAAACTTGGTTTTTAAATGAGTTTGTAACAAAATAAATCTTATATGGGTTAGAGTTTAATTTAACTCTGGGTTTGGTTTAAAAGATTAGATAATTAGGGCATCTCTCTCTCTCTCTCTCTCCTCTCTCTCTCTCTCTCATCTCTCTCTCTCTCTCTCTCTCATCTCTCTCTCTCTCTCTCTCCTCTCTCTCTCTCTCTCTCTCTCTCTCTCTCATCTCTCTCCTCTCTCTCTCTCTCTCTCTCTCTCTCATCACTCTCTCTCTCTCTCTTTCTCTCTCTCTCTCTCTCTCTCTTATGTGTGTATGTGTGGTGGGTCGTTTAGTGGTTGAAATAGAGAGATTAAAAAAAGAAAATCAAACACAGATATACATATACATGTGTGTGTGTGTGTGTGTGTTTAGTGGTTGAAATAGAGAGATCGAAAAAAAGAAAATAAACTAGAAGTTTTAGAGATAAAGATTACCCTATTTTATAATATCTATGATGTTTTTCTATAAAAAAAAATCATCTGTGAATGAAAAGGAGAAAACAATTATTGCATACTTTAGATCTGTGTATTTGGACTATTTGAAATTAGATTTTCTGTGCGAGATCTTCTTTCATATGGTTAATTGTTTTTTTATTGGACATCTCATTATAGTGTGTTATTGTTTATTGGTTCAATAATTTACATGTTTATATCTAGTTATTATTAAAGATGGAGGACTGGTGTATTCTATTACCAAATGATGTTATAAAATCTTGCATTTATAACATGATGATGTATGGATGTTAGTTTGCCTTTTAAGTACTTTCTGGTTAAAAGTGTATCTAAATATTTAGAATAATTCAAATTCATTAAAGATCTTAAAGGGAGTTGTACCTTAATTTAGAGGGGAACTATTCCTGATAGTTTACCCATTTTATTGATTAACTTATTTGTTCTTGAAAGAAAAGGGTATAGAGTTAGACTAATTTAGGATAAATCTATTGGCCAATAGTTTTTTGGCGACTCCACTAGAGATCGAAGAGTCTTTTTTGAAAGATTAGTCACCTAAATATGGAAGCAACAATGGTGTTTCCACATGAAAATATAATTCATGTTCTGCAACCTAATTTTGGTTTTCAAGATAAGTAGGAAGATATAATTGGTCAAAAGCTTATAATTCTAGTGGGTAAGTAGAAAGTTAAGCTAGAACTTGAACCTAAATGCAAGTTTATTGTATACCCCTTTTGATGATCCTAAGTCTCAGATTTTATTTGAAGAATGTAAATTTGGTAACTATTTTCTCTCCTCAAAAGACTTGAAGGAAGAATCTATCCTGAAGTCTATTCATTTAGATGATCTATGGACAGTTGTACTACCCACTGGTTTAGGATCAGGTTTGTGTTGATCTCACTTGATGGTGAAAACTTTTCATACTCTTTCAAGCTAGAATTTAAAAATACTAATAAAAATGCATAATATGAAGCTTTATTACTTAGGTTAATTGAAGCTAAAGGAAAGGGTTGTAAAGATGTTCAAAGCAAGAGGAGATGTTGAATTAATAGTTAAATAGGTGAGAGGGCATTTTTTCAATTAAAATTGAAAGATTGAGACATTATGGAAATAGATTTTTTGATAAGATAGAATATTTTGATGCCTTTTCTATTGAAGCAATTCCTAGCACCCAGAACATACGGGTGGATTCTCTAGTAGTATCAACTTCTCTTCTTCTCCCACACCCTAAATTTAAAATGGGATTCATATATAATAGAACTATTCTATCATCTTAATGTCTTGGATAATACTGAAAATTAGCAAGTTTTTAAGAATGATAATGTAGATCAAAAATTCTTGGAGAATGTTGAGATGTTCTTGAGGACTTATTTTGAAGGTTCTAAAGTAGAATGTAAAGAATTTAGTCCTAATATAGGGATCAATTAAAAATATGATGTAATTCAATTAAATGGAAACAAAATCCCTAAAGGATTGGTCTCTCTAGAACATTTGTTCACTCGATAAGATGAATATACAAAAGGGCAAGCTTGTTCAAGATTCTGGCAAATTAGGGGACTATGAGAAATTAAACATTAGAAGTGAAACTAATCCTAAGTGAATTTCTATTGGTATATGTTGTTCTCCAGAGGAGAGAAACAAATTTAATAATTTGTTGATCAGGAATAAGGATGTCTTTGCTTGGTGTTATGATGACCTCAAGGATTTTAGGCACGGACAATTTTAGCATCATATTCCCTTTGAAAACAAATGCAACACCTTTCAGGTAGAAGTTGAGAAATTATAATCCAAAATTTTTTGAGGCCATCTTTAAGGATATTGACAAGATATTGATAGCTAGGATTATTTATCCAATTCATCACTCCACCTGGGTGGTCAACATTATTCCAATATGTAAAAATAATGGAGAAATAAGAATATGTGTTGACTTGAGGAATTTGAACCAAGCTAATTTAAAAAGATAATTTCCCTTACATGTGATGGATCACATCTTGTAAAATAGTTGTTGGGTCAAAAAATAATTTCCATGCTGGATAGATTCTTAAGGTTATAATTAGATAAGTGTATCTACATCTGATCAACTTAAAACTACTTTAACTACAACCTGGGGAACTTTTGCTTATAACCATATGCCCTTTGGTTTAATTCATGTTGTGAAACTTTTCAATGGGTGATGGATTCATCCCTTTAGAGATATAAAAAATATAATTATTATCATTTATCTTGATGATATAACTATTTTCTCAAAAAAAAAAGATCATTGAAAGATCTACAGATCATTTTGCAAAGGTGTCAGAGTCATGGCATATCTCTTAACCCTAAGAAGTTGGTTTCTTATGTAATAGAGGGTAAGTTTTTGGTACACTTAGTTTCAAAGGATGGAATAAAGATTGATCTAGAAAGGGTTAGATAAATACAACTAAGTCTTCCTTCAAATAAGACTAGAGTTAAGTCCTTTGGCAGATCAACTTCCTCAAGAGGATCATTCCTAATTTTTCTGAAATTACAAAACATATTATGGGGATGATGAGTGAAAAATAGGACTTTTTATGGAATTTGAACCAAGCCTTTACAAAAATATTTTGAAGATATTAAAGAAGCAATTACACAAACACCTATTCTAGTAAATCCTAATTTTCAAGAAGATTTTATTATTTATTGTTATGTTTTAGAACATACCATGTTTGGTATCTTGTTATAGAAGAATGAATTGAATGTAGAAGCCCCAATAGCCTTTATGAGTGTTTATATCAAAAATCATGAACTTAGGTATTCTTTAACTGAGAAGCAAGCTTTTGATGTGGTAAAGGCTAACAAACAATTTATATATTACATTCTACACTCTCATTCAGTTGTGTTTATGTTTATTTTAGTTGTAAAAAGCATTCTCGCTCAACAAGATGGTGGGGTGAACAATAGAGCAACATGGGTTACTAAAATTCAAGAATATGACTTGGAGATTAGACCAACCAAATAGGTTAGAGGTCAAGGTCTGTGAAAATTGATTGTTGAAAGTAAGGAAGAAAAAGAAGAACTCCCCACTATCATGTTGGTAAGTTTACAAGATCCATGGTTCCTAAATGTGGCACACTATCTTACTAATGGAGACTATCCTAGTCACCTATCTCCAAAGGAGAAAAGTAATCTGAAGTTAAAAGTAGCAAAATATGTCATATGATGTTTTATATAAGAACGGACTGGATGGAACTTTTATGAGATTTGTGGATAAGGAACAATAGCATAAGCTTTTTGAATTTTTTCATAATGAAGCCTACAATGGAAACTTCTCCTCTTCAATCATAGCTTTCAAAATCCTTAGAAATTGTTATTATTGGTTGGGTATGTTTAAGGATGCATACAGATGGGTAGCCAACTATGAAAAATGTAAAATGTTTTTAGGAAGGCCATAACTTGTAGTATTTCCTCTGAGGCCTATTGTTATAGAAGAACCTTTAAAACAATGGGGTTTGGACTTTAATGGTCCTCTTTCACCTCCTTCAAGTGTCGGACATACTCACATTTTAATGGAAATATACCATTTTAAAAAATGGGTTGAAGCAGTCCCTGTGAAGAGAACCACTTCAGAAGTGGTGTGTAATTTTCTCAAAGAAAATATACTGGTACATTTTGTTGTCCCTCATAAACTTGTAGTAGACAATACCACCAAACTTTTCCTCAATTGATCTTACTTCTTTTTTTCTATGAGCATAGTATATCTCTATCTCACTCATCAGATTACTACCCTCAAGGGAACAGATAAGGTGAGTCCAGTAATAAAAATATGATAACTATCATGAGGAAAATTGTTTGAGTGAAAATCCCAAAGATTGGCATAAAATATTGTTTGAATCACTCTAGGCTGATAGGGTAACCCAAACAAGAGCAATAGTAATGGCACCTTTTGAGCTAGTTTATGGGATAAGAGCATGGTTTATCATTACCTCTAGAATTATCTGCAGCTAAATTACAAAATGTAATTGAAGATCAATGCTTTCAAGATTCCTTAGAGAAAATATTTATGTACTTAACTAAGATTGAGGAGTAAAGGAATGACCTGATTGATTGAATTACTACTCACCAAGCTAAGGTCAAGAAGATTTTTGATCAAAAAACTAGACCTAGAAATTTCATGGAGGGAGATGAAGTATTGCTATGGGATAGAAGGAGATAATCTAAAGGAGCACATGGAAAATTTGATTCACTTTGGAAAGGGCCTTTCAAAATTCATCAGGTACTGTGTCCTAATTATTTTAAATTAGAATATTTGGATGGAACTATTTTACCCCTATCCTATAATGGATAGGATCTTAAGTTATATCAACTATGAAATAGGTGTCCCCTATTTTATACATAGCCTTTCCTTTGTTGTCACATGTTGTGTTTTCCTTTCCTGATTTTGGTTTATCTTGCTTCTTTTCTTCCATCTCTATGTTTTGGTCTATGTAACTAGAGTTTTTGAGTTCTCTACATTTTTTCTATAAAATGTAGTCCCTAGTCAGAGCTAATGTTACCTTTTGAGTCACCCTTATTCAATTTTTCATGAAATTCCCTTAAACAAGAGTCAACTTATCATTTTTTCCCTTATTGGTCATATCTTTTTTTATTAAGTCAGCTCTTTATTTTTAAATTTCGTCTACCTATCATCTTTTGTGTGTGAAATTTCTAAATAATTTAACCTTTGAACTTGAGCCATTCTCAAAGTTCAAGAGTTCAATCGTTCAAAGGGTTCAATGATTCAATGTTTCTCAAAGCAAACTATTTGTCCCTTTGTGTATTTCAATTATGTCTTTGAACCTTTTGGTTGAACTTGAACCCTTTTTAGAGGTTCAAGAGTTTCAATAGTTTAATGGTTCATTATTTCAAAGTTCAAAGTTTCTTGAAAAGTTATGTGACTATTGGTCAATCTATGTAGTTCATCTTGTATCTTTGAACCTTTGGGTTGAACCACATTCTAAAAGTTCAATGGTTTAATGGTTAAAGGGTTCAATGATTATACTCTCATCTCGCCTTGAGACTTTTTCTAAGTCAAAATTAGTATGAGATTTAGAGGAGAATATATCTAAAACTCATTATGAAGCAGAAAGTTTTAACTTTTCACAAGGTTATAGATAATCATTATTCATCAAGGTTGCACATGAAGAATGCTTGTCATTAATGCATATGACATAGTTCATGTCTTATCAAGAATTTTTAGCATGTATTGTTTTAGACAATAATTATTTGACCTAACTAATGTCTGTATCAAGAGAGAATAAGCCAAATTTAGTAAACAAACATACTGGTTGATGCAAATGGGGAATAATGTGGAGGTATAAGATTTTCATTGCCTAATTTCATAGTTATTTCAAATACATTGAAGGTGAGTTATAGTCTTCCTATAATATATTTCCATTTATTAATTGAAAATAAAAATCCCTTTGAGTTTTTGACATTATTTAATAAGTTTGAAGCATTATTTTTCATTATATCCTCTGATCTGTAGCTATGAAGTCAGCTTGTCTCAGTTATGAGCATGGTTCTAGTCTCATCTACTCCCTCCTTGAATTAAGGGATACCTCTTTGGTTTGATATGAATTAGAAGATTTTAGGGAGAGTGTTAAAAATTGTGTACTAAATCCTATGATGAAGAAGATAGTAGAAAGTGGGTTGGTTAAAGTTGCAGCCTTCTTTATGGTTGTACATTGCCCTGAATTAGTTCTAGAGTGCATGAATAGATATGAACCCCAAAATAGGTGCATTAGAACTATAGATGGTAATGTGTTACTTCATGTCTATATACAAACCTTAATTTTTATGATGAGAATTCCATCCAAAGAACCCTATTATGATCTCAATATTACTTCTTCCTATGGGCATTTCTCATTAAAGAAAATAAACTACATGAGCATAATAGCAAGAAATTGGTTATTGAAATTCTAAAAAGGGGGTTTAAGACTACCCAGACCACTGACAAGAAACCACATGATTTGGGAGGTAAAGTATATTATGGTATTATTACACAATTTAAAGGGTAACTCCCAAGGCATATTATTGGGAAGACTAGATGTATTTCTTCATCCAGGTGATCTTCCAAGGGGAATAGTATTTCGATTGGGCTGAAATTATAGCTAAATGTTTGCATTTGAGTCTTAGAAATTATTTGGGAAGTAAATATTTTTATATGTCTTCATATATTTTCTATTGCCTAGCATCTACGAGATAGTGGTTAGGGCTACCTCATGCACCTTTGGTCGAAGACATAAAAAATTTATGACTATCATTCATAGTTACAGATGCATAATGGTTATGAGAATTACAGGAGGGTTAATGATGTTTTTACTAGAAGAATGACTTATGATTTGGTAGGCAATATAAGCAAGATAATGTCTAATGAAGCAATGTAGCTGATCAATATCTATGGTAAGCTTCTTTATCCAGTTACCCAAATTTACTAATATCAGAGTTGGGGGTTTTGACAGTAAACCCATGAAGTTGCCCAGGTATGTTTTTGATCATTTTGTATTGATACAAGTCTGTAGATAGCTAGCCCATGTAGATAAGAGGTTCTCAAAGAAGAAGTAAGTTGGTATCTCTTTTCCCATTTAACTTGGACATTATTCTTGTCAGTCAATTTTTGACACCTTAAACTTAGAAGTGGATCTTAAAAAATTCAATTTTCAGCATTATACTACCTGATCTAGCAAATTCTTTGCTAGAGATAATTTAGATTTTAGTACAATATTTTCACATATTCCTCAAATAGAGGATTATTGGGAAGATTGTTTAGATGAATTTAAGGTCAAAAAGAGACTTTGGTGTAGATTATCCTTGGGGAAAATAATCATCCTTAATTTAAATATGAACATTTTTGGAATAGTTGACAATGAAAAACAATTGGTTGATCCTCAATTTGAAAAAATAAAACAATTACCTATCCTAGAAATTGATTGGGATAAAGATGAAGATGATCAAATTGAGGTCAAAACTCTCCCAATAATAAATATAACTAAGAAATGGTTGAGGGAATGTAAGATGGAAGAAGTTAAAAATAAAGGTTCCCTATAATTTGCATCAATGGTTAAACCACCATCCCAAATAAGCTCTCCTAATCAGCTTATTGCTATTTGTGATCTAGGTACTCCCAATCCTAAAACTAGAAGGGGTCTTCTCATCGGAGAATCTAAGAAAGCCCTCACAACTATTCTACCCCCTCATGCCACTAGATCAAAAACTAAAAGCAAGAGGAAGAAGCATATTTCTAAGACAATAGTTGTAGACTTGAATTATGAAGAAGATTCAGGAGAAGCAATAGGTGATAAAGAGTCTGATTCACCAATGGTAGAGGAGGTTAGTGAAAAATAATAGACAGAGGTTGCTTTAAAGTCTACTACCTTGATGATGATTTTAGATGTGCCTTTTGATCAATTAAATCCTAGTAAAGACATCTCGGCCTCTGCACCCAAACAGCTGGAAAGTTTGATCAGTGACAAAATAAAAATAGTCCCATTTTCATTGCCATTGGAGGACATGGTTAGTAAGTGCCTAGGGAAGACTCCTAAATCTAAGAAGCTAAAAACAACACCTAGGGTAGACATTGCCCCTAACATAGGAAACTAGAGTGTAGAATTAGCCCAACCAATAACTAATGAGGAAGTTTAAGATCCTACAGTTCAAGTTTTATAATTGAAAATATAGATCTTGGGACTATATCACATGCCACAGATGTGCATCACCTTGAAGCATCCACCAAAAGGATAGTCAGTCGAACCTAGAAAGATGAGACAGATAAAAGGAGTTGAAATAGACCTTAAGGTTAATGATATAGTAATTCAACGCCATTCATAACCCAAATCCACAACTTATTGCCCAACTGCCCTTGTCTTTTGATCCAAAATTGCTAGTCAATCAAAAGATGCTAGACCAGATACATAAAATAAAATGGTTTTTAGGGTATTTGATGATTGGTTGGATGGAATCATCCAGAAAGGTATGAAATACATTCATGAACTAAATAATATATATGATCAAACTATAGCTACCATCAAAGACTTGAAAACATAGAATGCTTCATGGACAAAAGATGAAGGTAAATAAATGAATATGATGAATCAAATTGATGAATTATAGAAGTATGGGGTAGCAAAAAATTTATCCAAAAAGAATTTGATAGGTCTGAATGAGGATATGACTAATGTAAGTAATAAAAACATCAAATGGAGGAATTTAGTATCATGAAAAGGGTAAATTGAACTCATAAAAATTATCAAAGAAATAACTGAATTCACTAAAAAATTACAACATGATCGATAGTGGATTGATGTAAAATACATAAAGGATGATGGAGAATTAGAAAAAGACATTGATACTATGATTCAATCCTTCTGGGAAAAGATCAGGTTCATTAAATAAAGTGACAACTTATTAACTAAATTTTTTTCTCGAATTTCAAAGGTGGAGTTACTTCTTTATCTCTACATCGATACACTCCTAGAGCACGTAGAGAAGATGGAGAAATTTTAGATGGAGAAAGACGTATAGAAGGCAAGAATGAAACACATTGGCATCCCTAATTTCTTGAAAATCCAAGAATTTGTTACATCTTAGGAGTAGAAAGCACAACTTATCTCCTTGACTAAGAAAAACAAATCTAGAGATTTTAATCCATCTCCCCAGTCTTAATCTTACTTGCATAATATTTTATTTAGTTATTCAATTGGTATTATATTTAAAACTTGGTTTTTAAATGAGTTTGTAAAAAACTAAATCCCATATGGGTCAAAGTTACTTTAACTTTGGGTTTGGTTTAAAAGATAAGATAATTAGGGAAACTATATAAATGTGTTTCTAGTGGTTGAAATAGAGAGATAAAAAAAGAAAAGACACAAAAAGTTTTGGATATGAAGATTACCTATTTTACAATATATATGATGCTTGTCTAAAACATATTTCATCTGTGAATGAAAAGAAGAAACAATTATTGCATACTTATATCTCTATGTTTGAGCATTTGAAATTGGATTTTATGTGCAAGATCTTCTTTCATATGGTAATTACTCTTTTATTGGACATCTCATTGTATGTGTTTTATTGTTTATTGGTTCAGTAATTTACATGTTTATATATGGTTATTATTGAAGATGGAGCCTGTGTATTCTATTAGCAAATGATGTTATAAAATATCGCATTCATAGCATGACGATGTATGGATGTTAGTTTGCCTTTAAGCACTTTCTATTTAAAAGTGTATCCAAATATTTAGAATAATTTGAATTCATTGAAGATCTTAAAGGGAGTTGTACCATAATTTAGAGGGGAACTATTCCTAATAGTTCACCCATTTATTTATTAACTTATTTGTTCTTGAAATAAAAGGGTATAAAGTTAGAATAAATTAGGACAAATCTGTTAGCCAACACCACAAAAACTCATGTAATATATAATGTGTGTATAGAATCTATATGTTATGAAGAGAAAAATCTATCATACCCCCACTCTAAATATCTTAACTAGAACTAATAAATCCTTAGAGGCCCAAAACCAATGTCTATCCTTTATCCTACACAAACTCGTGTAGTATGGGTCTAAGTCATGCAATAGATTACCCACTATAGACAACTATATGGTCTAACCTAGTGACAATTTGGGTACAGATGGGTGTAATCTAAAACTCTAGTTAATATTTAAGAAGAGAATGACATGTCTTGCCATTCCATCTATATAATCCTGGATTATGAAGAACATGATCATCTGTGCCATTCCCCAAATCTAGTATGTGAGTGATGTGTATGTATAATATATAAATCTATATAGCCACATGTGATATCACCTAATGTGCCATGCCCTATGTGCAAAATTAAAGGTCAAAACACTATGCTCTATACTATGCTTATAATTTGTTGTCTAATCCTATAATTATGTCATGTTGTATGAATTTGTATGTGTGAGATGTGTAGTATGTACATGCCCCTAAATTTGGTATCTAAGTCTGAATATTTATCAAAGTCATTATGAAGCCATATAATCTAAACCACTATATCTAAAAATTCTATGTACCTATAGGCTAAAATCATTGGGATCCATATGATCTAAACCATTGTATCTGAATAGTCTATGTACCTATAAGCTAAAATCATTCTGGATCTATATGATCTAAAATACTATATCTAAATATTTTGTGTATTTATAAACTAAAGGTATATCCCTTTGAATGTCTTGAGTAATATTGAGTGACCCATGTAATTTGAATCACTGTATATTTTGACCAATCTAAGCTATATCTAATAATATGAATACTGAAGGCATAAGAACCATGGTGTATCTATTTATGAGAGTGGATGGGCATGTTGGGTAGGTGTATAAATAAGAAAAGTAGTAATGATGCCCCATTTTGGGGAGAGGGATGAAATTTTTGATAGAGGAGGTCAAGCTAGAAGTGATGACTAGTAGCATTAGTAGAAATAAGGTTAGCTTATTGTGAATAGCTTGAGAGTTTGTTTGTTTGATTAGATAAAGTTGTTGAAAATGGAAGAAGTTTTAATTGGTGATAATCAAGGTGTTTATCTGAGTATAAAAGGAATATAGATATGTGCATTCCATAGTAGTCAAATGAAGTATTAAGATAATGAAGTTGGTATGATGTCAAAGGTATCATTGTTATCATTTTGTTGAAAAAAATGGTTACAAAAATGGAGTTACGGGGCTCAAGTTATAGGTAAAATGGTGTTTTGCTTTGATTGAGAAAGCTAGGTAATATAATAACTTAGATTGATTTTTGATTTAATTGTGTATTGACAAATTTGAGATTTGGATCTTTAGAGTGAGAGATATGCTGAGATGAGCACCTACCATGACCTAGTTTGAGTAGTTGGCAACCCAGGTTCAGACTGGTGGTGATGTTACCTAGGTAAGTAGCTAAAACATTTAATTTTTGTCTATTTTGAAGCCTATTTTTTATGTTTTGATCTATTTAAAGTGCCATAAGAAAAAATTCACTAGTTGCAATGCTCTTATCCTACATCTAACACTATTGTCTAGGTTCTAATGCTCTTGTATAGGTTGTAGTGCTCCTATCTAGTGCTAATGTCCTATACCTAGTGTTGTTATCTTGGAGGCTTGATTTCTTGAGATGTTGTTTGGTTAGGTGTTATTATTTTTTATTGTTTAGTTATTTAGAATTATTGATTGATCTATATGTTATTTCTTGTGTTTTTATGGTGAGGTGTAGATGAGAGAGTTCTACAAGGGCTAGGTGATGGAGACATTGAGGTTGTTACCATTGTTTTCTGATGAGAGAGATATCATAGATAGGGTAGGGTTGGGTCATGTGTGTGACCTAAGCATAGTGTAGTGGGATAGATATATAATTACCACCTTATGTAAGAGGTAAAATGTAGATACATATACTTTTTGGCTTCCTATAGGGGAGATTACTATGACACTAGAGGATGTGTATTGCATTTTCCATTTACTAGTTTGTGGATGGTTGGTGACATTATAGGATGATATGGGTGTTGATGTTATTGACCATGCATCCTTATTTTTTCTAGTGTGCCATCAGGTATATATTAGAGAGGTAGTGATAGTGATGTGCTACCATCATTTATATTATATTCTAGTGTTTTATGCCTATGGAAGTGGTTGGTTGTGTTGTTGGCCTCTTTTGTTTCTATAAATGGGAGTGGAGTGTCGATTACATATAAGATGCATAGGATTATGTGTAGTGTGGAGTTGTATGTCATTATGTTCTTATGGGGTAGGATTATGCTTTCCCACCTATATAAGGATCTTTACAAGTTTACAAAAGAGGCATTTAGTGGTAAATTGAGTGTAGTGACATTATTGCATTATTGGGCTTATGAGCACATAGCAATTGTGCAACCAATAGGATTACCAAGGGAGAGGTGGGCACCTCCACAACCATTTGGGAAGTGGTGGATGAGTACATTAATCATCTGATCTCTTCGTATGGATCATTATAGATGGGTGCTAGATAGACTAGTGTTTGGTGACATTATATGGAGGGCTTATACAGGATTTCTTAGGTGGATTAAACATGGAGTGTAGTTATGGTATATGAGGATAATTTGTTAGATACATGACCATTGGGTTAGACTATACAAGCACTATTAGTATGAGTGTGTGACTAGATAGTTTTGGGTACCACAAGATGTGCCCCTGATAGTAATAGTGTGGGTGAGGAGTGCATGGGCACAAATAAGGGCAAGATCTCATGTGAGGCCCATGGAAGTTGAGCTAGCACCATTACCTTTAGATGCATAATATGTGGCTATAGAAATTCCTAATGTGGATGATGTTGGATGTACATATGCATATATAACATGGTATATGAGGCATCAGTGGGCTCTATTATATCCTATTGATGGAGGGGATGCTCCCAAGTATGAGGATCATGTGCCATTCCATATGATGAGAGGTTAGCAAAAATTATATTTGAATTATGTATAAGTTTGTGATTTTAGTTTGAGTTTAAAGTATATATCTAATGTAGTGTTTTAATTTATGTGCAGGTAGAGTGGGAGGTGCTCAAGATGAGGCACATGCTAGGGTAGGGATTGAAGATGATGACTATTGGGATACCATCATTAAGTCTACACTCTAAGAGCTGACATGGCATGTTCCTGATGATGCATTAGAGCAATAATTGATAGATCAAGTGGTGGTTACGATTGGTATTCATGCTCATCTATTTGATAGGGATAGTATAGTGATATTTGCATATGTTAGGGTAGTAAGAGAGAGAGAAAGAAGAGTTAATGGCTAAGTTGGATAGAAATAGGATGCCCCCACCCAATTTTGGATCAATGAGTATGAAGTTATACATGAGTACATAGACCTTTAGAGGTGGTATGCAGACTTACATGAAGAGCATGGTTGGCTACTAGAGATAGAGAGTCATCATAAGAGACACTCGAGAGCTGGAGGAGGTGCAGGGCCATCGAGTGCCAAAGTGGATTATAGGATTAGTACTGGTAGGGAGAGTGAGACTGAAAGTGAGGGTATGGCTCCCATTCATGATTGATTATATTTGATATGGTGTATATATTTTTGAAAACTTGTTATATATATGGATGTTGGTTTGATTTTAGATTTAAGTGTATCATGTTATGGATTATGGAATAGATTGGTATATGTGATATAAATGATTGATCAAAAATAGTTGATTTGACATTGATGTTGAGGTTGCATATTTTTTTTAAATGGTATTTGGGATATGTGATTTAATTTCTATTGATAAGCGTGATGTTAGTTTTGATTTTCAATTATATGTAAGTAGTAAAAATATATTTTTGTAATTGGTAAATTATTTTGATAAAGTGAACTAGTGTAAGCTTGGTAAAATAGGATATTGGTAAGGTCAATATTTGGATAACTTGGTTTAGCTAAGGATGGTTATTCAAAAATAGGAATGTTAGTTATTAGTAGAAGGGGATGTAAGAGAGAATTTTATGGTCAATTCCTTGAGATTGACTCAAGAATGCAAGGGTTAGCCCTTTGGCTCCATCATTTTCCTCTAAATGAATCTATGTAATCATGTATGTATTAATCAATGTTTGGACTATGTTTCTAATCCCTATGAGTAGGTGGCTCAATAATACAAAGGCTAGCTAGTCATGTGGATCCATCATTTCCCTATGAAGTGAAGCTATGAATTGATGCCAATATGAATGTGTGTCATATCACTCTATGATGTATCCCTATATAAACCATGATGGCTAACTAAATAAGTGCATATAATACTCATGTTGGGTAGGAACATGATTTGTATATGATACTATCTGTTATACACTAACTATAGCTATGCATGGAGACTCTACTAAATATAACCTTACTAGATGTGAAACTAAAATTGTGTGCTATGTAAAAGGCTCATCTATCCATAATTATAGTGGATTACTACATGAAATAACACCCTATGGCTTTTTATGTGATGCATATGATTGAGCAATAGATCGAGTTATAACTATAACCTATGATGGGGGCTCATCTAATCACAATCTTAGTGGTTATCTATGTGAGATAAGACCTAACAAACCTGGTCATAGTGAATCTCTCAGGAGAAGTACTCTATGGTGTGGGTTCATCTAATCTTAATCATAGTGGGTTTCTACATGAGACATGACCTAAAAAACTTGATTGTAATGAATATCTCTCTAGAGTGGTACACTATTGTAGTGCTTGTGATTATGTTGGATATATATATATATGGAACTACATTATGTGTTCCTCATATTATAGTGCTATATGTAGGCTATGCTCATTGTGCTAGTTTCTAAACCTTTTGAATAGGTGGAATAGGATATCTCTTATGAGGCTCTATCCTAGAAGCTACATTACTCTCATGATGAGTAACCAATGATTCTGGTGAAGGAATGTCTTGAGATGAATCAACCATGGAGGAATGAGGTCGAAGAATCCATGATGGAGGAGATCTTGGTGCCCCTTATGTGAATGATATGATGTGATTATCAACACATCTATTAATGCAATCCCTAATTCCATAACAATCATTATATCTATGTTCATAGATATGATGATAATTATAAGAGGGTCGATGTGGATATCTATGTAAGAGATGTGGATCTCATTGATGAGTAGAAGGTAATGTGATTAACCTCCTATCTAGTAGTGTTGATAATATGACACATGGTATCCCACTTTAAATCAAACTGTAATGGTGCCTTACTATTGTTCTCTATAGTGCATATTATAGGTTATGCTTTGGAAACTAGCTCTCTATTATTAACTAGTTGTTTTTCTGGTTGTGCTCTCCTATCTTGTTTTGGACATGGCAGATGTTATGTGCTAGGAGTTATATATGGAGGTACTATTGTGAAATCTAGAGTAATTTGATCGATTGAATCTACCTCAATCAATCCCAATTAATTTTCCAAGGATAGACCTATATAGTACAAGTTCTTGAAAGAGGACTTTATTTGATATAATATATGCTCGAGGAGAGGTTGATAAAGCCCCTTTATAATGATATGATAAATTTATAAATCTTCTCATTTATAAATCAATCTTAACATGTGTGTCTTAAATCATAAGATATAATCACTAACTAGATCTAAAATATTTTGATGCAATGTGGCAAGTTTCTCATATGTAACATGAGGGCCCATGTTTGTTATGCAATATCTAAGAAATTTCTCCTCTAAGTCATCATATGTGTGTAAAGAACCAACAAAGAACCAATTCTATGCATTACCCACTAGTGTCCATTGGAACAATTTGAGTAGAATCAAAGGAATCGAATGAGATGGCAAAGCCTTCTAAAAGGATTGAAGGTGTATGAATGGATCTCCAGTTCCATCAAATTTAGGTAATGATGGTATCTAAAAATGTTAGGTAGGAAGCTTTTCCAAATGTCTTTAGTAGAGGGTTACCATGTAAATCATTGGCATCCATCCAAGACTTATAAGCCTTGTTTTCCAAGGTAAGAAGATGTACTTGGTGTTGTAATTCACCAACTTCATTTATTAAATAAATAATCTCTTGGTATGGTATATTAGCATATTGAAGTGGTTCATTTAATCATTAATTTTAGCCATGGGAATGCTACATTTACCAATTGGATCATAGAGACGGGGTTTACTCACTTGAACCTTTGGAGGAATGGTAACTTGGACCTTAGTATAAGGATGTGGACTATAATTCTCTTTAGGTAAAGAGTGAGAAACATGTACTACTATAGTAGGGGGTGGCTTGAGAGATTCATTGGTATCTTTATGTTTTAGTGAATCGCATTCTAATTGAGTAGAGGATGTGATGTTATCATTAATATACGCATCATTTAAAATATAATCATGCATAAAAGTATAAACAACATTTTGGGGTTCACGATTTTTGAGAGTGAGAGAATATTTAGAAACATAAGATGCATTATCTTCTTCACTATGTACATAATAATAATCATTATTCCATGTATTATCATAATAAAAATATTTTTCATAGTCACTCTCATTTTCATGTTCACTATCATACTCATTATCACTTCCTTTGTCACTAAGGAGAGGTGTAAGAGAAGAATTTAATTCTTTTCTAATATGCAATAAATTATCATGTGAAATTGGAATACTATGTGCATCTATGTTATCCATGGATGGAGTATATGCATTATTTTCATTTTTAATATGATAAGTAAGAGTAAGAGAGTTGTCATTTAGACATTATTTTGATAAAGTAGAGTTGAAAGCATGAGATGGATCATTTGAACTATACATTGGCAATTTGATTTTATTACGTTTATATTGTTGTATTTTGAACATAAAAGTAGCAAGAGAGAGAGAGAGAGAGAGAGAGAGAGAGAGAGAGAGAGAGAGAGAGAGAGAGAGAGAGAGAGAGAGATTAGGTTTACATGGAAGAAAATTGTTGCCAATAAGAGGTTCACTTGGAAGTGCATGACTAATTTATTCATTTGGTGCATTGTGCATAGGAGAATGAGGTGAAAAGTGTCTTTCCCATTTATCAAAATTATTTTTTATATAAGGAATAAAAGAGATAGGTTTGAGAGAAGAAGATGCATCTACTTTTTCTTCACTATCACTTTCACATGTATCATCATATTCCTCATTACAAAAATAGTAATTATCTTCATTGTAAATAAAATCATTTTCCACTTTTTTAGCTAATGTGCAAATTTGCAAATTTTTCCATTCATTGTCATAATTATGAGAAAAAATTAGAAATTGATCTATCAAATGAGAGGGAAGAAGTGCCTTAGTGTACATTTCATTTCTTTCACCAAAGAGAATATGTAAAAGTACTATTAAGAAAATAAATGCAATAATAACTAGTAATATAGAGATTTTCAAAATATTTTTGGCACTCTAGACAATTTATAAAAATTCTAAAATATTTTTCCAAAAAATTCAAGGAAGGCTTGATGTTTTAGAACCTATTTTAGGAATCTAGGGTTTTGGATTGGGATTTTAGAATTTTTGAAAATTATTGCTATAATTTAAATTCTAAAACAAATTTGAATAAGATAGATACACAAAAATTTCTACAAAAATCAGAAATTTAAAATTTAATTTTTGCACAAAATAACTACCAACATAGAGATTTTGAAAATATTTTTGACATTCTAAAGAATTTACAAAAATTCCAAAATCTTTTTCTAAAAATTGTAAGGGAGGGAACCTTGGGGTTTGATGACCTAGTTTGAAAATCTAGGGTTTTGGGTTAGGGTTTTATAATTTTTGAAAATTATTGCAATAATTTAAATTCTAAAACAATATTTAAATAAAATTAAAGAAAAAAAATTTATACAAAAACCAGAATTTTAAAGTTAAATTTTTGCGTAAAATATGAAAGAAAAACCTTAAGTGTACCTAGGGTTTTAGATATGTTCGAAGTAAGTTGGGTTCACCAAATGTTTTATTTTTTGGGGAAACTAGTGTTTAGTTCCTAAATCATAAAGGGTCTAGATTAAGGGGAAAATATAATCTAATATGGTAAAATAATGATTTTGATCAAATTAATTACATAGGGAAGAAAAGTAACTTATCTAAAAAAGTAGATTGAGATAATTGTTTCAAGTCTTGAAAACCAATACACATGACTAGGAAGATGTCAGGAATCTATATCTATCTTTAATTTGGTGAAAGGATAGGATCACCAAAAATAGGACACTTCAAGGTCTAAATCTATAGTCCAAGTCCTACTTATATTATCTAAACTAGTCATAGAAAACTAAGTTTTTTGGGTTTTATATGCTATCCTTATGTGAGATTGCCTATGAAATTTCAGATCTTAAATGCCAATAGAGATCCTTGTAGAGTTGTTTTAATATTAAAAACACTAGGTTCATCTACACACACAAAAAAAAAAACATCAAAATCAAAAGGGGGAAATTTGGGTTAGAGGAAGTATGATTGCATTATCTAGAACCCCTACTATCCTTATCATTTCCTACATTAACCTTCAAGCTAGGGATTTATATCAAATATAGTTCTCCCTTAGGGAACATACATAATAAACATGTAACGTAGATGTAAGAATGACTTTCTCCTAGTCCCTTCCTTGATCAAGCATGTAAATATAAGTGTGATGCATAATGTTAAGCTATACTATTGACTAATTTCTAAATATGTATTGTGCCAAAGTAGTAAGTGCTAGATATAAAATCCCTTGTGAAGTCTTTTATATAGGAGACTCTTTATTTTGAATTTGGGATATTTATTCACATTTAGCCAATATTAGAAAGGTAAAAAAATTAAGGAAAAACCTAAGAAGGGTTTGGGACTCATCAAGCAAGGAAACTTGACTGTTGGGACTCAAAATGTAGTTAGATAGGAATGCTAGAGATGGGACACCCTAAGGCCTAGCACTATAGTCCAACCTAAATTATCTTATCCTATAGGCTTGAGACCTAGGGGGATGGAATTAACATCAAAAATAAGGTCTGATTGAGCTGGAATAACTATTTGAAAGGCTATGGATGATTGGGAATAAGCAAAAAGGTGACTCAAGCATGAAACAAGACCAAAATAAGTAAAACAAAAGAAATGGGTAATGTGAACAAGGCTCATATTCTTCAGTCAAAGTCTCTTATGAAATGACTATGAAAAGACATGATATGTGTGGTTGCTTGACCAATTTAAGGTGTATACACTTGGAACCACCTAATATTGTTGAGTGGCCTAGATCCGTTTTACATTTCAACATTTTTGAATGGCCTAGAGCCATTTTACATTTCAACATTTTTGAGTGGCCTAGATCTATCTTATACAATTTTATTTACATCATATAGTTTATAATTAGATGTATCTACTACACATGGGTAGGAAATGATGGATTCATAGTCTTCTTGAGTTTTTGACTCACCTACATGAGAGGGTTATGCACACCCTTAGTCTAATCCAAGTTATTCATAGGTTATGATCCACCAAGCAGGGGTGGGAAATGATGGATTTAAAACCAAATTGAGTTTTTGAACCACCCACACATGGGTATTTAACAATCCATCATCTTAGTCTAATTTATTCACCAATTAATCACTATATACATGCATGCGCACATGCACACATGCACGCATGCACGCACACGTGCGCGCGCGCGCACACACACACACACACACACACACACACACACACACACACACACACACACACAAGTTTTCACTAGGTTTATGAATTGGTTCACATACCCAATGAGGTGTATGGTTATTTTACTCTTTCTTATCTATTTCCTCAATATTTAATTTTGATTTTTATATCACTTAATTAAGGTTTGATCTATGTGTGTTTCATTTATAAGACATGTAATGGAGCATGTTTCACATACTTAGATCTAGATTCATTGGCTTCACCTCTTAGGTAAGTCTAGGTATGCTTATTTTTCCTTTATCATAACCATTTCACTTTGCTATATTTACAAGATAAAAAGAGGGATGTAATCATCTAAAAATGGCACTTGAGTACTAAGAGTATTACTTGAGACCACCCATACCTAAATTAGCCTTAGACCTATCTCAAGTCATTTTTAAACATTTATCCATCCTTTTGTGTGGGCCACACGTGTCCCTAAACATATGTAAATTAGTCCTAGGCCCTCACTTTAGCATCATGGCCCCTAATGCCTCAAGTTATGCCACCTAGACACTAGCACCATAATTTAGACAGTAGCACCAACGGTGTTATTGTTCTAGTTTGGGTGTTATTATCCTTTTCCTACCTTTAGCCACCAATAGATATATATTCAAATGATAAACCACTTAGGGTCAACCTAGACCTTTTTTAATACCTACATAAGCACTAGAAATATATATAATTTCCATCTAGTAAATAAAGGGATAAAAGTGATGTGTGTGTGTGTGTGTGTGTGTGTGTGTGTGTGTGTGTGTGTGTGTGTGTGTGTGTGTGTGTGTGTGTGTGTGTGTGTGTGTGTGTGTGTGTGTGTGTGTGTGTGTGTGTGTACATCACTTGTATCCCTTTATTTACTAGATGGAAATTAGATGCAAATAACACAAATTAGCTCAGAAAAATTGTGCACAATCAAGGTTATCAATCCCTATTCTACCATAATTTTGTATATATCCATCTACATCCATCTCAAGCTGATAATAATCATATTTACATTCTCAATCTCCACTCAAAATCACTCAAACTAGCATTTATACTAGTTTCACTTGTACTAGCACTTAGGTGGGGAGAACTACATCAGGCTTCATCCCTCTTCAGAGTATTGGTATGTAGAAAAATCTCATGATAATGAGGTGTTGATTATGTCTAACCTACCCCACTAACATCATAATTTTATACTTGTGCCAATTGGATGCCCTAATAACAGAGAGGTTTAGGGTTTACATATAAAAATAGTCAAAATAGGTCACCTATAGGGAATCAAAACTTATGCACATAGGAATAGGCTTGGTAGATTATATGAATAAGTATTATGTAGAGGGAAGGTTATTTTTGTGATAGTCTAATAAACAAAATAAAAATAACACACTTAAACACTTAACACCTCTATACTAAACACTAGAGAGAACATAGGTAACAAACTTACAAATAAAAACACAATTAAAACATAAAATAAATCATTATTTTACCTTACCTGGAGCTCCAAATGGCCTATTGAAGTGGATTTATCATTTTTTGCATCAATAAATCTTCATTAATAGAGCTTAATTTGATTCACCTTTCGTTCACACCTTGGCTTGGATGATTGGCTTATGAATGTGTCATGGTAACACTACTTGAGAACTTATTGAAGATATATGGGCATTGTGACATTACAAAAAAATATCTTATGGGTTAAATCCTACATAATAACATTAAATTTTTCAAAGATTTTTGATTGATCAATAAGTATGGCTTTGTATTTATAGAATACAAAAGTTAACCCTTACCCAAGGTGAGTTAAGGTTGAGTTTAAACATGTAATGGCTTCAAACTAACCCTAGGTGAGTTGAGGATAACTCTAATTGAGTTAAAATTTATCATGTAATTATTATTTTCAATTACTAGGCATGGCTCTCAAATTAGATATTTTGAGATATTTTAGAAGAGCTTGACAACTCATAAAGGTAATGATGAAAAGGCTTGATCTTTTGAATTTTGTAATTTCTATTTTTAGATATTCATTAATTGAGAATGGATAATTTATAAAAAAATTTAATATGGTTTAATTAGTTGCTTCATTTTTATTATCATTTTAGCTCTTTTTAAAACATTTGATCAAGTGTCCCACTTAATGGGTCTATAGGCCAAACTGCCAATTGTTAGGTCACAATGTGATTGGGGATGAATCCACGAGAGGTTATTGTTATTTATGGTATAATAACATAAATAAGAATTCCTCAACATGATATTGAGCATTTATGAGTTATATGTGGCCAAAATTGAGATGTTTAGTGATTTTTAGGCTTAGTTTGCAATGTTTGGTAGAAATCAGTCTGAAGTTTAATCAAAACCAAGTTATGGATAGAATGGGGTGTCTAAAATTTTCCCATGTTTGGGAAGGTATTATAATATATAGGCATAGTAACATCTTCTCAAATAATGAAAAGGTCATGTATCCCTAATTCCCCAGATGGTGATGGATGAGCCCTAGATACCCCTTGAGGTAATGATCGGCAAATAAGGTCAGCGATCTGTCCCTCAAAATAAGGAAAATGATCATAAAAAAAAGGTAAAAAGGGTGTAAAATAACTAATTTACCCAAATGTTTTTATAATCAATGGCATAATGAAATTCCCTAGTTCGTCAGATAAAAATGATGATTTTTCCAAAGGTAGTTTTATTCATCAATACAATGAGGTAAAATGATAATGATTTTCTCAAAGGTGGTTATAATCATTAGAAAAATGAAAATAATGATTTGCATAAATGTAGTTATAATCATTGGTAGAATGAAAGCATGCCCTAGTTGGGTAAATAGAGATAATGATTTGACCAAAGGTGGTTATAATCATTAACAGCTAGATAAATAAAAACACAATGATTTGCCCAAAGGTGGTTATAATAATTGTCACAATAGTTTGGATTAAAACACAATGATTTTCCCAAAGGTAGTTATAATCATTGGCATTGTAGGTGAGATAATATAGCAAATCAAAAAAAGGGGGCTTACATACAAAATCCATAATCACAAAGTAAGAGTAAATCAGTACATAGGAGAAAGATGAATTTGGGAACCCTGTTATTATGGAGATTCATGTCCTAAATAGAAAGGATTAAAATTCTATCTTGATAAAATTACTTTGTATTTGGTAAATTATTTGGATAGATCAAGAATTTTTTAGGTAACCAAGTAGAATTATCGTGGCCTTTTTTTTGGTAAGATTTCTTGAGATGGTTTTTTTTTGTATCACATGATGGTATGCACCATGATATAAAACACCATGATAAATTATCCAAAATATTCATAACGACTAACACATGACCCAATAAATAAATGAAAATAATGTACTAATTATAAAAACCATGATGATAATGTTGACAAATGAATATGGATGTACTTAAGTATAATGAACAAGGAATCACCTAATGAATGCAAATATACTAAGTTAAGGCATAAAAATGAAAACAAATGAATAGGCAAACAAATAAATAGATAAGAAGACAAAACACAAAGAAACAGAAAAGTGAACAAAAAAATCAAAATAACATGAAACAAACACAAATAATGGTTAATCGTAATGTTAGTGCAAATAACACAATGACACAAATAAGAGGATAGACACTACCCCTACACTATAAGAGATAATGAAACAAATAAACAAAATGGGGGTGTAAAAGAAAAAAAAAGGGTAGACGATCTGACTCTAGATGCCCTAGGTAAGTGGTAATTGCCTACATAGTTCCATGGACACAATGTCCAACATAAAACTTCAAGCTAAATGTAGTTCTCCTAGGATATGGGATAGAATAAAAATAAATGATCGAGAAGAATATGAGTTGATGTTATAGAGGAAATATGGGAATGGTTTCAAAAAATGGTGAGAGCATTTAAAATAAAAAATACATTAAAAATAGTGAGATTGTAAGATGAATCCTAGTGATCATTAATGTATCAGAGTTGAATACATAATGTACAAAATAACAAGAGCATAAGGTGAAGTCCAATAAGGCTAGGAAAACTAGAGGACAAATGGTGACTCATGAAATAGTTAGGAGTCTTATGATCCTTAAGGAAAATAAGTGGTCAAAAAATAAAGGAAAGTGCATTTGAGCTAACCTAAGATACCCCATGTATTGAATTGTTGCCTACATAGTTTGTGTAAACCTTAGGTCGATGTAGTTCTCTCATAAATGGAAGGAAATAGGCCAAGGGGGTCTAAAATAAATTGAATAAAGAGGATGGCCCAACCTAAAAACATTGATGGCTTTATATCTCATGTGTAGATTCTAATCCAAGTTTCATGATTTTGTGATTTTTTTAGGATTTTTTAGATCATTTACAAATATTTTTGGAATTTTTCCTATGCATCTCAACTCGATCGAGAATGCAAGACATAAAATAGACCAAATCATAAAATGGTGAGAGCATTGAAATAGAGAATTGCTCATAAAATGGTAAGAGTGTGGAAAGAAGGTGACTAATATAATCTCAACGTGAATCAAGCACTACCTATATAGTCCCATTAGGACCTTAAGTCACTATAGTTTTGCCTTACAGTGTAGGAATTTGACTAGGTAGAATCAAGTTGGTGAATTAGGCAAATGGCACAAGATGGCATAGGAATTTCAAGTTGATATGTCAATGAATGATAAAGGTGGCATTCCTCATTTGCCTATAGGTTGTTATAATTAGGAAATAATGGCATAGATCAATGATACTAATTTTCTCAAAGGCTATTATAATTATTACCACAAAGTAAAACATTGATTTACCCAAAGATGGTTATAATCAGGAATACTCATAATGAAAAAAATAATAAATGAATGATGAAACTACCTAACCATTTTCATACTAGTCCAAGATATTGTCCCTATCTAGAATATTGAATAAAGTGATGAAATTTGGTCTAAACCCCCTCGTTCAAGGTGTCTAAAGAATCCATGGCATAGAACCAAGATCAAAGGGTTAGGTAGGGAGGGGAAAAACAATTTTGGTCAATAGGGAAGGTATGGTAGAATGGTATATGGTATGGTATAAATAAGATGATGATATTATGGTAAAATGAAAATGAGCCTCATAAACAAAACTTTAGGTCTCTCAAGATAAATAACACTTGAGGTGTAGGATGTTCATTGGCTCATCAAGTTCATATCTATTTCGTGTAACGAGCCTATATGCTTTAGAGATTCATAATTTACAATATTGGCATATGGGCCTACCTAATTGGGATTGAAATTTCTTTTATTTTTATTCTTGGCCATGGTGTTCTTTTGGTTTTATTTGAGTACAAGATCACCAAGTTAAAAATTCTATGTGTTTAATCTCCTAGTTATAGTGGCCACAGAGTCTCTTTTGGTATGATTGAAGGTTGTTAATAGCGGCCATGCATTTTTCATCAAGTAACACTTGTTAGCAAAACAATATGAATACAAGGAGTCATCATAACATAATGGCATGTTATCAGTATACAAGGTGCCATTGTAGCATAAAGACATGTCAACCATCTACTTGGTCAGCATGCACGAGGTATTTAGTTAGAAACTATATTTTATTTTGAATAGATTGTATGGATTTGGGTTTTTATAACTAAGGAATCATATATTGAGGTCAGAGTTCTTGAATATTCCCAAAGCATTATATTATAACCATGCACCTAAGATAGAGATAGTAAAGTGGGTATATATGTAATCTATGAAGAATGAGAAGAGGTTAGACATTGAAGAGTTGATTCTAGAAATTATATGAGAGAGTTTTCCATTAGTGTTATGTAATGAATTGATCCTTGTGTAATTATCAATATCTATGATTAAGTTATCAAACCTATTCTACAATATTTTTGCATACTTTTGTAATGTTTATGATAAGGTAGCAATATATATATATAAAGATTTTCTAGACATGTGGATATTTAAACTATGTATTAACTGATGAATCTATATTTTTCATTAGAAAGGAATTCATATGAGAATTGTACCAGTCCAAATATATATGTTACAATAATTTTACTATAGGTCCTTAGGAATCTACACTTCCAATAATTTAGAGTCCCTTACCTCTCCCATAGTTATCCTCATAATTATCAAGTTTTGGGGAACTAGGAACCTCTACTAATAATGGTGTAATGATTGTGAAACCCTATTATGGGTTGTTAAAAAAAAGGATATACTCTAATGGTTACTAATTTAGAGGAATTTGGAATAATGGTGGGATCATAAAATATCTAAGTTTCCACAAAAAGGGGTGAGAAGGATAGGGTGCACTAAAAAGGAACTCATAAAACATCATCTGTATGGTGATGTACATAAAATCTTCTAAGCTTGAAGGTTTTTTGGACCCATGTGATCGATCACTAGATATAAATCACTATAGAGGGATATATAACAAAAAAATTAGTTCATGGTTATATTAATTTTGAATCCACACAATACTTATTTGTATGGCAGACTAGAGGAAATTTTATGCACAAAATACCAATTCTTATCAATATGTTGATCATTAAAAAATCCATGGTGCCCTACCCATTCATGATGGAGTAGTCTTTTAGGTGTCATGGGGATGTGTGTAGTTGGGATGAGAGATGACGTAGAGTTGATTGGGAAAGTTGGTCAGTAGAAACTAGATGAGGAGGCTAGATGAAATGGATCAAAAGAAGCTTGTGGATACAGAGTGATAACTATGAAAACAAAAGAGGTGGAATATATCAAGGAATTCATGAGTGACTATGAATATATGGAGGTGTATAAGTAAGAGTAAAGGTTGAATAATTATAGGAGATTAGGAGGAAGAACAAGTTGATGAAAGGATGGGAGAAGAAAGAATCAATGAGCGAGGACTTGGGATTAGTGAGACTAAAGAGCAAGTATAGACATAGCTAGAGGATGTCAATAAAGGAAATAAAATAGAGGAAGGTATTTTAATAGATGATAGTAGATCATATTCACTCAATGAGATACCTTTCTTCTTCATAAGGGAGTTACCTGTTTTAGGAGGCCCGGTCAATAGAAGACACAGTACTGGCTCAACTTTTTGCACAAGAAGAATATGACAAAGAGAATTTTCACCACCGTAACACACATCCCTTAAGCCCATATTTTATATAAATACCCCTATTTACATTCATCCATAGATATTTGAAAATTAGAGAGAGTAGGATATCAAGGAATCAAGAAGAAGTATCAAATAATTATTAGATTCCAATTTTGAAAAAACCATGCAAGGATTCATCGAATCACAGTAGAATTATTTAAGAGAGTTAAAAACTAATTTGATTGACCTCTTATTGATTTAATAGGTTTTTGATTTGGGTGTTTTAGATTGAAATTTTCACTGAGGAAAATAGAATGTGAATAGACACAATTACAAAGATCAAAGATGAGTCAGAGGTATTTCATCACCTAAGAGATCTCCATCACCTCCATGATCTTAGGAATATTTTATATTTTTCAAGGTTTCCCATGTTCAAAAAATACATTATTACTTGGAGATAGTCCCAATGGGTCTACAAGATCATCACCATAAACACCACCAGTGATCACCCCTCCTCAAGTGACAATACCACTTCTAACACAAAGATGTTCTTAGATATCAATTCCAAAAATTACATCATCATTACCACCATCTAAAGGAGCACATATAATAATTCCTTTACAACTAATCCTAGTTAATATGGATTTACAATTAGGAGCCTTTATCACACTGGTAACCTATGATGGAACTATAGATCTAGAATAATACTTGCTTATGTGTGACATGAAATGGTAGGCTAAAGGCATTGTAGAATAAAATATTAAGAAGTATGAGATTATTGTTGCCTTGTCTAAAAGATAATTAGAGTTCATGTTTCATAGAGGATCAGGAACAACAAGTTTTGATGATGTGAAAAATTGGTTGTTTGTAGAGTTCAAAGTTAAGAAAAGTATGGGCCAAACCATACAAGACCTTAAATAAACCCATCAAAGTCCAAGGGAAATTGTTCATGATTATGATTTTATATTTTCTGATATGGTTAACAATGTTGATTTTTATTTGAAAGATAAAGATAAATCTGCTTGGTTCATTGAAGGACTAGGACCAAAGATCTATTTTTTGACAGAACAAACTGAGTTCACTAATAAAGTAGAAGCTAGAATAGCTAAAATAAGAGTGGAGTAGATGAAAGATTATGGTACCTCAATAGAGATCAAAACATAGTTATAAAGCACACTTCAAGCTATATTGTTGAGGTTGGAGGCTCTACATAATACTATTGAAAGATCTAGAATTAGTTTATGGTGTATTGAGTGTAGCAAGGAAGGCCACCATAGGAATGAATGCCCAAATGTATGTATGGATTTTTGTGACATATTTTACATAGTGGGACACTCAACAACTCATTATAACTTATTACAATAATATGTAAGAAACCCATAGAGAATGTACTATAAACTTTGTAAATCTATTAATCATGAAAATAAAGATTACAAGGCTCTATAAGAATTAAAGGAAGACATTACTAAGAATGTATTCAAAATATTTACATAATAGGTGCTTATGAAATAATAAGCCACTATGAGAGAATAAACCAATTCCACCAGTGTAACATAGGTTGGGTTGGCATGGTCTCATAATGTACAATCGTTTCAACCATAAGGATTACCTGGTGGAGTTCAGACCACACAACCAATATACTATGCTTATCAATCTACATGGAATACTATGATTCCTTAGGCATAACAAGTTGGCTTGAATCCACATATAAATTAAGCCTAATATGGTGGTTATGATAATCAATATTACCATCAAGGGTGGAATGTAGCATAGACCATAGTAAACTATGGGGCATAATAGGTAGATGGTTGGGATTATCGAGAGAATAGAGGTTAATTTAAAGGAGCATACCGTGGTGGTGTGTAGTGAGAATGTGGAAATAGCCTTAGAGGACCTATTATATTCTATTTTTGTGTGGAAACCAATCATAGCAAAACTACCCCTTAAATCCATAATGGTAATTTTATTGTGTGTATTGTTGAGTATATAAATAGCATGATCAAGACTACTTTATTTTAGAAACACAACATAAAAATCAAGTTGTAAAAAATGTAAATAGATTTGGTTCCAATACAAACCATAATGCATTAATTTTAGTAATAAAAACATAGTACACATAGCAAGGCTTACCTCCTTTAGAAATTCCAACAAATTTTGGCATATGAAAAGCTAAAGTAAATACCTATCTAGAACCAATAAAGGAGAAGGGACTCATGAAGGAAGTCATGTAAATTATATATAATATTCAACAATAAGTTTCAACTATAACAGATGAATTGACACTTGATGCATAGATGTATAAACAAATTGTACAAAACATGAAACAAGAGGGGGCTATAATAAAATTGATAGACTTGATGAAATTATTTAATACTCTACAAAATGAGGATATATCACAAAATATCACTAATCTCATTAAAAAATTGATTTAATTTGCATAAAAGAGAAAGGAAATGCTTGAGAAGATGGTTTGGTATGTTAATACAAAGAATCCATGTGATATCGATGCTAGGGTTGATATTGAGATAGCAGGGTATGAGATACCAAATATTGTGTTTGATTTTGGGAGCATAATGAATATGATCCCATGATCTACCTAGGAGGTAATTGGTAGACCTTATTTGAGTTATATCCTTGTAACCTTTAGTCTAGTAGACTATGGTAGGATAGATCCTATAGGATGATTGGAATATGTGGAAATTAAATTCATAAAGCTAACTCTGCATGGTGATTTTGAAGTAATAGATATGAAGATAGATGAAACACACTACCCAACTTTGTTGGTTAAAAAGTGGGCCTATGATGAATAAATGACCATCAACACAGTAATGAATCAAATAAACTCACACCATGATGATTGTATAATCATCATTCCTCTTAATAGAGATGTCAAATCTTACATAATTCCTAGGGAACTTGATTCTCCCTATGTAGCAAAAGGTAATAACTAGATGTGAATTATGATGTAGAGTGTACCTGATATACAATGCCATATTCTAATGAGCTAGTAAAACTCTTTTTCACAAGATCTAATAGCTAAAAAATTATGTGGTAAGTATTCCTTAAAATCTTTGAATATTTCTATAGAAGAAGAAGATGAAATGTGATCTTTATCTATTCATTCACCTACACAATCTGATATAGATATTTTATATCAACTTGGTTTTATGGAGTGTGACTATATTGAACCTACTCTTGAAGGTATAATTCCATGGGATTGATCTTCTTCTATCATTGGTGATTCTGATATTTATATGCTTAATTAGGCTTGAAATGATCATGAACTTAAAGCCTTATGCATGGTTTATGTGACTTATCATCAAATTCCTCAATACTTTTCCACTAAAGACATTAGTGATTTTATAGTGTCATTTCAAATTCATATACTAGAGGATAATCAAAGGTTAAGTGCTCTTAATTATGCATTGAAAGGAATTATAACTAACTAGTGGGTAGTACATCATATTGGTAGTAAAATATGGGTAGAAGTGTGTGAATTACTTATCACACAATTTTAATTACCTAGGGAAGTGAAAAAAAATGGTCTATGTTCCATGAAGGATAATTTCCTCAAAACCATGTTCAATAGTGTGTTGAAATATAGATGGTTAAAGAAATCAATTCTAAGTTTTAGTTGCATTGTTTTATTTACACATTGGGGGTTTTACCTACTACTTGGTACATTCATCAAGAACATCGTAGAGAGACACAAAACTAGATCCAACTCAAAATTATTTTATTCAAACCTTTATATTTTAAAGTGACAATCACCTTTTGAGTAGTGCATTACAAAAGGTGAAAACATTTCTATGCCATGGATGAGCAAAAGATTACATAATGACCAAGCTTTGGAGTTAGAGGAAATAGAGGATCATGAAATTATTGATGCTATCATCATGGAATTCAAACACAGTCAATAAGACTCTCAGTATCACATTGATGCCATGACTATGGAGACTCTACATAGAGGAAAAGCAAACATGGAAATTTAGCCTTCCCATCATATTCAAGAAGAGTCTACTGATGATCCTAATTTAGATAGTGAAGATTCTTTAGAACTCATAGAGTTTTTTAAGCCTAAATTAGACTATGAAATATTACCTAAAACATTGGATGAATAAGTTGAAGAAGATCGATTATGATAGATACAATTTCTAGAACAAGAGAGTGAGCAGGCCATTATACAATCCATTTATGAGGATGAATGACAAGTATATTAGGAACCTCTAAAGGAATAAATTATGAACATTGGGTCTAAAAAATCTCTAAAATTGGGACATGTTTTCAACTATTGGGAATAGTAATACATTTTGAAAGCATTACAACTTCTCTGGGATTACGTAGATGTGTTTCCAACTAATTTTGTAGAAGTCAAAGGGGTGGATCTTTCTTTAGGGGAAATGCATATAGAAATCAAGGCAAGTGCATGACCTATTAATAAAAGGCTTTATCATCTCAATACTAACATGAATATGAATTATAAAGCTAAATTAGATCATATGAAAAACATGGGAATAATATTTCCTATAGAAAAATTAGACTGGGTAAGTCTTATGGTCATACAACCAAAGAAAATATGTGAGATTCATATCTAAAAATACTATTACATCTTAAATGATACCTGATTTAATGACCCCTTTCTAATACCATTTACTAATGAATTGTTGGAATATATAGCTAGACATGAGGTGTATTCCTTCACTGATGTATTTAGTGGGTATCACTAGATACCCATCGTAGCAGCTAAGGATAGAACTAAGATGGCATTTTCTACTTAATGGGGGTCATTTAAATATAAGGTAATGCCATTTGGTTTAAAGAATGCACCTATGGTTTTCTCCAAGACTGTAGTAACTACATTTAAGGACTTTCTTCATGATTTTCTAGAGTTATATTTGGATTATTGGGTAGTGTTCTCATTATTTCAAGAACATTTATCAAAATTAAGACTCATGTTGGAAATATGGAGAGTGCTTAGGATTGTGCTTAACTTAAAAAATGTTTGTTTTTTACACCTTTTGGTGTTCTTTTAGGCCATGTAGTGTACAATAAGGGAATATTGGTGGACCAAGAAAATATTCCACCACCAAATTCCTCAATATATGTGTAATCCTTTTTAGGACATATGGGGTATTATCAAAAATTCATAAAAGGATATGTGGCTATTTTAGCTCTAATGGAGAAATTACTATATAAAGGTGTTCCTTTTATATGGATAGAAGATTGTTAAATAGCTTTTGTGGATATAAAATACCAATTGGTTACTGTGTCAATCCTTATTTTTCCTAATTAGGGTAAACCTTTCCATGTACAGGTATATGCATCTGGTATTATAGTTGGCATAGTTAGGTGAAGGAGGCTTGGACCATCCAATCCATTTTGTAAGCCAAAAATTATCTATGGCTGAGAAGAACTATACCACAACTGAAATGGAAGCTTTAGAAATTGTGTTTGATCTACAAAAATTTAGACATTATTTATTGGCTACCCTATTTAAATTATTTATAGATCATCAATCTTTATGATATCTCATAAATAAGCCATTTTTAGGTAGAAGGATATCTCATTGGTTGATGCTTTTCTAGGAGTTTCATTTTTGAATCAATGTTAAACTAGGGAGGAAAAACATTGGCCTTGATCATCTCAAAATATTTCATAATGGTGAGGATCCAAAGGATATCCCTGATGAGTCTCCTGATGCTCATTTTTTTAGAGTTTCTATAATTCATGAATAGTTGGCTGAAATCACATAGTTTTTGAAATAGGGAACATTACCCACACATTATACTAAAAATGGAAAGAAGTAAATCTTGACCAAAGCACTTCTTTTTAGCATTATAAATGGATTTATTTATAATATGGGGAAAGATGAGGTTTTATTATGAGTAACACTAGAGCATTAATGACTGCAAGTCTTAGAAAAGGCACATCAGGGCATTGCAGGTGGACATTTTGTGGGAAAATCCATCGCAAGTGAAATATTATAAAGTGGTATTTGGTGGCCATATATTTTTGAGGATGTGAAGAGGGTTTCCAAATAGTGTGGTGTCTACCAACATATCAGTAAACCCACTTAGAGGGATGAGATGCCTCCTCATCCCATAATAGCATAGCAACCATTTGAGTAATGGGGAATTAATTTTGTTAGACCCATTAATCTAGAAAGTAAATGTAGTAATGATAGATAAGTAATTATTATGACCAATTACTTTACCAAATGGGTAGAGGCTACTGCTACACCAAGCTACAAAGTAAAAGACACTGCTAAGTTTTTGTATGAGAACATCATTACTCGATAGAGGTGCCCACTATGATTGGTAAGTGATATGGGTAAAAAAAAATTGAACAAGACCATTAAAATACTAATAGAATAATTTATGATTTCATATCATAAAATCATAATGTATCATCCATAAGTGAATGAGAAAGTAGAGGTTGTGAACAAAGTGTTGGGTAAGTTGCCGACAAAGGTTTGTGATGTTAAGAAATATGATTGGGAGGATAGACTTCCTACAATAATCTGGGCTTACCACACCCATTTTAAGTGTACATCAGGATTTACTTCATTATAGTTGGTTTATGGGATGGAAGTTGTTATGATTATGTAATATGTTGTGCCTAGCCTATAATTTGCTAATGCAATGTGTCTAGGTGATGTAGAAACACTTACAAATTGGTTGTTGGATCTCAACCACATGGATAAAGATAGGTGAAGATCTATGTGGGCATAATAAATTAATAATATAAGCCAAAAATTATGGCACAATAAGAATATTTTAAAAAAATAATTCCATTATCAGCAATTGGTTTTGTTATATGATAGCCAGTTTTATGCATTTTCTGACAAACTCACCATTCGATGGAAAGGTCCCTATGTTGTTCATGAGCTTTTAAAAAATGGTTATATAATATTTTAATATCTATAAGGTAATGTTTTACTTGTAAAGTTTAACATCTATAGACTTAAATTCTAAAATTGTTAGATTAACGTTAAAAAAAGAAAGTGTGGTTCCACACATCTAGCATAGTTAGGAAAATTTCATTCATGTAAGTTCTTTGATTTTGGTTTGTGTTTTATGTGTGATGTGTGTTTTCATAACATAATTATTAGTATAGTGAAAGATCAATTCTAATTTTGTAAAAATTCATGATAGGCATGGTCCATCTAGACTAGCACATGTTGGTTATTGAGTCATTCTAGGTGGACAAGTTTATAAGTGACATCCTTGAACAAAGATAATTGTGGGTCATCTATTAAGTCTAGGAATCATACCTATACAAGATTGACATTTATTATTATGAATAATAGTTTCCAAAAAGGGGATTTATGGCCAAAGCATGCAAGAAAGTGGTTATAACATCACTATCAGAGTTATATGTCATACTCAAGATCACCTATTTAATAAATACAACAATAAAAAGATGGTGGAATGTCCCATCAGACATTCTATCATATCCAGATCAATGTCACATTGACCACATAAAATTCCACATCCACTGAGTTGAATCTTCTTCTCACATGTAAAATAATGAGGATGTAGCATCAATTCAAATTTGAATCCATTTGCACAAGTGAAGGATTTGAGGATCCCAAACATTAAATGTACAAGTTCGAAGGGCCAAGTGAACCCAAAAGTGTATAAATAAGTCATTTCATGGTAGTATAGACCACTAAATATTGTTAATTGAGCTCTATAATTTCTATTTAGGGTTTACTTTTTTAGTGTTGTGTGCTTCCAATTTTTCTCAATCAGTAATCATGGTTGCCTCCCCTAGTGTTATTGAGTTTAAGCATAATTTCAAAAAGAGACTCATTGAATTAAAAGAGGATTTAGGGATAGGAGTCTCACTAAAATAGACCAAGTTTTCTGATCCTCATGATAGTGTTATGGTGTAAAATTCTTGAAACCTATTATTTTCACTGAATGGCCTATTACCTCATTTGGTTGGCTCAAACATTGAGAACCTTATATGATTTCCCACTTTTGGGGATTGGTAAAGCATCATGCAATTGTTATTGGTAAGGTATAACTAGCATTATATTAATTTTTCACAAGATGTAATGGTGTAATTATCCATATAAATAATGGCTCATGCAGTTGGGATGTTTTCCAGAGGCAAATCCCTCATGGAATATAATTCTAAAGCACCACTAATCTCTATCAAAATCAAAGACACCATGGTTAGAGAGAATTGAGGTATTCTATTGGAAATTTTTCCTGATGAACTGATATAATTGTTAGTTGAATGTATCTCACAAAGGTTCTAGCATATGACTAAGGCCATGATTGAGGCCAAAAAGGTTGTCATCAACATCATGCATTGAATGATTCATGGCAGAGAAGAGTTCAATTAGCTAGAATTCTTTCTTGTAGAATTGGAATAGAACATTACCAAAGTCTTGGTCATCATAAA
The DNA here is from genome assembly GCA_037957365.1 of Torreya grandis. NCBI lineage: Eukaryota > Viridiplantae > Streptophyta > Pinopsida > Cupressales > Taxaceae > Torreya > Torreya grandis. Next base: position 353,133 of record JARHVA010004545.1, on the reverse strand, counting down.
GAATACTTTCTAGGACTTACTTCTAGTATTTCCCCTTATCTTCACTCAATGGAAATCACTAATCATGCAAGTTCATATTGACACTGATTATTGGCCTAATGAACAATTTACCAATTTGGTCACTTCTTGTAAAAGTCATTATTAAGATCAAGTCCCTTTGTTTGATAATTAAGAAAATGAGCTTCTATAGATGGTTGTTATACATACGTAGATTCCACTAGATGTAATGAAATTCTTGGGCCAATATGTTGTAGTTCAACACCTTCTAGAGGAAACATCTATCTAGATACATGAGCTCCCTCTAATGGCTACTATGTCATTGGGGTTTTTCTTAGACATGGATACTGTGTAGTCAGAGGTGGTATTATAGAAATTCAAAGATACACAATATGCTACACCTCTTCAAGTTGTTCCTCCTGAAATAGAACCTCTAAGTTCATTTGTTACACCCATGGAGCTACCACAATGAAAAAAGCATAAGTGGCTAGCTAATTGTAGCCCACCTTCACTACCTTGATGCAAAATGAGGAGCCAAGATTTTTGGTACAATGATCCTTATGTTCCAAAGATAACATTTTAGTATGATTTGCCTAAGTTATAGATCAATCTAACCAAATTATACTTCCTAATGTTGAAATAGATGGAGGGTGACTTGAAAGAGGATGAGAATGAAAAATAATTTTTCTTTTAGAAGTCTATGTGAACTATGTAGATTCATAATAAGTTCCCACTAGAGTTATGGGTTTCCCTTCCACCTTGTCCACCTTCCATTTTAGTGGAACCCTTGGGGAAAGCAACATAGGTTCAAAAAGCTTATATGAACCCTACACATCATATTTTATAAGGAGGTGAACCTCTACCATAACCCCTAGATGTCTTACTAGAAAGTTCACCTGAATCTACACTTAGGTGGAAATGGTCAAATGTAGGTTTTGCATGGTGAAGGATGACCCTAAATACTTTGACATTGATGAAATGGAAGCCCCTAGATATACCATATCCACTTCCAATCCTTCGATGCCATCTAGTGCTTGGTTATACACAATGTTTCCACAAGTGGCTACATAAGATGTTTCTTGGGTTTGATTTAGGAAGGGTTACATTTTATTCTCATAGATTTAGATGGCTACATGATCCTCTTAATATTTTCAATTTAATGAACCACCTTCATATCTTATAGAAGTCACACCTGAATCCTCAACTAAAGAATAGAAATGAGCTGCTTGAAAGGATCTTGACCACACCACTGCCTGATGACACCACAAGGAGTAAAATAAAAGGTCTAAGGCTAAAGCTAAATATAAGATGCAAGATGCATAGATATGATTTCAATCTTCTACCCCTTTAAATTATCTAATGACAGCCACCATGATGCATGCTACCCTTGATACCGACTAGCAAGATATGGATGAAGAATATATCCTCCCTCTATGGATGAAGAATCCCCTCAACAAGTTATTCTAGAGATAACATGGCAATGTAGCACTAAAATCAAGTATGAAGTTCCACATCCATAGAGGGAGGATATCATATCTAAGTATCAAGAAGTTAAAGGTGTTACTATTAATTCTACTACTCTAATTAATCCATAATCTTCTCAACCAACCATTCCATTTGTGGAGAAACTACAATTGACTACTAGTGAGGCTTTGTTTTTCTCTATCACATAATTGTCTTCTATACAAGTATCTTTGAATCCTTTGACATAGTGCAAAATAGTTGATTGCATAGCTTCTATCTACTTCAACTAATTTTTCCATTATGTCCATACTATATGTGCCTATCCCACCAACTCGTAGAACCATGTTTTTACTACCACTTACTCTTCTTCAACATGCCCTAGCCCCTATTTTGGCCACTTCTTTGGATAATTCATTAGCCTTCATAGACCTTTCTCTTGATGTTACTCAGTTATCACTGATTAAACAAATTAAAGGTGCAATTGCATTCCAAGAATCTTTATCTAGAATGGAAATTTGTGTGGGTGTTCTAGAGTTATTCCATAATGTCATATGATTTTTACTTAATAGTGGTATATGGATTATTTATAGCTAGTAAAATTGGTTGGATGGGTTCTTTGGTAGATTTTGTGGGTTTGGAATGGTAATATTAGACTTTCAAGTTATGATTGCACAATCAAAATTAGATACAGGGCCGTTGTTTCTAGAAAATGATGATGGAGATGAGCCAGATAAGATAAATCTTAATTATTAGTGCACTTAGTTATGGTCATAGGGAAATGATGAGTAATCAATATAAGGTCCTAAAATAGTAATCTTTATTTGTTATTACTATTTTTTATGGTCTCAAGTAGGAAGGATTACTAGCATATATGGGTTGATTGGAATTGTTTAATAATGGTCATGCTCTATTAGCACTTGGTCTAGGATTAATGGTGATGGTTGAAATGTGACCTCCCATAATATGACCTATAAATTTGGTGTAGTCATTTACAACTACATGGTAAGTCTATTAGTTGTTGGAATCATTTTGGCCTTGGTTACTCCCATTTGGTTGATGTTGTTATTGTTACTGATATTATTGCTATTGTCATGGCTATTAATACTATTGTTGTTGTTGTTGTTGTTCTGGCCTTTATTATTATTGTTGTTAATTATTATTTTTATTTTGTGAAAAAGGGTTTTGGTAAATACCCAAGTTCTACTTGGATGTAGATGTTATATTATCCAATGTAATCTCCCCATTTTCCACCATATTTTAACTTAAGTCTTTAATTTATACATAATGATGTAGATTATGTCTATAAACATGATGGTATTCACAGAACTCATTCTCTTGATACTAGTTTACATATAGAATACCCTCAGGATAGTGCTTCAAAATTGGCCAGCTAATCATATTAGTTGTGGAAAGCTTACAAAATATGGATTCAATAGGTTCTCTAAGGTCATTTAGGACTTGAGGAGTGGGTTTTCTTCCTAGAAGAGTGGTTTGCAAAGGTAGTGTTTGTTGAGTAGGTTTAAGTTGTTATGAAGGTTGTGGTTACTAAATGAGTTGCTAATGAGGAGTAGGTTGCATTTGTGACATAGGCTGAGTAGTTGGTATTTGCACCATTTGGACATGGTGTGACTCAATGACTCCATTTCTAACAACATTTGTATTGTGGTTATATTTCTTGTATTTTTCATAGTTATTAGCCCAGGATAGTATCGATGCTTACACTTGGACTTGGTTATGGTTTTGATTTTGGCTTGTTCCTTAGTAGTGGTTATAATTTTGGTTTGAAGAGGTGATCTTGATAATCCCTTTGTTAATAAGGACCTTTTCAATTAGTAAACCTTTTTTAATGATATCTTTGAATGTATGTGCACACTAAATCTCTAGATGATAGGATATCTCACTTTGCAATTTTTTAGTAAACACAGTGGCCAATTATTTGTTTGCTAAGTTGTGGGTGAAGTGGCTAGTGAGAATTTTCCATGTTTGTATATAGCTTGGAAAAATTTCACTAACCTTTTGTTTGGGTTGATTAAAATCTACCAACAAAATCTTGTGTTTAAGATTATGGGATAAATGTTACACAAATTTGTCCAGGAGGTTATCAAAATTAGATATCAAATTCTTTGGTAATTTTAGGAACCACTCCAAATCCTATCCTACTATACATCAAGGAAATAAGAGGAGTAGGTAAATGTCATTTTAAGCCACTAGCTAGCAAATAATGAAGATTTATGTTAAATGGGTCTTAGGGTCTCCTTTATCTTTGTATTTATCAAATTTAAATGGTTCATAGCATGAAAGAAATGGTAACTAAAGATACTCCATGTTGAATAGATATGAACACATCATTTATTGGTTTATTGGTTTATTTCTCTACTTGAATAGAGGAAATCATATCCTTCATTAATTGTAGTTCTTGTGCCTAGAAACTAGATGGAAAATTTGGCTGAGGTGGAGGTTGGGAGGTCAAAGGTGGGTTACTTTGACCTGGGTATAATGGAGGTATGGTTTATTAAGGAATATTAGTTTGGTGATTAAATCAACTAGGAGTATACATCCATATATTGGGATGTGGTTGTTGAAATTACATGCATTGTTTGGTTATATTCTAGTTTGGATTCATTATATAGACTTAGATTTGAGGGAATTATGATTGAAATGGAAGGATATGGCTTTAGGTAAATTATTATGCCTACTTAGGTTGAGTAGGTACTTGTTATCAACTAGTCAAACCTGGTTGAATAAAGGGAACTTATTTTGGACCAAGGCCTTGTCATTGAATTTGTGGCACATTTTGAGTGAAAGGCAATTTCTTCATAATTGGTATTTTTTGGATAGTGGTACCTCTTTGTTGTACAAACACTTATTATGAAATATATGGTTGTTGGGTGTTCAGCATTTATCTTTGATGAATAGACATACATTATTGATTATAAAATGTTTGCATTTGTAAATGTATATTAGTCTAGGACTTCATAGGTACATTTATTGCTACCTATCAAGGTGGAACATTTTTTCCCCATATTGAGGTATGCTTTCCATTACCTATCAAGGTGGAACATTTGTTTCCCCTTATTGAGATGTCATAGTGTTTTGCATCTACTATAATGGTAAACTAGAATGTGCTTATTGTTTTGTAATGTTAGTCATCACCTATTGAGGTGTAGCAGTATTTGTCACTTGTTATTCAGGCAAAACACTAGTTATCACTTATTTAATTAATCCATATGGTTGTGTGGTTAATAAATTAGTTGGTTGAGGATTGGAGGTAAATTTTTGTGCTTAGGACATAGAAGTTCTTTCCCCTTACTATTATGAACCATTCATGGTATTAACTAAGGGCACCTGTTGTTATGCACTTTTGTGGGTGTAGTTAAACCACTTTGGCCTAGATTGGAAGACACTTTCATGTTATCCACCATGTTTGGCAATTTATTATACATAGAAGCATTAGTCACTTCTTCAATAGATGGGATGTTTCAAATGTCACCAATTAAAGTGATTTACATAAATGTGTCTATACCTAAATTATATTGACTTGTTAACTTATTTAATACTCCTATTGATGGAGCTAACTCTATAAGTGGAATATTTGACATGGTCATGGCATTAAAATTGCATGCTAGATTTAAATAGGTTTGGTATGCTTATTTCATTTGTATAAAGTGGTCCTCCATGAGGCCCTTTCCTTTGAAAATCATATTTGGGTCTTCATACAACATCAAAATTAGTGCTTTAGGATGACTAGTAGAGTCATGTTCAATGGTTTGGGTGTAAGGCATGTTTAGAGGTATTCTAACTAGAATAGGCAAATTTTCATGGGGGGAGTCTATTAGAAGCTTGGCCCCTACCTCTATGGCTCTAAATAACACCTCATCACTTTTTTTAATCAAGTGAAGATTAAATGAATAAGGATCATACATAGATGACATAGTAACGTAATATGGTTGTTGTTGAACTTTGTATACAACCAATGGTATGTTATCAAAATACTACATGGTTTATTCTTAGTCTTGCTCTAAGTATGAATATGTGTTAACCAAATAATGGGATATCATATTTTGACTTTGTTCCATAGATTGAGTAGTGTAAGGAGGATAAGGATATATCTCACAAGATACATCATCACCATAGGGGTCTTAAATAAAGTCATCTGATCTGACCACATTATCCTAACCTAAATTATGGGTGGATCCACTATGAGTGAAATGAGACATATCCAACTCAATGATTAGAATTCCATGAATATAGGCCTAGATTTATACAAACTTTTAAAAACAATGTATAAAATTCAAATGGTCTAAACTTGGTCTAACATAGTCTAAGGATGGAGTTGTTTCTCTAAAATGGTTCATGATAAACTTGGTCTAAAATGGTCTAATTTAAATGTCAAAAATTAAATGTTTTATATAAATGGTCAAGTGGATGGGTATAAATAAATGGAAAACATAGGTTAGAAGTGTTTCAAACAATTATAATCTAGGTGTAAAACAAAAAAAAGGTTACTAGGTCTTTTGAGAATAAGGCATAAAAGCTAAGTTCAAAACAATCTAAAAATAAAGAGGTAAGATGTTAGGACTCTTTTAAACATTACACAAGATCTAGACTTGAAACAAAGAAAAAGGTAAAGGTCTATGTATTTTAGGAATAAGGAATAAAATATAGACTTTGAAACAACAGTAGGTCTAGGAACAAACAAGAATTTTTCTAGGTCTTTTGGAAATAATTCAAAAAATCTAGACTTTTAAACAAACTAGTTCTAAAAGGCAAGAGATTTTATCTAACAAATTTTAAACATTTTGACACAAATTAGACATTATTATTTGTACATACACTTGATCATTTGGCAAAATACATTGGACTTAAGGTACATGGAAGATAAACTACTTCCCAAAAATCTAGGTATAAAAATAGTCTTTAAATTGAGCAAGAAATTCATCTAAGTTACACAACCCAAAAGTGAAAGGTAGATGTCTAAGAAAAAATTACATGAGGCATAAACATAAACCAATCAATGTTTAGATCTAAAATTTTCAATACCAATTTAAAACTCAATTTAGAAGGCTTAACTTTGAAATAGATAACAAGCTAGACCAAGATAAATGACATAACTATACTAGGCATTTAGACCAAGAAGGCACACGTGGATTTGAATTTGTAATTGGACACAAGGAAAAAAGTCTTTCAAATGATTTGAATAATGTAAAGATGCTATTGTGCTCTAAAGTTATGACAAATAGTTTATTTTAAAAACTTTAAGGCATAAGACTTGGAATGAAATAGGCAACAAAACGATGCCCCTTTTAAAAATATGATGCACACATAAAAAATATTAACAAATGTCTAAGGAAAATGTGTGATTTAAAATGGATGGTATAAGGCCTCTTAAAACAAATGAATGATCTAAAAACACAACTCATTTGTGACATGGTATGATAAAAAAAGCAATTTTGACACAAGACCATGTAAGAAAGGATAAATTATAAAAACACTTAAGTGTAACGTCTTAAATCTTAAAACTAACAAGGGTGATTAATACTATCAAATTCCATCTATATACTTTCTCTTGAGAGGATTTTAAGTTTTCAGTCCAAAAATTAAAAGTGCATGAAAATTTGGATTTTTAGGCCCCCTCTTCTCTCAAGATTTCATATGATGGCATGGAACTTTGGGATACTCACCCTGCATTGATAGTATGTTTGTGACAAATGGGGTTGTCTAAACTATCAATTTTCATTCATTTCTAAATGGTCCCATATGTGTATCTAACACTAGGGTGAAACATGTCATTTGTATCTATGTTAACTAGATTATTTTAAAAATATCTTATCCTTTTCACAACCACTACATCTATCAATTGCTTAGTGTAGTGAAATATCTAAGTTAATCATACATTATGAGGGAATATCATACTAATGAAGCTTACTTAACCACTCAAACAAACATCCCAATAAGTCAACCTCAATTTGTATACACCTACCATGGAATGGGGTTGAATTGATGTTGGGAGATGAATTCTCAAGTCAATACTTCCCTAGAGAACCCATGGGTAGGTGATGGACTCCTGATCACAAGCCAAAATGCATGAAATAAATAAAGTGGAAAGACATTAGGGTCATTTTGGGGTCACCCAAATCACTCAAATTTTTTGGAGGGCCTTATTAACTTTCCTTCCATGCTTTTCGATAAAAGTGATAAATGTAATAAGTGAGTGTTTTTATCACCCAAGTTCCCTAAAGGGAATGGGGGAGCATACATGCAAAACTCATTTTTCTAAACAAACACTCAATCGACATACATAAAAATGAAAACTCTTATGATTATTCTAACTAAATTGTGGGTTCATTTTTATAGCACCAAATGAAATATGACATGAATTTTAGCACCCTTGGCATTGTGTCGAAAACTTAAACAAAATTAAAAATAACCCAAGTAAAGGATTTTTAAAACACAAAATTTAAATGTGAGTTTTGAAACTTAAAGTGCTTAAAACTATCTTTTCTTGGCCTGTGGGTCCTATAAAAGATGTTAAGTAGTTCTTGTGCTTAAAATCAAAACATAAGTTGGCAAATTACTTTTGTATTCTAGCTCTCAGGTTTCAAAAAATTTACACAGAGTGCAAAACCATGAAAACATATAGCAATATTGTAACTTTACATACAAAACTATAACTATTAGCACAATATTGTTATTTCTTACAAAATAGAGTGTTAAAATAAAATAGCCACTTTTAAAATAATATCATAGAACTTAAGACAATATCATAGAACTTGATGCAATATTGTAACTCTCCTTATAAAACAAAATAGTTAGTATCAAACCATCATAGTTAAAATCAATATCAAAACTATTAATTCAATATTGCATAAGTTAGTGCAATACCATGACTACGAAGTCACAATATTGTCAATATCATAATTATTTTATAAAAATAGACTAATTAATGCTAAACTATAATGGTTTAATGTAATGTCATGATAGTTATCATAATATCATAAGAGTTAAGGTGATGTCATGACAATAAAGTCATGATATTGATATAATATCATGATTATAGATATGAAATTCACTATTTTGTGTAGAACATATGTGAGCCTTCAATTTACACTTTTTTTATCAACAAGTTTGGATTTTGACATGAAAATTATTAGGAAGATGTCCTAAAATGCCTTTAAAACATATTTTTGGGGTGCATGTCCCACTATGCATGCCATCATGTGAAAAATGAATATGTACAGGGGAGGTTAGTATTGAGTTAGTCTAATATACAAAATCAAAATAACACACTTAAACACTTAACAAATTTATCCTAGACACTAGAGAGAGCATAAGTAACAAATATAAAAATGAAAACACAACTATAAATCATTATTTTACCTTATTTGGAGCTCCAAATGTCTTTTTAAATTGGCTTGCTTAGTTTTTGCATCAATAAATATTCATCGATAGAGCTTCATTTGTTTTGCCTTTCCTTATCACTTGGCTTGGTTGATTGGCTTAGGAATTTGGCATGGAAACACTACTTGATAAATTCTTGAAGATATTTGGGCATAATAACATTACACAAAAATATTTTATGGTGTAAAGCCTACCTAATAACACTACACTATCAAAGTTTGTTGATCAAAAGGTATGGCCTTGTAATTATAGCCTCCAAAAGTTAATTGTCATGCAAGGTAAATTAAGGTTGAGTTTAAACATGGAATGGGTTCAAACTAAACTTAGGTGAGTTAAGGCTAACTCTATTTGAGTTTAAAATGTTCATGTAATTATGATTTTCAATTACTAGGCATGGCTCTCAAATTAGATATTTTGAGATATTTTGGAAGAACTTGACAACTCATAAAGGCAATGATGAAAAGGCTTTATATTTTGAATTTTGGAATTTTCCATTTTTAAATATTCATTAATTATAAATGGATAATTTAGATAATCATTTAATCTATTTTAATTAGTAAATTCATTTTGATTATCATTTTAGCTCTTTTTAATATTTTATCAAGTGTTCTACTTAATGGTTATATAGGCCAAACTACCATTTATTAGGTCTTAAGGTGATTGGGGATGAATCTATGAGAGGTTATTGTTGAGTATGGTAGAATACCGTAAATAGGGATGCCTCAACATGATTATGAGCATTAATGAATAATGTGTGGCCAAAATTAGGATTTTAGTGATTTCTAGACTTAGTTTATAATGTTTGGTATAAATCAGATTGAAGTCCAATCAAAGGCTAGTTATGGCCAGAATGGGGTGTATACAGATTCAGAAATAGGTACACCCAAAATATTGAAATAATTATGCATAGAAGAAACTAGTGCTAAAATAAGGACACTAGGATCATTGGCACTAATTTCTAATTAGGGTGCTACTTTCCAAGAAGGGTTTTGACACTAGATCTTATTTGTGACACTCAGATCAGCTCATGTCTTAGTTTTTAGCATCCAAATATCCTATATCAATCACTTTATATCTAAGTACTTATTTACATCATTTATTTCTATTTTTAGAAAGGTCAAACTAGGTTAATTATATTACAAATTAGTGGTTATATTTATTTCATATTTATACACTAATTTACCATACACAAACCATTTAAAAACCTAAGGCATACACTTCACAACCCTATAAAGTTAAATCAACCTCCAAAGGAGAGTCTACCAACCAATCAATAATTACTTGTCCCTTGATGGACTTTTGGTTGACGTAATCAAGCTCAAACTAACTCAAAATTGTGATAAAATGCCTATCCTTTCATGAGAGTATTGGTTGGTTCAATAATGTTCATAAGGTTTAAGACCTTACTATGACCTACATTTCTTGATTAAGCATATAGTTTTGTAATCACTTAGTCATGAACATAATTTTGAAACACTCTTTTTGCCTATGTGTAGTATATTTCATAATCCATGAGAGTGCATATAATGATGTATATGGCACACTCCTTTCCATCATCTTCTTCTTAAGATTGAATGTAGGTAAGAGATGCCTTTGTTACCATAATATAAATTATGAGTATATTATCATATTTGGGTGCCATGAGTGTTAGAGGAGACATAAGGAAGCATTCTACTACCTTGAATGCATCCTGTCAATCACACATCTAGTTTAATCTACTTGATTTATTTAGTAAATTATTGATTAAATGAATAACATAGGTGAGGTCTGGTATGAATCTTTGAATGGGCCCCAACTTTCCTAGGAGTGACCTAATATTTGACTCATTAATGGGGGTGAACATGTCAAAAATTTCATGAATTTTGGAGGGATCAATATTAATTCCATGTTGGGAGATAATGTAGTCAAGGATTTTTCCACCTATAAATTTGAACACACATTTAGGTTTAAAATGATGATATATTCAATTAGTTACATGAGGATAATGTGTAATAATCCTAAATTTTCAATTATTTTCTTCAAACTTCCTATAACATCAACTATGTATACCTCCACTATCTTATGAATAAGATCATGGAAGATGTGGGTCATGGCCCTTTAATACATTTCCCCATGTTTTTTGAATCCAAAATGCATGACCACATAATAGAAGGTCAACCATAGTGTAGTGGATTTTTTACTTTGATCTTCATTATAAATTTGGACTTGATTGTAGTTGGAGAAACCATCCATGAAGGATAACAACTCATAGCTAGTTGTAGCATCAACTATATATCGATGGATGGAAGGGGAAATCATCCTTAGGGCACACCTTTTTAACGTTAAAAAATATAATACATATCCTAATAGTATAATTTATTTTTATAATGGGGATGATTTTGGACATCCATTTGGAGTAATCCATAGGATCTATAAACCCTATTTTGATGGTTTTTATGACTTCCTCTTTCACCATTAACATTATTTTTATCTTGATTATCCCAAGCTTCTATTTTATGGGCTCTATATTAGGCATTATGACTAGGTTATGGATAACTAATTTAGGCTTCATTCATATCATGACCACATAAGAGAAGGTAAAGGATTTAGATATCTTAGTGTGAATTTTCTTGTGGTCTTCTATTTCTTAGGGTGAAATTGAGGACCCAATCTTGAAGATTTTGGGATTCTCCTCAGTTTCTATGTTTATATCAATAGTATCTTTGATGAGGGAAGAATTCAACTCCTTGAATTGATTAGGAGCTAATGATATGTCAATGTCCTCACCCTTCATGTTAAAATTTTAAATATTTTCATCAGAAGATAAATAATCCTCAACTTTAGAGTAAGAGTCATAATAATTGCTTCCAAGAGCATATGTAGGATAGCATGTGAGAAAAAACCCTATATTATAGTGAAAATATGAGAGATTATCATAAGTTTGAAGCAAATCTAATATAGCTTCATCATTTTTAGTGTGTGGGATAGCATCCTTCCCTTTACAGGTGAGTATGTGGTCATTAGGCATTTTATACATGAGAGGCTTTGTCATAACAGATACTATGAAATATAGCTTAGGTATCATCGGGTAGGGACCAAAATGAGAAGAAGAAGCAACCATATAATCAAAAAATTGGTTACTTTCTCTTAGAATTGATTCTATAAAAAGGAAATTAAAACCCTTAGAAACTTATTATACAATGGCCTTATAAATTTGAAGGTGTTCAGCTTTAGTTAGATTTATGAGACTTGGTTGGTCACTAATTCTAAATCACCTTAAATTTTTAGTTTTTTAATTCCCAATTGTTTAGTGATGAAAATACCAATAAATAAATCTTCATACTTGGCCCCATTGTTTGTTCACTCAAATTTAAGTTTAAAATTAAAAGTCAAGATCCTTCCTTCTATAGAGACCAAAATAACTCTTTCTCTCAAACCAAAACAAAATTTGGCTCCATTGTAGTGAAGGACTCATTGACCATGTGTAGAGGAAGGCTCATTACTATGGAGATTTTTTTGTTCTTATGACATATAAATCATATGGATATCAATTATGGTGAATAACCCCTCTTTGGTTTCCTTGTTTTGAGATTTAGATGAACTATAAGTTCCTAACTTTATTGGCTCAAATAAGAGAACAAGTGGTGCATCCTTTTTAAGATATCAATAATATCATCCATTGACATAGTCAGAACTATAGGGATGATTGTTGGATATGATTTACAAATATTTTTTGTAATTGTTACCTCATTTTCATCTAATTTATATTTTAATAAGGATTGAGGTATTCCTTCCCCTTTATTTAGGACAACCACTCTATGCCTCCTAGGCTCTATAACATCCACCAATTTTGGGGTTTTATGACCCCATTAGTAGGTAGGTGATAGTCAGTGTGTAAGTGTAATTATTTATGCATGGTTTATTGAAACATGTCAAAAGAATTAGGATCCCCTTGGGCCATAAATAATTTACCCAGATGGATTTACATAATTTATTAGAACAAGGTTGAAGGGATGTCCTTCATCCGATAAATCTAGGGTCTTCCTAAGATCATGTTATAATTTTTCTCTTTGTCAATCACATATAAAAATTATTAACACAATCTTAGGACCCATAGTGACTAGAAGCACAATGGTTCCTATAGATGTGGACTTGAGGCTGTCATAACCTTACATGTATTATGAGTTGTGGAATAGTTTGTTTACATGTAACTAAGTTTCTTCAATAAATATAATAAGGCAATGTTCATGACTACCTCATTATCAACCATGGCTATATTTACATAGTTTGTATAGATCCATACTTGAAAAAATAAGGGTGGATCCCCCATCCTTACCAACTCATAATTAGGAGGGAGACTAATAATGTCTAATAAATAACCAATGTCCTAATAATATTTCTCAAGTGGAAACATATATGTATCAATGTCATTAATCTAGACCTATAGCAAAAAATTTATGTTAGATAAATGCCCCAATCTTAAAGCATCAAGAAATACCAAATTATGGGAAAGTGAATTCTTTATAAATTCAAGAAATTAAATGTGTGAGAACATTTTTGAAAGATCTAACATTAAACCATAATTATCCACAAGCTTAGGGATGGCCTAAGTATCCAAGATGTTCGAAGGGTGAATATTCTAGGTTGATTTTCCCTTTTGTGAGTAATTATATTCACTTCCTCTTTACCTTATAACTACACAAATCTTATCATTCTAATTTTACTTTGGAACCATATATAGGGGGTGACATAGACATTTTTAGTTCCATAAGTGGAGGTGTCAACATCATTGGTACATGCTTGCATAGGTTTACTATGTTGAGACACTTGATTATGTAAGTTATCTTGAGTTTGATTTAAGGTAGATCATTCCTAGTGGTTTGGAAAAGGCTTCTATTAAATATATATATATATATATATATATATATATATATATATATTGGTTATGTGGTGTAACAAGACTTAGTTTTTGGACCTATATTTCCTAAGAACATGTCCATGCAAGTTTTCCTCTGATCCTTAAGGAGACTTTGGATGAATTTATTATACTCTCTATAGTTTTGAGAATCAATGTCGATGACTTAGTATAAGAGACAATCAAATTTAGAATCATATTCCTTAGGCATCTAATTTTTTCCATTATTGACCAAACCCTTGTTAATTATTCCTTTTATAGTGTGGTTGGTCCTAAAACTCCATAAAATACTCAACATGTTGAAACTAGTTCTAATTTGGTTTTGATATTACATGTTATGGAGTGGACATCAATTAAAGTCAAATGCATGAACTCTAGGTAGAGGTTTTTGGTTCCTAACACCTTTATTATTATTCATGTTAGTGTTATTCATGGGTGGACACTAATTTTTTCACTAGGTTTGGATTTTTATTTGGGTTAGTCACGTCTTTAGTGGTGGTGTTCTTATTTCAGCTAAGTATTTTTGGGCCTTGATTATTGGCATTATTCTAGCTCACATTTTTAAATCCCCCATTTTTTTACTTTGGGGTGATAATTTACCCATTGGCCTTGTAAGTTTTATGACAATTATCAATGGTTATTTGATTAATCTATAAGGGACTTTCAAGGACTTATTCATAAGACTGATAGGGGAACTTTTAGACATCTCCCCTTATCTCCTTGTTAATTGATTAAATATAAAGGTAACATAGTTACCTTTGGTCCATGTGAGGCACACTAGAAAATAGATATATAACTTACCATCTTCTTGTGATGAAATTGGTAGCTGATTCATTGTGTTCCTTTTTTACATGAATTAATTCTCAAATTTGAGTCTTGAGAAGCGTATCCATGTTAAACGCCTTAACAAATTCAACCATCAATTATATAAAGGAATGAATGGAACCCTAGGGGAGGTGGTAATATTGTTCAAGAGTGATTCATTCTAGGGTTTTAAGGAAAATCTTAGAAACAAACCCATCCTAATGGAGGATTTTCCTTATATGTGTGGAATAATCCTTGAAATGTGCATTAGGATCCCCCTCCCTCCCCTTGAAATTTTGAAGGTCTAGTATGGGGCATGGAAGAATAAATCCTTATATATTGATATCAATAGTTATTTAAGGTACTCATCATAAATCCTCAAGTTGTTAAATTTGGATGTTTATGTGGTCAAGCTAGATTGAAATGGTGGGATCACATTCAAGTTACTAGGATAAGTACTAGGAGGAAAAGAAGAGGCTTGATAAGGTGGAGTGGAAAAAGTTGGTAAATAGTTATCTGATTGGGTATACTTGAAGAATATTTGTAAATAGGGAATAATTTTGTTATACATAGGATTTTTGGTGATTTTTTTATGAGGGGTGTATTTATTTTACACATAACTCAAAGGAATGTAAGGTACACATGGATAGTCTATAGAGGAGGAGTGTATGTGAGAGGCATGTAACTTAAAGGGGTAAAGAGTGGTAGATTATTGGCCACAAAATTGGTTTATGAGGGTATAATGTATGTGAATACACATCCAATTAGTGTTTAGGTAGGTTCTTGATAAAGTGTAATAATTTTGGAAGTGTCTAGCTTATGGACTTCATAACTGAGGATGTCCTTGAAGGGTTGGTTAGAGGCATAGCTTGGTGAGGTGTATGTTCTTGTTGTGGTGGAAACATGTAATATTTTTATTTTAATTATTGATGAGTAATTATTTGGGTGGGAAATGAAGAGTAATGAACTTAGGATTATTTGGGATCACTCTTTGATTTAGATATTGTTGGTTATTCTCTAAGTCATGAATGTGACCCACTAAGGTATTGATGACCTCATTAGGGCTAGTGGTGGTGATATGTTTGAGAGTCTCATATACAAGAGGTGTATAGGTGAGAGATTTATTAGTGTGAATATATTTATTTATATAGAACCCTCAGTGGTAATGGTTAAGGGTTTCACCATCAAGTTGGAGGCATTTTGATTCTAGCTAGAGGGATGTGTAGTTTTTTGCATACAGTTAACCTCATCATAAAAATAATGAATCTTTCATATATAATGGTCATACTTCACAAATGTTTTTAATCTAATATTTTTAGGATAATTGATGGGCTAAATTCCATGCAAGGAATGGGAATACTCCCTTCAGTTAAGGTTGTATCATTAGAGTCAGGATGATTTCTATTAATTTCATATATGTCCAACACCTCATGAATATGGATCACAATCCTTGTTTGAGTATTAACATGACAATAATCATAGGATCACTAATATATTTTTCTGTAAAAATTATGATTTTTAAAACTTACAAATAAATCCACCAAATTTAATCTATTTCATTCTATATCCTTTCAGGCTGAGACAACTACCTAGGTATTATCTAAACATATTTTGGTGGTATATGGATACCTATAAAATAAATAGAAGGAGAGGGGAAGATGAAGAAGGGAGAAAAAAGAAGAATAAAATTAAAATTAAAAATATGTAAGTCTTTCACATTGAGTTCACAATTTTTTATGAATGTGAATAACACACACTAAACCATGCATTCAACTTCCCAAGGTCATGCTAAGATAACTAATGTAAAGGATGTATCATGGGTGGAAATACATATTGGGATAACTGTTAGGTGGAATGGTATTTGGTATGATGAGATAAAATTTATTATTTTTATGGAACCAAAAGAGATCTAAGTATCACATTACTCACTAAGAGCATCTAGCTAAGTAGAAATAGAACCCCAAGGTCATTTTATATTTGTGATGAGGAAGAGGCAAGGCTCATGATCAATTCTAGGAATGTCAAGGTGGGGGTGGTTCAATTGAATTAAGAATGGAATATAGTTGAATATATAAGGTTGGTTATTCCCTATCAATTTCATACAAAAAATTTAATGATATAAGATGAGACTAGACCTAAGGAGAAGAAAGTTGATGGAGATGAGAATCTAGGCCTAGATCACATTGTATTGATGGCCTCAATTTTCGGGGAGGATGATGATTAGTGGATTGGTAATTTAATATTGTTATTATAGGGAAATAATATCAGTGATAATGAGATTGGGGATATGTTTGGAATGGAATACCTTAATTCTAATATTAGCACCAATATTTGATTGGGTGTTGAAAGTAGGAGCTAGTGTTCTAACTCTGGGAAAGAGACTTGATATATGGAGGTATAGAAACTCATGAAGTTTCAGCCAAGAGGTTAAATGTGAAAATGTATAAGCATAATATTTTATTATATATTTGGTATGTGGTTGTAATTTTTTTCTCATATAAGCAAGGTTTTAAGGATGCTTGTGCTTGTTGGTGCATGGATTTGGTTATTAATTTGTTTTTTGGTTTCAAGAAATTTTTTAACTTAAAAATAAAGATAATTTATTTATGAAATTAAATGTATGAAATTAAATAGATTAAAAACTATAAATAAATGAAATAATTCATCTTTTTAGTGTTTAATTCACTATTCAATGCATGTCATACTAGAAAACTAAATCAATGCAAATGTTGATTTCTAGCTTATTTGAGTGCAAACTAAAAGAAAATATTTTTTGTTATTTCATATTGATAAAAAGTTTAATATATTATTAAAAATAATATTTACTAACATACAAGATACATGAAAGAACATTTTGATCTTAAACATCAATACTACTAAACAGCCAATAATTATTTGACATATGTAAACTAAAACAAGTTTTTAGTGTTTCTAGATGAATGCACACTAATTCTAGATGATCTATTTTAAACATAATTTAACACTTGAATTTTATTTTAATATATTTTTAATCTAAAAATAGTGTTTCTAATTTACTTAAACAAATAAAATTAGAATCAAGATAACAGATTGTGATTACCTAGGTTTGACTAGGCTTTTATTCTTTGCTTGTGTATGAGTTTGTGTAAACAACTTGTTTTGAAACTAAAATTTGAAAATGGTTACAACTAAAAGTTATTTATTTAATTTTCCAATATTACCTATGGTTTTTAATTAAAACTAAATTCTCTAAAATAATTTATTGTATGGTTGCAAATAAACAACTAAACTAACTAACATTTTTGTGCAAATATGGGAGAGGGAAGAATTATTTTTCCTATCAAATTTGAATTTTTAAAAATGGGGATTTAAAATAATTTAATAAATTAATATAACATAGTCTAATATATTAAATAAATAAATAAAATCTAAACTAAAATGCCCCCAACCTAGTCATGTTGTGGATTAACTGAAATAAAGATAAGTATTTGTTGAGTGGCCCTCAGTGTGTTAGATCCTTTACCCAAAAATAATTTACTATAGGAACTCTATAACTAGGAGGATGATAAAATTATAGTAACCAAATGGAAAACAAGAGAGAGACACAAATACAAACAAATAATAACTGGTTGTCATTGGTTGAAAACATTGCTTACAAATATCTTGTTAAAAAAATAATGACTCTCTTTGTAATTATGTAGTTTAACATGAAAATGATCAAATAAAATGTCCAAAGTAATGGTAAGTAGGTTGTATCTATATAAAGATTCAAAATTCTAGGCTCTAATGCATATTTTTAGATCTAAAATTCATTTGAAAATGGAATACTTGTAGAAAAGGAATGAAATTTACAAGGGGGGTTTAACTAAGTTGTACTAGGACTAGAACTTACAAAAGACTCAAAATGATTAAAAATAGAAGAGGGAGTGATATAGGCTAGTATGGAGGTTAAATAAAGTGATAAGGACAAAAAAACAAAACATGGATCTTGAAAAACACATAAAATATTGAGTTATGGGAGACAAAACTAGAAGATGAACAATAGGTGACAAAATTTCCCCTATTTATAAGGATGATTACGCAATTGTTAATCTTGGTGATAGAACCACCACATGGGAAGATATAACTACCTTGTTGATGATAGCTCTATTATGGAAGTTTTCAAAACAATTGTAGCAGTTTCATCACCTTAGTGGTACTTTTGTAGTGGATTATAACAATTATGTCACTGAGAGGGGTGGTTTTGTCTCCGTTAAAATATTTTAAAAAGGTCTCAAAGAGACCACCAAATAAAATAATGAGTCTTTAAGGTAAAAAGATATTATTAGAATAATTTTTTATCTTATGTGTTTTTGCAATCTTGGTTGATATCTTGAATATCATAATCCATGTTTAAATGAAAATGGAACTATGATTTGAAATTGTGGATTGACTATGAATATTATTCTTATTTATTATTAGAATATTTATCAAGTTTAAATTTATTTCAACTACACATTTAATAACATAATTATGGAAAGCTATTTTTAGGACCAATCATGTAATGTGAATTTCTTCCTACTAAATGAAATTTGTTATGATGACTAAACAAATTATAGTAATGTTTATTAAAATGGTATTTTTTATTTTTATTCATTGTTGTAAGGTTTATTTAGAGATTTCAAAACTAGATAGAGGTCACTCAATGACACCAACTTATGTTTCGATTGTGGTGATACCTTGAAAAGAACATTATTATTTTTATGCTAAGGATGAATATATTTGACCATGTCATGTCCTTATATTGGTAGTAAATTTTTAACTAAAAATACGGTTTTGACTTCTATTATGGTAAAAATAGACATTATCAAAAATATTGATTTCAAATGAAAAATATGACTATAACTTTTTGATTTATTAAAAGTAATTTCAAAGTAATATTATATTTGATATTATACATTATTAATTATGGATGTTTATATTTGTTTTAATGAATCTATGAAACTAAGAAGTACAAAAGGATATTGGTATCTTTAAATAACATTGTCAACTTCACACAAGGATAAATTATCTTCCCATAAAAATAAGTTCGCAAGGGAATGTCAAAGAGTAAAAAATTAAGGGTGAGGCAGACATCAAATATATTATAATGATATTCACTAAGTTACTATTTTGTATATAACTAATATCTTATATGTGCTAAAATATAATGTATACTTAACTTGTTGATTTGATATTTAAAACCATAATTGAATCTTATAATGGTTCTAATACTAGTCAAAAGGATGTCATATATTTGGTATGTCCCCATCTAGACCATTACCACAAATACATCATAGGAGAAGGTGTAGTCTAGGATGGAGTAATATGCCTTAGAAGCATTCCCAAAGATATCAACAATCTAGTGTTGAGATTTAGGTAAACATACCCAATCATGGACTCTATCCTATATATATATGGTGTTTTAGAGGAGGTTTTCAAACAAGTTGGTACATGAGAATGCCTCTAGCCTGGTAGTGGCTTTATGAAGTTAAATCTTCTTATAAGATCTAAGGGCATCCTCAAACTCTATATATTGGTCATCATCTGAGCCTAAATCCCTAAGGAATTGCTTGACCACTTTTAATCAGTCATTGTAGTAATTAACTTGGTCAAGCTAGCTAGGAATGTGGTATCCCAATACTCAATTTTGGCCTTTGGGCTTGAGGAGGATGCATTCATTATATCAAGATAGAGGGGCAATAGGGAAGTTTTGATTATAGAAGGAACATGATACATGAGTGTCCTATGATAATTGTAAAGCTAAGAGTTAGATTTTTTTTAAGGTAGTAGTGGTAACCACTATCAAGATTCAATTAGGATTTTATAAATGCATACATACATCCCCATGTATTAATGGTATTTAGTGGCTCTATTGATGCAAATTCAAATTTGAGTTTATGGTTGGATTATCTCTCTTTACTTCTAAATCCAAAGTTGAATTTAAATCCCATGATCTTGTACCACTAGATAGATATAACAATGGTGATGGGATGTTTTAAAATTATCTAATTAAGCCCAACTTCCTCTTTTGTTAATGCTCAGTGCATGGTAGGCATACATTCACATCTCTTAGAGGCATCTTGGTTTATTCTCACTTTATGACATATTTAATATTCTTATTTGTCCTCTTATTAATGATTTGAACCAAAGAATATCTTCTCACTTTGATTCATTCACTTAGGAAGGGTGATGTGTGACCAAGGGACATATGGCATGTCTTGATTGGTTTTCTAGCCTCATTCATACCTTATTCTAAGGTTCTCAGGATCTTAGGTGTACCTTAGGTGTTTGAATAGTAAAAAAATGTAAATTATTACTATATTACTCTAAATGATAAAAAATCAAACATAACAATACACTATAACTAAACATTATTTCCTAAGAACTAGGGAAACATAACATAATATACAAGATCACAAAATAGAGATGAAGAGAATATAAATTTTTTACCTTCTTTATTGAATTTGATACTTTCTTATTGGAATAAAGATATTGGTCCTTGACTTATGATGATTTGAGTCTTTTAGCAATGATATTCTATGGTGATAGCATCTCTCCAATAGTCACATGTGGCTTGGTGTGGAGATTGGCATAAATTGGGCAATATAGCACTACTCTTAAAGGCTTCAAGAAAGTATTCCAATAGAAGAACATTACATGTAAAAGCTTGTTGGCATATGGTGTGGGGACTTGTATTTATATCTCTAAGAACCAAATCTAACCCTAGGGAGGTTAGGTTAAATTCTAACTTTGGTTGAGTCTAAAATAACTTAGGTTGATTCAAGCTAACCTTGGGTTGTGTCAAAGCACTCATGAAATATTGACATCTTAGTTTCAAATATTTGTGAGGCATGACAACTCATTTTAGATATTTATGTGGTTTGACTCATAATTTTGGAATATTTAGGAGATAATAAATCACTTTATTAGTTCCCTTGACCTTTTGACTTCATATTTGGCTAAAAATTCCTTTTTTGTAAATGAAATTCACTAATTTTATTTGGGATTTTTGTTTAGGAAAGTTAATTAATATTCTCAATGTAATTAATCTTGCTTAGTGACTTTTGGGTTTTAGACATTGCTTTAATGTTTTTAATTAATAGCTTTACAAGCCAAAAGTGTCAAATTATTAAGCTATTAGTGAATACAAGGTAATACACCAAATAATCTAGCCTTATCACATTTATAGGAAATTAAATCCATTATGTAGATGAATTTGGTCAATTCATGTTATTTATAAGATTAAAATGTGTCATTTTCTATAAATTAAACTAAACCCTAGTTTAGGCATGAAAGTGGCCAAAACCAAGTTTCTACAATTTGCTCTTATTTGAGAAGGTATTATAATACATAGGCACAATAACATGTTTTCAAATAATTCAAAATTCATTAATTCAAATGATTCATGCCCTAAAGGGTAGTTGATAAGCCCTTGATGCCTCCTCAAGGGAGTGGGGGATTAAATAGAGTCATTGAACATTCCCCAAAAATTAATAAAATGACATGATATATATGGAAATAGGGGTGGGATTATTAAATTATCCAAAGGTGTTTATAAATAGTAATGGTTATGGAGTCACTGATTTTCCCAAAGGTGATTATAAGTAGGGACAAAAGGGTGTGACACTAGTTTACCCAAAGGTAGTTATACTAGTGGCATGAATAGTTATCATAGAAGGGTAGTGGCATGCATACTAATTCACCCAAAGGTAGTTATAATTAGTAACTAAATTTTGAAACACTTATTTACCCAAAAGTGGTTATACTCAGGAATGGAATAGCAAACATTGATTTGCTTAAAGGTAGTTATAATTAGTGATAGAATGGGAAACACTAATTTGTTCAAAGGTAGTTATAATTTATGATAGAATAATTGGTCTTGGAAGAGTATGTGGAGTGGGTAAAAATAATTATTTTCCCAAAGGTGGTTATAATCATTAACATGAGATGTAAAAATAATGATTTTTCCATAGGTGGTTATAATCATTAAATTGGTCAAAAATAGAATGATTTGCCTAAAAGTAGTTATAATCATTTGCATGTTCACATTGAGAGATTTAAAACATGGATTCCCTATAAATTCAAGATATATATCAATGATCAATCAAAAAATGAATTTGCCATAATGGGACAAATTGGTTAGGGTAGCTTATGTGAAAATTTTGTAAAATAGATTTATGATGAGTTGATAAAAGATAAAAACACATTTCTAGACTAAATGTGAGTTTGAATATGCATGTTCAAACAAACATATGATATAGGTTGAAAAATCATGTTGTTAAACAAGCCTCAAGGAAGGCCCAAAAATATGGTCTAGTTACAATATGACCAAAAAATAAGGCGTGTAGGATTAAATGGTGCACAAAATAGACCATAGATGTGAAAATTACACTTTCTAGAATGTGTGGAATGAACTATAGGACTTGAGGGTAAAAATTCAAATTTTGGGTTATATTCAACCCTAGGGTGAAAAAAATCATTTTCACCCCAGTCCTTTGAGCATTTTTGAGCTCCGGTTTTTGCTCATATTGTTGAGAGAAAATGTCATATGGAGGAGCTCAGCATCATGTTTTAAA